>JBCFXI010000175.1:0-255725 GCA_038496175.1 Ampulex compressa
CTTCCTTCCTTCCTTCCTTCCTTCCTTCCTTCCTTCCTTTTTTCCCTCCCTTCCACCCTCTTTCCTTCCTTCCTTCCTTCCTTCCTTCCTTCCTTCCTTCCTTCCTTCCTTCCGCCCTTTCTTTCTTCCTTTCTTTCTTCTTACGATTCCGACAAACGGACAACAGTCTTTCTAACGTCGTGTCTTTAGTTCGCTACAGAGTGCAACGCGTCTGGCGAGGAAATTGGCCACGATCCCGTTCCGAGAATTAGCATTAGACGCCGAGTATGTAATCGCGCACGTCTCCTGCGCATCCCTTCTTCCGTGTCGCCCCTCTCCTTCCGAACGTCGGAGTACGTCGTTCTACGGACCGAACAGGCAGTTTTATCCCTTACGCGCGTCAGGTCTGAAGCAGTGGCTGGAATAAAGGCTGGATGTGCTCGGAGACGGACTCGCGGTTATGCGAACATATCGGCTTCTCAGGGTATACACCTCTCGATCTTGTTCGCACGACGGTGCCCTCCCGCCGGTCTTGACCGAGAATATTCGATCGACGCAGCTCGCCGAACGGCCACACGAATGATTCCCTTCGGATCCATCGTAAAAGGGAGAGCCTGGCGTCGACACACCGCGATGGCCTACGCGCCGTGCCGATTTCTACGAACGTGCTGCCCGCCTCGCCTGAACCGTCGGCGGTACCGCCTTTGGCCGCGGCGGCTCTTATGCCTTCCTCTTCTTTCTCTTCTTCATCCCCACCGAGGTGAGAGACCACACCGATTTCTACGTCCGCGTTTTAACCGAGATTACTTTCGTCTAAAGTCGTAAAAGGTAGTGCACGAGCACCCTCGTGCCGTGGGGCGAAAAGAATGTCCTCCCCCTCCCCTTTCACGCTCACTCATTTTGCTGATTCACTTCTTCCTTATTGTCAACGTCCTGCTGATTGACGTTGGACTTGTTTCCCCCGGCCGGAGTTCCGGAACCTCCGTCGTTTATCTTTTCACTGTGAGAATCGGCCTTCTCGTTCGCGTCCATTTTGACGCTTCCTGAAAGTGCAGAGCATCGTGAGGTAGAGATTATGTTCGGCGCGAGCCGAGGCGGCCGAGGATGGGCGGTCGTTCGGCTATTAAGAAGAGTCGAGAGGTGTGCGAACCTTGAGTAGAGTAGTATTGCTGTTGCATCTTCATGTTGCGCTGCTGTTGCTGTTGCTGTTGCTGCTGCTGCTGCTGCTGTTGTTGCTGCTGCTGCTGCTGCTGCTGTTGATGGATATTCGGCCTGTGGCGATTTATTTGCGCTTGTTGCTGCTGAGTAGGAATACAGTTAGGCTGCTGTTGCGTAGGGTTGTTCGGATTAGGCCCCGGCGCGAAGGGAACAACCGGCCTCTGAATCGGTGGTGGATAACGTTGCTGTGACGGTTGAATTCCAGCGCGCGGTGGCATGCCCATTCCACGCACGTTCTGTTGTAGGACCTGCAATTTCCGACAGCGATTGGAAGGGGCGGCTCCTCGAGAGCGCGGTACGCGCGCGTCTTTTCCTTCGCCCTCTTCTCTGAAGCGACGCATCTTTCAAGCTCCGTGGCGTTTGCGAGGCTGATCGCAAAGGCGTTGGCATTGTTACGAAAGGGATTTATGCGTCTAAGGACTGCCGAACGTTTTAGCCGAGTTTTAACCGGTTGAAATCCGGGTATCCGTAGAGCATTGAAATTCTTGCGTTACGATCCAAGTAAGATTACGAAATTGTAATAAATTGGTCGAACGAACGATACATACGTAGTTATTGCAGCTGCTTACCAGAGCAGACTGACTAACGCCCTGATACTGCTGATACTTGTGATGCTGAGTGGGACTCGGTTGCGGTTGTTGCGACGACGACTGCTGCTTACAGTTTCTCGACTTTGGCGATGGTATCTGAGCTGCTAACATCCCATACGCACACACACACACACATAATGTATACATGTACATATATATATATATATATATATACGATTAAATATATGCGGCAAGGAAGATCGGCGTTCTTACTCGAGCTAAAGACGGAGGCGATCACGTCCTGTTGATTGCCGGATGGGCTCTTCAGCTGTCGCGGCTGCTCCTGCGGCTGGTGCTTGCTGAGAAACGTCGGGCCCGCGTTCGCCGGCCCCGGCAAGCCCCCGGTAGGGTTCCTAAACTGCTGTGCTGCCGCGGCGGCCGCTATTTGTAAGCCGGTGCTCGAGAGAAAGCCGGAATTGAAGTTCTGCAGGCCAACCGGCGTGGCGTTGCCCGTTGCCAGATTTTGACTGTGCTGCCCAAATCCCTGCAGGCCGTAATGCGTTCCTGTCTGCTGCGTCGCACCGCCTGGCTGATAGAAACCGGTCTGCGATCCGGGAAAGACGTCTGAAAGTACCGTCGTTGAAGCGGTTATCTCGCTCCGCCTTGCCATCCTCCTCGAGCAAGAAGAAAGCCGCCCTGGGAACGGCGCTTACCCGCAGAAGTCGCGCTGTAGTAACTGTTCGCGGAGGCCTGCACGTTCGGGCCGGGCCTCTGAACAAGCTGGGAATTTCCCATGTAGCTGCCGCTCACCCCGAGCACTTGATTCGGATCGTAGGGGATGTAGGTTAGCTAGACCGAAACAAAACGTCTGTTTTCCTCCCTTCTTCATTCCCTCTGCGTCTCCGTTCTCTTTTTAACGGTAAAAGAAGGGAGAGAAAGAGGGGGGGGGGGGGAGAGAGAGAGAGAGAGAGAGAGAGAGAGAGAGAGAGAGAGTCGAAACATACCGAATTCGGTTGCGGGGCGGACGGTGCCTGGAAGTGCGGCGCCTTGGTGCCGATGGCACCGATCGGTTGGGACGACGGTTTCACGCTAGCGGACATCAACGAGTTCGAGGAAGAGCTGATGAGGACCGTGTTCGGATTGTTACTGAGCTGCTGATTTTGTCCAAACGGCGGGGCAGCGGCCGCGGTCTGGGATAGACGACGACAAAGGTCCGTCAAAACGGCCCCCTTTTTTGCGAAACTATTCGTTCGAGCGGATCGCAATCGGGGAGAGCGAAGCGAATAAAATGTAAAAAGTAGCGCGACTCACTATGCGATACTGAGACAGGTTGCTCTGGTACATATCGGGGGTGGGCGCGTTCGGCGCGTGTGGCGGTGGTGGGGGTGGTTGCTGCAAGTAGACGTTTTGCTGGCTAAAGGAGTTCTGCAAGGACGGTGCGTAGGGCGGATATTGGCTGAAGGGAGAACGGCTCTGATCCAGCTGGAAGGCGCCGTACAGACCGCCGGCTTGGGCGGGTAGCTGTCCGGATCCCGTGTTGAACAACACAGCCGGTGGGGACGGGATGGCGGGCATGCTTCCGTACTGCGCCGCCTGCGAGCCGGGATACTGCGGAAACTCCTGGAAGAAGAACGAGAGATTTTTACCGGTCGACGTCTGAGCGAGGAGCGAAAGGCGAGAAGCGACGAGGAAAGTAGGAAGGGCGGGGCGGGGCGGGGCGGGGCGGGGGATTTACCGCGGGCCAGGCTGGTCGCTCACCTGATAGTTGATGTGAGAGGGCTGAGCGGTAGAGTTGAATGGCGGCGGACTGAGGGGGCCTTGAAGACTGGCGGGGGGATGGCCGATGGGACTTTGGCCGGCTCCTATGGGACTGGGCCCGGGCACCGTCGAGCCCGCTTGCGCGCCGTTACTCCCCGACGACTGTTGCTGCGGCTTCACCTGCGGGGGAACCAGCTGCGCATCAGGCAAAGAGTCAGCATCTTCCCACAGGGGACATGGTTTTTGCGTTATTTAGATTCCTATGTACATCACTATCAACTGCCGTTTCGTTCGGAAGGTTCGCAAAGGCCGCAGGGCTTCGAGAAGCGCGCGACAAGAGCCGAACGAGGTTATCGCGCTTTTCGATCGAGACACGGATTTGGCGACGATAAAGATTTTTACGGAGTACTCGACTGCCGCGGAGAACCTACTCGCGTGCGTATCGCGCTTTAAGAGCGACTCGCGGAGGTAGGATGGCCCGCGAGAATCGCGTTAGCCACTTACCTTCCTTTGAGCGATGTAAGGGGAAATAATGTCCGGAAGAAGAGAAGGCGAGGAAGGTAAGAAACGGGAGGAATAGAGAGAGGGGGGTAAAAAAAAAAAGGAAGAAAAGAAAGAAACCGTGAGAGGGAGGCCTCGCTACTGGCGAGACAAAGAGCTCGGTACAAGACAAAGAGCGGTGAGGAAGGGGGACGCGTCGTAGCTCGTTCACGCATATTCGGGCAAATCTCTAGTGATGTAATAGTCGCGTGGCATGCATGGTCGCGTGGTACGTATAGCGTATACGCGCGCGTGCGTCTGTCGCGTGCGAGCGCGCGCTTGTAATCGCGTATTAAATGTTCGCGAAATGATTTCTCACCTTGCAGACGTTCGTAGAAGTGGTGATCTCGGTTTTCATATTACTTTGATTGTATTGCTGGTGAGGGCTGTAACCGTCGTCGACGTCGGCGCTCTCGAAGGCTTGGGGGAAACTGCTGTTGGCCGTGCTGACCACGTTTCCGTCCTCGTGCTCGACGACCGTCGGCATCGGGGGCGCGTTTTCCCAGACCTTCTTCACGGAGGCGATCTTCAGGTTGAGCTCCGCGGTCGAGGGCGAGATGGTGTTTTGGCCGGTGGCCATGTGCATCGAGCGCGGCATGCCCAGGCTCTTGCTCTTGTTGTCCTCCGTCAGCTGGCTGAGGTCCGAGTCGAAGGTAAAGTCGAGCTTCATGTCGGCGTTGTCCTCGTTCTTATTGAAGGACAGAGGCATCTGTATAGGTTCCTGGCTCTTGTCCTTCATCAGGTCGTTGGGTTTGTTGGAGAAGGCAACGGGAAGGCTTTGCTGCTGGTGTTGCTGCATCGCGTTGTTCTCCTCGTCCATATCCCCACGCTTGTCCGGCCGTTGCTGCGTCTTTATGTGATTGGAGAATTTCGACTTTACGGCCAGGTCCGCCGGGCCGGCGGTCTTGGTGGTTTTCGAGTAATTCGTGTTCTCGAAAATCAAGGTCTGCACGGGCGGCGAAGAAACGTCGGACACGTTCTTCTCGGGGAGCGTCTCCTTGGAACACTTGCCCGTCGTCTTCTCGCCGTTCGGCGAATTCCTCTGGCTGCTGCCGCCCGAATTGATCTGCTCGCCGCTCTCGTGATTGTGCTCGCTCTGGCCCGTGATTCCGGACATCAGTTGAATGTCCGCGGGCACCGCCGACGGGGAATTGGACCTGAGCTGGCTCGTGAACGGTTTGTCCCAGGCATTCACGGAGGGTGGGGGCGCCGGGCCGGCGCTCGAGTCTTTGCCGTATGCGCCTCCGCCAGCGCCACCGCCGCCGCCGCCGCCGCCGCCGCCGCCGCCGCCGCCTCCGGAAACGTTGCCCGCCTTACTGGCCGCCTCGATCGCGTCCGAGGCGCACATTTGCTGCTGGCGCTGCTGGGCCAGCCGTTGCTTCTGAAATCTCGGAGCGAGGGGCAAGTTTTTGGCGTTTCTGTCGTACTGCTTCTGCAGCATGTTCCGAGGCTGGGCTATCGTCTGGCCCAGGAGCGGCGGTATGTTCTGCGTCTGCTGCAAGACCGGCTGCGAGCCGCCGTTCGATTTGGATTTCGAGCGGTCGCGCTCTCGGTCCCGCTCGCGATCCTTCTCCCTGTCGCGCCTGGCGGGCTTGCCGGTCGCCGCCGTGCCGGTCGCGGCCGCGCCCGCCGCACCCGCCGAGGACGCCGTCGGGCCGGAGCCGCTCGTCGCGGTCGAGCCTCCGCCGGCCGCCATCGCCATCGCCATCGCCATCGCCTCCTCCTTCTGGCCGTGCCTCGATTCCTTCACGTTCTTCTTCGAGCGCACCTCCTGGAACCCGTCGGAGTCCAGCTTGTCTTCCGAGCCGTTTGGCCCGTCCTCCGCAGAGTTGTTGCCCTCGGCCTCGCACTCCAGGGCTGCCGAGGAGGCCAAGGCCGCCGCCGCCTGAGCCTTCTTTTCCTTCGATTGGGAGGACTTTTTGCCGATGTCGCCGAGCGCCTGATTCACGAGGCTCGGCTCGCTCAATTTGATCTCGTCCATGCGATTGACGGTGCTATCCTTGCCGGTCGCTTTTCCCGAGAGCGCGCCGTTGTTCGTCGAGGATTGCTGGCTCTTGGGCCTCCCGTTCGGCGGTTGCGCGTTCTGCATCAACGCCGGAATATTCCCGGAATGTCCACCGCCCCCGCCCCCGCCCCCGCTCCCGCTGCCGCCACCTCCGCCCCCGCCCCCGCCCCCGCCTCCGCCAGAACCCTTTTGCCCGCCAAAGCTCGAAGAGTTCTGCAGTGCTCGCTTCTCCGCGCCGGGAGCGCGCGACGTCGCCGAGCTGGAAGACTTTAGGCTCTTTTCCCGCTGCTCGCGATTACCGCCGGATTGTTCGTTCCTGCGCGCATGCGCGTTCCCACCGGCGAGGCCCTGCCCACCCTGCCCACCCTGCCCGGCCCGCCCGCCGAACTGTTTGCTGCGACTACTGCGCGACTCCTTGTGCTCCTCCACGTGCTCCTCGCTGTTCTCCGACGTCGTCTCCCAGTCCTCGTTGCCCACGTCCGAGGAGGCCTGCTTCGAAGAGGACACGTTGCCGCTGCACGCGCGGTACCGCGTCTCGCGGTTGTCTCTCCCCTGAAACAAGCAACACGTCCACCGGCCCTTTACACCTCGACGTTCGTTCGGCCTCCGCGCGCCCTCGAAGCGAGGATCGAACCATCGGCGAAATCGAGGAGAGCCGCGGGCGCGCGCGCCCGCTACGGGGACCGGGGAAAAGGCGCTTACCCTTCTGCTTCCGCTGCGCGTCCTTTTCGAGCGGGACTCCTCCTTCCTCGCTTGCATCTTCTGCGAGGACGCGCCCCCCGCCCCCTCTTGCTGCTTGCTGCCGGCCTGTTGGCCCTGCTGACTCGGCGACTTGGCGCGTCTGCCGGTGATGCCTGCGGTGAGCGCCTGCTGCTTCGCGATCATCTTGTCGTCCGTGCCGCCCTCGAGTTGCGAGGAGAGGCCGCCCTGCCCGAGGCCCGGGCCCTCCTTCTCCTTCTCGGCCGCTGCCGATGTCGGCGCGGAAGTCGGCCCGCTTTGCCTGCAGTGGCCGCCGCCTACCTTCTCGTCGGGGCAACGCTCGGACGAAAAGGGGCTCTTGTTGGAGGGCGGCCCGTAGGCCTCCATGCGGCTGCCGGTGGTCGCGCTGCGAATGCGAAAGCCGCCCCGGCCGCGCCGACTGGGCTCGCCCGACGGGGCGAAGCCCTCGCCGCGACTCGTCTTGCCCTCGTAGCCCCCCCCGGCGCCTCGCTTATCCGCTCCGGCACCCGCACCCGCACCCGCACCCGCACCCGCACCCGCCCCGCCGCCACCGCGGCCCTGAGAGAACTCGCCCGACCGCTTCTCCTCGCGGCCAAAGACCTCGCGATTCCGCTCCTCCTTGTCCATCTTCGCGCAAGGCTTCGGCGACCTGGCGGACTTCTTCTCCTCCTTGCCGGACTCGGTCGATCCGGATATCTCGTCGGCGCTGTTGTCCGAATCGGTGTGCCCGTAGGAGCCGCTCCTGGCGGAGGTGGGCCTGCCGGCCGGCCTGGGGCCGCCGCGCCTGCTGCCGCGGCATTCGGGCCCTCGCCAGCCGCGCGTGTAGATGCTGTAGGTGCTGCCCCACTGTCGACCGCCGCGGGATTCCCTGGCTCGCGAGCTCGAGCTTCCGCTGCTCGTTCGGTTGCGCATATTCTTCTCCCGCTTCTCGTCCTTCATCGTCTGCTGCTCCTTCGAATCCTCGCCGCCCTGATGCCGCTCATCGCCGCTCCCCGCCGTCAGGGACGCGCACGCTTGGCCACCGGCGACTCCCAGTGGCAGGCCCGCCGAGCCCGAGCCGGAGCCCGAGCCCGAGCCGGAGCTCGAGCCCGAAGCAGAGCCCGATCCACCTCCTCCACCTCCTCCTCCTCCTCCTCCTACGCCACCACCGCCACCGCCGCCGCCGCCGCCGCCGCTGCTCTTCTCCACGCTCGACGACTTCTCGAAGCTTTGCTTCGAATCCTCGATCGCCTTGTCGTCCTTCGCGAGTTCCGTCAAACTCTTTTCCTCTTCCTTCTCGAAGCTCGGCGAAACGGCATCGGCCCAGACCTTTGGGGAATTATCGCCGGCTCTTTCCAAAGTCGAGCCACGCTCGGCCTTCCTACACCACGACGTCTCGACCATCGTTTCCTTCTTCGTCTCCCCGCAACTCGAATCCTTCCCCTGATTCTTCTTCTCCTGCTCCAAACTGCCCCTCTTCAGCTGCGTCAAACTCCGCTTTTCGCTCTTCAGCTCGTCCGCCTCGATCCTCTCTTTGGTCACTGGCCCGGGTGGTTGTCTTCTGTCTCTTTCCCGATCCCTATCCCTATCCCTGTCTCTGTCCCTGTCCCTGTCCCTCTCCCTCTCCCTCTCCCTCTCCCTGTCCCTGTCCCTCTCTCTGTCCCTCTCCCTCTCCCGATCTCTCTCCCGTTCCCGCTCTCGCTCGCGCTCCCTCTCTCTTTCCCTCTCTCGCACCTCCTCGTGGTACGCATCTCCTCGCTTTTTACTCTCCTCGTAATCGGAAATCTCGTTGACCCAGGAGTTGCAGTCGCGCAACTTGTGCGACTCGTCTTCGCGGACGGATGCCTTAGATTCCCTGGAGGCGCGACTGTCGCGCGAATCCGGTCTTTGCGGCCGCTCGGTGCGATCCGCTCGCTCCCCGCGCTCCTCCCTCTGCTGCGCCTCGCGCCGATTCTCGCCTGGTCTCTCCTCACCGCGCCCTTCGCGCCACTCGCTCCCGCCCTCCGACCGCTCTCTCTGATCGCGATCACGCTCGCGGTCCTCGAAGGCCTCCTGAAAGAAACGTCGCGCAATGTACAACGCTCCCGACCGGTCTCGCCGCTCGTGCGATCCTCCTCGAAGCGGCGACGCGTTACCTTGGAATAGTTCTCGTAGTCCTTCTTCTCCTTGCCGTCCCTCTCGCGAGCCTCCCTAAGGTCGCGACCATCTCTGCCCCCGATGCGGCCCTCCCGGCCGTCCCTTCCGTTTCTTCCCTCCCGCCCCTCCCTCGCGTCTCTCGCCTCGAGGCCCTCCTTCGCGTCTCGATCCTTGTCCTCGAAGTGCCGCTCGCGCTCCCAAGAGTCGCGCGAGTGCCTATCCTCGTACTCGTAATCCCTGTATCCCCCGCGGGCGTAGTCGTCGTAGTAGCCGCCGGCCTTGCGGCCCTCGTACGCCCGGTGGGAGGAGTGACGGTAGCGATCCTCGCGGGAGAGAGCGCCGCCGCCGCCGCCGCCGCCGCCGCCGCCGCCGCCGCCGCCACCGCCGCGATGATCCCTCGAGGGCGGCCGCTCCTCCTCCAGCGGCGCCGACACGTCCGAATCGGTCCTGCTTCGTCGTTGCGCCGGCTGCTTCATGCCGGTATCTACTGATGCAGACGTTTCGTCCAATGTGAGCGCAAGCACGCACGATTGCCGCTTTGCCGTAAAGGTAGGGCTGGGGCTGGGGGCGGGGACGAGTCGATTCTAGAGGAAGGAGCTCGTAGCCAGGGGAAGGTCTTTCTTATTAGGCGAGAATGGACGCGTATAGGGACCTTGACGCGAGCCCCGAAAGAGAGCTACCAGTTGCGCGCAAACTCGAAGCGTATTCCATTAAAATACGATTCGTTCTGTCCAGATGCGAGGTGCGAAAGTGCAAAGGCGCAAAGGTGCAAAGGTGCGAGGTCGCAAAGGTGTAAAAAGAGCAGTGGGAAATAGCGAGGAGGGGTGATCGCGCGGAGAGCAGCGGGATCATCGAAGAGGTACACCGGGAATACTTACTCAAAGAATTGTGATTGTGGAGCCATCTACCTGGATCGTATTGTTGAGAGAACGATACCGACTGAGCGGCAGATCTTTCCGCGTTCGGTGAAATTCGGTTGAAGCCAGCTCCTCCACTTCTCTCCGCCTGCTGCTTCTGGAACCTCGGCGGCAAATTATTTTGGAACTGTCGAGAGAACGCCGGGTGCTCGCGGTCTCTGGCCTCCCTCTGATCGCGCTCCCGCTCCCGCTCGCGCTCCCTCTCCCTCTCCCTCTCCCGCTCCCGCTCCCTCTCCCTCTCTCGTTCGTTTCGGGCGCCGCCCTCCTGCTGCCTCGAGAAATTCGGCCGCTCGATCGGCGCTCGGTCCGCCTGTCGATCGGTTTGCCGAAACTCGGTCAGCAGCTGCTCGCGCGAGTCTCTCGGCTCCTTCGCTCCTTCCCTCGCCGGCTCGCGGCCCGCGCCCTTCTCGTCCTTGCCCTCGGACGAGGATGCGCACGGCCTCTCTCGCTCGCGACTGTCCCTCTCGCGCTCCCGCTCCCGCTCCCTCTCTCGCTCTCGCTCTCGCTCCCGCTCCCGCTCCCGCTCGCGCTCCCTCTCTCGGTTCTCCTTCTCCCTCTCCCACTCGGGCACGGGGAGAGGCACGGCCGGAACGCTGATCAAGCCCTTGGGTTCGGGGGCCGGCCCGTGCTCCTCGTCCTTGTGCTTCGCCTTCTTCTCTTTCAGCTTCTGCTCCAGATCCTGCAGCTTCTTCGCGGCGGCCTGCTTGGTCAACTCTTGAAATCGTTTTTCCTCCTCCTCCTTACGCTGCCGGGCACGCTCGACGACGGAAGCGACCTCCACCTTGAGCCTCCGTCTCTCGTTCCACGCCTCGTCGTCCTCGACACCTGCGTTGGCGGGACAAACGAAAGGGGCTTTGTCGGTTATTCTCGCCGAGGCTCGAGCGCTCGTCGAATCGTCGGGGGGCCAACCTCGGAGGGAATGCACGTGTGCATTCGAGTGCAGCTGCGACTGCGCCGAGTAGCCGGCGGAGCCGTTGGAGGGGCCGCGGTAGTCCCGGCCCATGGAATTTTGGCCCCAGGTGCGGTGCGCCGCCGGCTGCTCTCGAAGATCCTTCGGCTCGCGAGCCTCGCCGCGATTCTCCCTGCCGATCTTCTCCCTCTCCTCCACGGGGCTCTCCTCGGGCTTCTCCTCCTTACCCTCGGCCCCCCTCTTCTCCTCCTTCTTAGGGGGCTCCGGCTCGGGCTCGTCATCGCTGAAGGCCAACTTCTGATTGTAATCGATGTCGTCGTGCGCCGCCCAACCGGCGTCGCGGGAAATGTCGTCCATCCGGGTGAGGTCTTCCTCCTTGATAATCGGCCGCGTCACGATCTCCTCTTCGGGCACGCGATCGCGCTCCTGCTGTCGCTGCGGAGGTGGAAATCGTTCCGACGGATAGTTAAACCTGGGCCGCGGTCCGCTGGGCCCTATGTTCGGCGGAAACTGAGAAGGAAATCCACCGGGAAAATTACCTCTGTACATCTGCAAAGGTTAGATCCAGCTTTTGCCTACCGTACAAAACCCCGTGGCCGCGCATTAATGTCGCGATAAACCGAGAGTGAAAAACCGAAGAAGAAACTCACGAAGGGAGGTATCAGACCGCGGTAGTAGTGCATGTTCGGACCCACTGGCTGAGAGCCGGCGGTCAGTGCGCCTTGGCTGTTCAGCGAGTTATGCGGGCCTGCCTGGGCCATGCCCATGCTGGGCGACTGGCCCAAGTTCTGTCGTCCGCCGGCGGACACCTCCGTGTGTCCTGCCGCCCCGACCGCGCTCAGAGGAGGGGGGCCCTGGCCCACCGGAGTACTCCCACTTACGGGACCACCCGCCGCCGCTGCTCCGCTCGTCGTGCGGCTGCCACCTTGTATCCAGCTTCCTTCCGCTAAAACAATCACGCCTCTTAGCCCTCCTGCTGCGCTCGATGCCGCTCTGCTCTGTCCACCACTCTTTGCCCCCGATATCTTACTCTGTGGCCGTAAACTTGGTCCGGGTCCATATTGGGCGTTTAACTCTCGATTCATCAATTGCTGCTGTTGCTGCTGTTGTTGTTGCTGCTGCTGCTGCTGCTGCTGTTGTTGCTGCAGTTGCTGCTGCTGTTGCTGCTGCTGCTGCTGCGGCTGCGGCTGCTGTTGCGGACCTCCTGGCGTGGCACCTAAGTATCGTGTTTTTCCTATTACGAGTGGCCTTCAGAATCGCGGATCGCTCGATCGTTGCACCACCGCGCGTTAATAACGCATATTATACAAGGTGTATAGAAAAAAAATCCATGCGGTTGGTTCGTTGGCTGACGCAAGATTAAAATTTCGAAATAACGGGTACGCGCCTTTTCTCCTGCTTTCGAGATAGACTCCACTGACGCGGCGTGAAATTCCGAGCGTTTGTGAACTACTTTCCTTTGTGGCGTCGTATGTACGTTGTGTAAGAAAGAAGGGGAAAAAAAAAAAAGTGGGAAGAAAAACAGAAATCTGCGATAGACGCGACCTTATATCTCCGATGGACGGTATACCGCGAGTGATGAATAGTGTATTTAATGGTCTCTCTTTGATCTTTTGTCTACCAATTTTTTTGCTCTTTAAATGATGGATTTTCGACTTATCTCGGAAAGTGACTTGTATCGGACTCGATGTTTAGCTTGCAGGTCCTCGCGTCTGAGTAAGATTCACGGGGTATATGTGCATGTCTGTAACTTGTATTAGCGCATACGTACCGTCTCCTGATCTGCTCATAATCGCGCTCCATGATGATTTGCCACTCGTATCCGTTGAATAAGAAGACTGTGGGATGCCTTGTTGTCCTGGTAATAGGGGATGTAGAGACGTCGATACAGCAGTACCCGTGACGCATTGTGCCGGAGAAGAATTAGACTGACGACACAAGAATTTAGCATAATATCAATATCGGCGTAGGGACATTATAGAACCCTATAAAGAACCTTCCTTTACGGAGGTTCCTCCTACTTTCTCGTCCCGCGTTAACGATACCAAAATTGGATAACCCAAGGACTTCGCCAATGTAAAAATCTCCATGGTAAATTGTAAATGCAAATATCAAACACGGTACATGTTTCGCTGCGAGAAGTATGAGTTCAAAAGCAAATAGAGATTCGTATCTTGCAGGAAAGAACTATATCTTTGTACTTTATTTATGACCGTCGAGTATTTAAAATAGTAACACATTTTATTGTAATACTGTCATAATATTGTAGCGTAAAAAATTTACAGTAGTTGTGTCCAATACAGTTGTGCCTGTTGTAGTAGTAATTGTGGTTGTAGATGATGTGGTATCCTTGGTAGTAGCCCAACCGCTTCCTCCGCTCGGCACGAGACTGACAGCTGGGTCACTACTGCTGTGTTCGCTTTTCAAACTGGGCAGATTAGCAGGGGCTCGCCGTGCCGACGGCACTTTCCCAAGACTTTGCATTCCATGTTTGCGAGGTAACGTACTCTTCTGTTGATGTTGCTCCAAAGATTCTCCCTGCACACGTAATAACTTGGGTACCGATTCTATTCCCTTCGCACACTACGCCGCTTAGCAAAATGCGTCGATACCCGAGATGAATATCGTACGAAAATGTATACCTCGATATCCGGGCATAAGCAGACACTCGATAAAAAGATAAGGAAAAAAAGAACATAATAAAATCGTTTGGACAACTCACCCTACTCACCCGGTACAAGCTATTGATGTCTAACGATTGAAACTTCGATTTTCCTTTCTCCCCCTTCGACACGATCCCTGACAGAGTAGACATGCTGTCTGCAGGCAACCATTTAGTACCAATCAGACCCAAAGAACGAACCCTTTGTCTGAAACAATACGGATCGATGATTTGTGCGATTCTGATACAATGGCCATGGACATACCTTAATGCGACATATTTGAATGAAAAGCATTGCGACTACTCCTCGATGTTTTTGATCAAATTGGCCAGAATCAATAATATAAGAAAGGTTTATATACAAATTGATGCGATCTCACTTACATACAAATAGGGTATATTTAAACAAACAAACACGCACGCATGCATGTACACGTTCACGCACGCACACGCACACACACGCACGCGCACACACACACACAAAGGCATGCTTTTTCTACAGTTTCAGTAATCTAGTAAGAGGAAATACTTTTTTTTCAGCACCTTTAGCACCATTATATCAAACGATACAATGTCTGTAAATATGAAATACAAGTGACAGTGCGCTTTACGTTCTGATATATTACGCGATCGTTTTGTTAAACTTCCGAAGAAAACAGATAGACATCTGAATCAAAAGAAATGCATACTCTTTACTCCTTTCGTCTAATGCCATAGTCACCTTTGCACATAGCGTGGGATTATCAAATCTATCCAACTTTTTGTACTTTACGACCAGTTATTTTTTTTTTTTTTTGCACAGGTGCCAAATTATCGATGGATACTGGTACTCTTATTATACTCATGGATATGGATCTAATATTTTATTAAATTTAATAAAAATCGGTGAAAGCGGATCACGAATCTTTCCTCGTTAGTACAGCAATATGTTACAAATGCCCCTCTTCAGCAAAGAAGATATCAGAGTCGAACAAGAAACGTATCTTTATTTCCCAGCAACCGCTCATAAAAAGCGACATGTTTGTCAATTAATTACCCAAAGATAAGGGAGGCAAGGATCGAAGCTCCTTGCCGCCCGTTACGCAAATAATGTTGTCATTAATGGATTTTGTAAAAATCATTAAAACCAGCAATGTATTTCGCAAAGGCAAAGTTCTAAAGGCGTGTCGGAGAAACGCAACGATCCGCCGAAACCTTCGACCGGCGAGAATCAAAATAAACAAGGCAGCAAAAAATAAATGTGCCGTCCGTTGAAAAATTTCCCGACGTTAGCGAGAAACACAAAGGACTCTTTTGGAACCGGAGGAAGAGCGTAAGGCGAAGCGCTCGGTCGAGAATATCGAAAGTGAGACAGGTACGACGCGCAACGGCAAGAAAGAGGCTGTCAAAAGTGTCGAGTGGCAACGACTACGGCATCGGCAATGCCATCGGCAACTGCCGCCAAGACATTGGTGGGGGGTCGATCTCAGCGAGGAGTCTTTGTCTATCCTCGAGCGTATTAATTGAAAATAAAAAGGACGCCAGGGAGAGAGAGCGAGAGAGCGAGAGAGAGAGAGAGAGAGAGAGAGGGTTAGGGAAAAGCGGCAAGAGGGAAGAAGAAAGAAAATGCGAGGAAGGAAGGAAATAAGGGCGGGAGGTGAGAAGTAAGGAGGGAGGGAGGGAGGGAGAGGGGGAGAGAGAGAGAGAGAGAGAGAGAGAGAGAGAGAGAGAGAGGGAGGGAGGGAGGAAGGAAGGAAGAAAGGTAAGGGCGATAGACGAAAGAGAGCGATCGACGTCGATCCCATTGATCCCAAAAGGATCGCGGCCCCGTTTAAGGTGAGGGGCCCAAGACGGCGCGTCTCGAAGCTCGAAATGATGGGCCCCGGCCCAACCCCTCCGCCGCGATGTCAAAGTCACCGACGGCCAAAACAACGGAATTCGGGGAGAATCATCGGTAAATCGCTGTGCTCCGGACAGAATGCCTACCGGCGGATCAATTGCCGCACGGTTATGCCAGTCGGATGGCGGTGGGGCGATAATGCGGGCGTAATCGAAGAGAGGAGAGGAGAAAAAAGTTGGGCTACGAGGCATCCACGTACGGAAAGGATTTGGATGGCGGGTTAAATCGGCGAAATAACCACTCACCTTGGTCCGTCCAAATGGGTTTCCAATTCACAAAGGGGTTAATTCCCAATAAAACTAGTCAACGTACGGATCGGCGCGGATTACAGTCCTAACAAGCGTACCGCGCCTGAGAGACACAGAAACTTCTTTTCCACAATTCGTCCAAGATGGCGAATGCGCGACTTTCGGCTCTTCCGCGATCAATACAATTACGTCATGCGACCAAAGAGAGTCGTTTGCACAGACGCGCCACTCGTGTGGATTTTCCTGTCACAGTACCATATAACGCGTCCGCGCGAATAAAGTTGGTTCCTCGCCTTGAAATGCCCTCTAAATCTCCAGGCGGTGCGAACGAGCCGATGTACGCACTTTTCGCCAGGCCGAGCTACGACGCGATGTCCACAATCTCTTTTTACCTAACCGTTACTTGCGACGAGTAGCAAGTGGAACATTCGACAGAAATAAGTGGCGCCGCTCTGGTCATTCCTCCGGGTTTTGAACCAAAGTCAAATTCGTAACGTACTCGCCTCGTCGATCGGTGGCCGACACTATCTTTTCCGATCGCTCACTTCGTCGATTCGCGCTTTTGCCTTTTTATAACCGTGATTCTCCGCAATTTTTAAGCGAAGATTCGATTACGATTTTGCCTCGTTAAAGCCGAGAGCCCGTCGGCGAGACATCGATACTTGAACCCGTTGGTGGCGGTGAAGAATTCAAAATGGCCATCGCGCGTACACCATGTCTCGCTGTGTCCCAAACGACGAACCGAATTTAGTCCAGAACCGGCATGCCTATCTTTCGGCTCTTCCATTTCTCCACGTGCCTCCTGCTATAGCGTAAAAAACAAAAATGGTATGACGATCAAAATCCTCTTCTGCACACAAGTAGGCAACCTTTTGAACTGTCAACCTGATAACCAATTTTGGTTCGCAGAGCGTGACGTTACACACCGACGTTGGGGATATAAAGATAGAGTTGTTTTGCGAGTTGTGCCCAAAAACCTGTGAGGTAATCTTCGTGCCCCTTAAGCTCGACGAGCTTCCCCTTTTTCTTTTTCCTTTCACACCGATAAGCGCCTTTCCAATTTTGATCTCTCGCAGAACTTCCTTGCCCTCTGCGCCAGTAATTATTACGACAACTGTCTATTTCATCGGAACATAAAAGGCTTCATCGTTCAAACCGGAGATCCGACGCAAACGGGCAAGGGTGGGACGTCGATTTGGAATCGAAAGTTCGAGGACGAGTTCAAAGAGGAACTGAAACACAATACGAGAGGACTCCTCTCTATGGCCAATAACGGACCAAATACGAACGGGAGTCAATTTTTCATAACGTACGCGCCACAACCCCACTTGGACCTGAAGTACACGTTATTCGGAAAGTGGGTATCGTCAATTATATCGCTAACGATTGAGTAGTTATCCATCCTTGTCTCGACGAACGTCTTTCAGGGTGATCGACGGTCTGGACATTTTGGAACAGTTGGAAAAATTACCCGTGAATCCGAAGAATTACAAACCCCTTACGGAAACGCGAATAAACAGTGTAACCATACACGCCAATCCTTTGGCGGGATAGACTTAAGGCGTATCCACGACTCGATATTTACGTAACACGCGTTGAGAGTAGATGTGCATCGGATAAAATACAGAGACGTTTGTACCGTTTATTTATTTCTCCACGCTCTACCGTCCATACAGCGGGCTTCTTCCTCGGTCTCATCGTCGAGCTACCACTGGAGAGCTGTCAATACGTTACGCGCAACGCAGTTCCAGCGCGACAGTCGCAGAAATACGTTGCTCGAAAGAAAAGTCAGTAGGGGCAGTTTTCTTGGTCGTATATGCCTTGCAGCCTCTTGTTTTGTGGATCGAACGCAGATCTAAGCCGCAAAGTGGTGGGCTGCATGTCTCCCATTACCTCCAGCCGATAGTTGCCCGTTTCTAAAAACTCTTTCGTCACGTTCCGACCCTCCGGATGTTGGACGTACCTGGGAGTAAATGCGTATACTCGGTGGAACAATAAAGGGAACGGTATGAGCTTAGAAGGCGCGGAACAGTGCTTACCCGTGACCGACGATAGCTCCCAAACTGTATCCACGTTCGGCTCGTCTGAGGTATCCGACCAAACGGTCGTCCCTGTATATCGCTTCCATACCCCACATAGGCGTATCCGTGTCCGAGTAAAAATGCACCAGCCGCTTTTTCATTCCGCTCTCTCGCAGTCGATCGACGGCCGCTTTACCGATGTACTCCCCTTCCCTGCGACACGCAAACCCTAATCCCGCCTCCACCGGATTGTCGTCCGTCCTCAGATCCGCGCCCCACAGGTGGTAACCTGGTGGAAATGGAAGCTTGCCGATACACGGTCGATCGAACGCGACTCTGCGAATGTCCCAGACCTTTTTCACAGCTTAGGCTGTACAGCGCTCTGTATCCAGCGAGTCTCATGCCGTACAACTTGCCGCACTCCCGCAGAAGCTCGTAGACCTTGACGCAGGACGCCTTGGGAATGTGCAGCTCGAAACCAAGCTCGCCGACGAAACTGAGTCTGATAATGCGCACCCTCTCACCTTTAACGCGCGCCAACTTGGTCGTCGAGAAAGGGAGCGACCTCTCGGACAGATCTTCCTCGATCAAATCCTCCAGCATCCTTCGGCTATCGAACGGTTTATCTCCGCGTCGCGCAGCCAAGATCCGGCGCCCCGCTAGTCGGTCAATATTTCTACTCGAAACCTACCTGTTTGGTCCTTGGACGGAAAGAACGCCTATTTGTTCGGTCACGTCGTGCAAGGACACGTCGAAGGCCCCTTCGGCGATGACTTTGTTGACGTGCGACCAAGCTTGGTAGGCGGACATACCACCTACGACTAATCGGGTAATTCTGGCTGGTGAGGCTGACGGGGCGGAGGGGCGGCTCTGATAAAGGACGAAGGATTACCGATGTAAAAGGCTTTGTCCTTGAAAATAGGATCGACGATTCCCCCGGAGCCGGGCTCCGTCGCGGTAACCGTGCAGTCCGCCTCTACGCCTCCGCGATCGTTCAGCATGCAGGTGTAGACGGTCTTGTTGAAATCGCGGTTCGTTTCGGCCGTGAACAAATGGTCCGCCGCCCGCTGCGCCTCCGGTCCGCATAGATAAAATTTCCCAAAGTAGGAGACATCGAATAGCGCCACGTTGTTTCTGCAGCAAAGGGCCTCCTCTCGGATCTGACGGCAGATTTTGAAGCGCGGCTTTACGGCTCGATCGCGCTAGCGCCCCCATAGGGTACTCACTATGCGATCGTAAGGCGAAATGGAAAAGGTATTGTCAGCTTCTATCAGTGCCCGGTACTCGTCCTTCTCGTTTCTCGGAAGGTCGTAACATCCGTAATAATCGTAGGGCAAGAGGTTGACCGTTTTATCCAAGAGAAACCAGCCTGGCCGCTCCCAACCCTGACGCTCCTCCATTACAGCACCCTCTTTCACCAGCAACTGCAATGTTTTGCGGCGATTGGAAGAAGCGATTCATCCGCCCTCCCCCCTTCGAATCGATCAGCCGTTGACCAGGTTGCCTCAAAGTGCTGGCCGTATCGCGATTATCTTTCAACCAAACTCCCTCCGATTTGATCGACATTGAGCATTCGTGTCCCGAGATCGAGATGTACTTACATCGTGAAACGGGTCCGTTTTGAAATTTCTACCGCTCAATGCCTCGTCGTACGGAAAGACGATGCTGTAATTCTTTGCGTAAGCCTCGTGCGATCTTTCGTTCGACCAAGACGGCGTGATCCTTTGTTCCGGAATAAACCTTCGTAAGAGATTCAATGTCAGCGACGTTAATCGCGCCAACCTTTCGAGCCTACTCTCTCTCGGGGAAGCGGTCATTGGGTACATTGCCCTCGTAAACTGGCGCATCGACCGCGCCGACGGTTTCCCTAATCGACAAAAATCTACGCGGCAAGAACAATCTTGATTACTCGAGGATGAAAAATTGCCGATTCCTTATTCGATGAGAAAGATCGGCCTAACTATTTGAATTTACGCCGCACGTCGAACGGAAGGTATTCTTCAAGGATCGAAGAGCTATCGTTGCAAACGTTGCTACAATGTCCAGGATGATTGGAGCGAGCTTAGGGCGATCCCATCGAGAGCATGTCGGAAGCTAGCGCGGCAACGAGCGCGACTACTTGGTCGGGATCCTCGAACGGCGCCGAGAAAATCTCTCATCGCTTTTTTATCAAGCTCGGCCCGAAGGTACTATAAAAGGTAAGTAAAATAAAATACTGGACCGAAGTACCTTCTGATGTCGTAATTGAACATGTGGAACTCGGGACGACCGTCGATTATCCACTGGGCTATTTGTAGTCCGCATCCACCTCCCAACATCATTCCAGCGCTGTTGTACCCGCAGGAATAGTAAAGCCCCATGCAACGTGGATCTTCGCCTGTTGGACGAAGCGATGGGCGGACGTTAGACCTGTGTACTCTATAGATATCTCGCATTGCATCGAAGTCATACCCATGATGGGCCTGTGATCGGGCGTAAAACTCTCCGGGCCACAGACCGTTGACCTGACTCCGGTAGCCGATAATTGTGGAATTAATTCCACCATCGCCTCTGCGTGCTTGTTAAATACATCCCAATCGAGTTCGTAGAGGCTGAAGGAGAAGTCCTCCGGTGCCTTTGGCATGGGAAGAGGTAGGATCAGCTTGGGAGGTGTGCGATGGGAGGTTTCGAGTGTCGGTCGGTTTACTCACGGTGCGTAAGATAATGGGATTTGGCTCGTAGCCTCCTATGCTGATGGAGCCGCCCTGCACTCTGAAGTAGAGACCGATGTCCGGATCTCTGATATTTGGCAAATTTTCCGTCCCTTTTATCGGTTCGGTGACGATATACGCGTGCTTCATAGGTACCAGAGGGATGTCTAATCCGACCATTTTCGCTACATTCCTGGACCACGCACCGCAAGCGTTCAGGACTACCTTTGTTTTAATCGTACCATACGGAGTTTCCACTCCATAAATCCTCTTACCGCCATAGCCATTCTCGCGGGCCAGTATTTTCTTCACCGGACAATCCTCGAAGACCTTGAACATTCCCGTTTGTTAGCTCCCACATTTTTCGATTGGGATCGCTTTAAGATTCTCGATTATACCGAGCTTGGTGAAATAAACCCATGCCGGTACGTACGTTGTCAAATAAATCCAACGCGTTCGAAAGGCGAGAAAGCTCGAAATATGTGTCCGGAGTTAAGAAGGTGTATGCACGAGAGAGTGCGCGCTACCGTAGGAATCCCCGTTCGAAGTAACGTGGCTTAACCGCGTGCAACGGGATTTCTATTCCTTTATGGCGCGCTCTTCGCCCTGACACAATTTCACGACAGGTCGCCTCCCATTAACCTCGCGCACTCTCTATTTTCGGGCATGGTGGATGGCCGACGTTGAAACGTTGCGGGCATAGGAGGACTTCGATAATACGTCAATGTCCTTACCTTGCATCCGTTATCCTTGGCCGACTTTGTCAATGCGTTGATTAACATTGCGGGATCGACGACGCCGTCTTCTGGAGCATATATGGCACCTCGAAGATTCTTCTCGTTCAGGAGGGGAAATATTTCTCTTGCTTTGACAGGCGTAAGCTCGCGCGCTTCGACGTTAAGGGCTTTGCACGCCGTAATCACCCTTTTATATTCGGCCAGGCGTTCCTGCGGAGCGAGACCGATGCGATCGGAGCGTACGAAAAGGCGTACGGGCACTCTCTTACCCTCGTGTGAGCGATGTATAGGCCACCATTGTTTATCCATCCCGGATTCACGCCGGTCTCTTTTTCCAAAGAGCCGAGTACGCGCTTGGAGACTTTCAATAGCTCCATGTCCACGTCGTACGGGGCACGCGCGCTCCAGACTAGGCCGGCGGTGTGCCACGTAGTGCCCGAAATCAGCTTCGACTTGTCCAAGAGTATGGCGTCGATGCCGTTCTTTCCTAAATGGTAGAGCGCGTTGCAACCCGCGCTGCCACCCCCTGAACATACCATTGTCCCAAGTGCTGAATAACCAACCGTGCTTTTCCTCGATATTTTCCTCGCTTACCTATTATTACGACATCCGCTCGGTCCGGTACGCGTTCCTTTCTGGTCGTATCGAAGGTTCTGCCGTGTATCGTTCTATCGTGCCTGATCCACGTATTGGGTAACTGAAATCATTTGCTTTACTTTAGTAGCACTCGGTCTTCTCTGGTTAATCCGTATTAAGAGAAAAATATGTAACGCGTAAGTACCTTGCTGGCTGCGGAACGTAACATCTCTCGCGTATCTGATTTACAAAAGCGAAAGCAACACTGGGCGGTCAGAATCGTGAGAGGAGCTCGCGTTGCTACAGCGCGATAGTAACGGCTTATCTTTTTGGTCGCCGTGTTTGTATTATGTATACATTATCTGGAAGTCCGGTGCGCGATGCCTCTCTGTATTATTTGCATGCTGCGTTATACGGTACAGTTCAAATAAGGTTTGCCCACGAAGCTCGGAGCGAAAACTTTGCTCCCCCCGTATCCTGATCGAAAGGAAATTTCGATAAGCGATAGGAACGAGAATAAACCAGTAAGCAGAGCGATAGCGGCACAATTGTCGCTATCGTCGTTAAAGATTCCTGGTGTCAAACTCCATGACAAAGGGGAATTACGTACATCCCTCTGGTCTCGAGGAGGGCCGATCGAGAGGTCCAGGGCGTTCGAGAATCGTCCTGCTCGTACTTTGCACCTTCGAAAAGAGCATTTCGCGTTGCAGGAGCAACGATGGGCACACGTTGAGCGAAGCGTCCCCGTACAGTCTTCTCGAGCGGTACGTAGCTTACGTCGGTCAAAGTCGCGCGTACGTGGTGTGTACGTCAAAGCGGCTTGCCAAAGGAAAAAAAAAAAAAAAGAAAAGAAAAAAAAAAGAGGGAGTGGACCGACGTTGGCGCCGGCAATGTTGCGTTCCGCTTCCATCATCCGCGAATGGTTTATCGCAGAACGATTTGCAGCATTCTCGCGCAACGATGCATTATCGGTTGAAAAGATACACGAGCACAATGACACGATGACATTGCCACGCGCGTTATCTTCAACCTTTTCCTTCGAACGTTAGATAAAGAGCGGGCGATTGCTCGAATAAACATTACAAAATTCGATACGAGTTCTTCTGAGGGGAGGCATTTTATTATTACCATTATTTCACACTGTTATCGACGAGCCGCGGTACATCAGTGGGCACGGAGGTTAAAGTAATGCACAACGCCAGCGATCCTTCCGCTCCTCCTCTCCTACGCGCCTTCGCACCATCCCGAACGGTGGCTCGGCGTGCGGCGCGGCCAAAATGCCGGCCGCTGCCATAAGCGCGGCGTTTGCTCTCCGGTAGGTTTGTCGCGGCTACGGAGCGAATCGAGTCGGCCGAGGGCAAAATAATAGGAGGGAGAGTTCGGGCCGGGGCTAGGACGTCGAGACGATCGAGATCTTTCGCGCGTTTACCGCTCGCACGATTGTCCGTTCGACCGGCATCGAGAGGGGGAGGGAGAGAGCGTAAATGAGAGATAGTCTTAAACGGTATCGCTAAAAAAAAAAATCACGTAGGCGAGGTAAGATCGAAGAGGTCCCTCCTTCGAGGACGCCCTCCAAAAAGGTTCGAAGTAACGCGCGTTCCGCCGGTGAGGGACAGCAGAGTACAGGCCGCCAGGGGATAGGGTGAAGATAGGGGCAGAGAGGCGAGGAGGTAAGGAGGAGTAAAGCGAGTGCGCAGTGGCACGCATACCTGTCCGCCACGAGGAGCGGTAGGGTGAGCGTGGCTCGCGGTTAAATTCGCAGGGCCCTCTTGCACCGCGGACAGGCAGGGCGACGTTGTAGCGGCTGGTGCGAGCGAGCGTGCGCTCTGGCGAATAGGTACGCGAAAATTGGGCTAAGAATGCGCAAAGACGAGAGAGGTCCGCGGCGAGGAGGAAGGAGGGCTCCTCGTCGTCGGTGGTACAGGCCGGGCCGCGAGCTGGCGCGTCGAACCGAAGAAAAGGGGACTCGGCGCTCGAGGTTCGGGCCTTCCGGGTCCCCCGGCAGGGGCTCGCGGCCGAGGGACAAAGGGCGGGGAGCGAGACGTCGGTGGGTGGCGAGACCGCGGGCCGCGCGCGTCGGACGGATTAAAGCGACGTGTGTTCCTCGCTGACCAGACTGTCGGTCTCCTCCGTGTCGGAATTCGGCGCCGCCTGCACCCTGGCGTACTCGTCCGTGTCGATGCTCTTACAAAAGTGTATCGCGTATTTAAGCTTCTGCCGGAGTACCGGCTTGCACGAGTATCTCGGCATTTTCAAAAGGAAAAAGCACGTGTAGCTCTCGGGCAGGAAATGGTCCGGCGGGTTGTACTTGTCCATAACCTGAGGAGAGACGAGAGGTGCCGTGCGCGTTAAGGACGTTCGTCCGACAATCGGATTTCCGCGTTCTAGCGACTGTCTTACTTGCAAAACGAAGTCTCTGCCCCTGAAGTCGGCGATGGTGCGGGGCAAGCGGGTTCTGCCCCAAACGAAACGGAGAAAGAGCGATCTCTCCTGATTGGAAAATTCCTCCATCACCTCCCAGAACCATTGTATCAGAGGCGCCGTGGCCTCGATGCCTGCGGAAAGGTGGGAATTTCATTTCGTTCGGCTATCCTCCTCGCTCCGCGCTCGTCGCGCGTGGCCGAGACACCTACCTTTGTAGGTGGCGACCGACTTGAGCAGGCTGAGCGGTATGTCGGGGCTGCCGCACACCATGGTCTCCAATTCGGCTCCGCTGAAGAGCGCGAGCAGCGGCACCGGGACGACCTTGGACAAGCCCTCGCGCACGGCGTTCACCTGGGTATCGAACTCGTGCAGTCTGTAGTTGAGCGCCAACCGTACGTACTCGTACCGGTTCTCCGGCGTTATCTTGGCATATCTGCCGAAGACGGGGAGAAAGATAGTATAAGAGGGGCTGCGATCGGCCGAGATCCGGACGAGGGGCGGAGCTTAAAATTGGGCCCCTACCCACGTGAGTCGCCTACCTGTTTGAGAGCGGCACGTCGTGGCCCACGGCCGACGGCGTGGAGAAGGGCATTTCGAGGGTCTGAAAAACCTTCTCGTCGGGATCCATGTCTCGGATGCAGAGCAGTCCGGGCACGTAGTCTCGATCGACCTCCGTCAGGTCGGCCGGCGTCAAGGGGATGCCGGCCAGTTGCTTCCACACGGGCTCGGCCAGATTCAGGCTGAGGGGGCTGCCCGTCCTGATCGCAATGCCCATCAAAATACCCAAGAACTGGAACATGCTTCTGTGCAACTGCGAATCGGCAGTGGGATTCAGCAGGAAGCAGTCTCTGTTCGTCCCACTGTCGTCCCTGCCGTTGGGCGTGGGTATGAGCAAAGGTAAGGAGCCGTTTTGCAGTTCGTCGCACATCTCGGCGATGCTCTCGCTGTATCCACCGCCGCAGTCGTCGACGCTCTCCCCTGGTGATGAGGGGGGTTGCGTAAGATAGTTTTAGAGAAGGAAGGGAGGGGGACGACGCGAGTGGAGTGCGTACCGACGAACTTGACCTTCCACACCCTGTGGGGCAGGAAGAGGACGTCCTGCGTGAGGAGGGCCATCTTGGATACCATCTGACCAAAGACGGACTTTATGCCGTCCGGGCCGGCCATGCCGCCCTTGCCCCTGGCCCTCTTCACCTGTATCCTGTTAAGCTCGATAACAGGCCCGTGCTGACGGTCCCGCACCATCGTCGCCTGTATCACCTTACGGAAGGTGGCCTCCTTGATGCTGTAGACCAGAACGGGCGCCAGCCTGCTCAGGCCGACGTGGCCCGTCACGGGGAACATGGGCAGGGACGGGCAGAGGAGCTCGGCAAAGTGGTGGAGCAGGACCAGTCTGTTGTGGAGCACGGCGAAGGGCAGGTCCTTGACCAGGTCGTACTCCATGGGCGTGGCCGCGGGCATTCTGCTCTGGGTGGCCTTGGTGGTGCTCCAGGCCAGGGTGTGGGCGCTGCCGCAGGCCACGCGGGTTATCTTCTTCCCCTGCAGCGCGTGAACCAGCCTCGGCCTCTGAAGGGCGGTCGTCGTGCCGTCCCCGAGCTGGCCCTCGTCGTTGTCGCCCCACGTGAAGACTTCCCCCTTGTCGGAGCACGCGACGCAGTGAAGAGAACCCGTCGCTATGGAGACTATCCTCTTGCCCTGCAGCGCCGCGACCTTTCGAGGCCTGCGCACGTGATCGTCGGTACCGTGGCCCAACCGATGGTAATCGCCTTTGCCCCTAATCGTCCGAACGGGCATACGTGTTATCGTGGTCCGTGCCGATCGTTGGGGGCCGTAGAGGGCTGACGAGGAATGTGGCGAGGGAGGAGGGGTGGGAGGGGGCAAGTTCCGCTCACCAGGTGTAGACGGCGCCCGATCTCGTGAGAGCCACCGAGAACTGACTACCGCACTCGACTTTGATCACCCCCAGGCCGGCCAGTGACTCGATCTTCATCGGTACCTTGCACCCGTCGCTGCCGCCCCTACCCAGCTTTCCGTAGTCCCCGTCGCCCCAGCTCCAAACGTTGTCGTCGTCGGTCACGCAGAGGGTCTGCGCGTCCCCGCTTCCGCAGGCAATATCGATCACCTTGTAGCCCTGCAGGGCCTCCACCACCTTCGGCGTCAGCTGATCGTCGCTGTCCCCGTGCCCCAGGCGGCCGTAGCGTCCTGCGTCGGACGTTGGGCGTTAGCCCTTGAACATCGAGAGGCTCCCCCCCCCCCCTCCCCCCAATTCGATAAGGGGAACCTCTTACCCTTTCCCCAGGTGTAGAGCCAGCCGGCGGCGGTGATGGCGGCGCTGTGATGCCCGCCGCAGGCCACGTCCACGATCTCCATGCCGAGGAGGTCCTCGACGAGCTTGGGCCGATCGAAGGAGAGCCTGTTGCCGTGCCCCAGCTTCCCGTCGTCCCCCTCGCCCCAGGAGTAGACGTGTCCCTCGGAGCTCAGCGCCAGACAGTGCTTCCCGCCGGAATTGACGGCGACCTTCTTTATGAAGACGTGCTGTATCGACTCGAGGACAGTGGGCACCATCGCGGAATCGGTTCCACCGATCCCCAGGCGACCTGCCGCCCCGTAACCTACGAGACGTCCGCCATGTTATAATGGGAGCCAACGAGCGGCCCTGGGCCCTGCGCCCTGCGCCCTGCGCAGCGCCGGGAGCCTTTCGCCGGCCGCGGTCTTCCTTACCGGTCGAGTAGACCTTGCCGTCGGGAGTGACGGCGAAGAGGGTTTGCTCGCCGCCGGCCAGCTGAACCGGGCGCAGGCTCGAGAGGCTCTCGCAGGGGGCGGGCAGCTTGACCTTGGCCCCCTCGAGCCCGCCCAGCTGTCCCCTGTGATTGTGGCCCCAGCCGTATATGGCGCCGGGCGCGTCCCAGGACAGGGTGCAATCCTCGGGCCTTCGGTTCAGCCACTGCAGGAGCTGCTCGTCGTGCTCCTGCCGGAACACCTCGTGATTCTCGTGATCCTTGGCGTTTCCCTCGCCCTCGGTGATCATCTCGTTGATGCGCTTGGTGACTTCCGCGCAGAAGGCCTTCGGCAGCGGCGTACGCTCGATCAGGGACTTTGCCACCCTGGCCGAGAGGCAGTAACGCCGGAACCAGGACCATTTTGGGATTTCGGAGCAGCACTGCATGCCGTCCAGCTCGAGGTCGCAGGCCAGAGCGACGAGCACCTTGAAGAAATCGCTGTGCATCAGCTGATTCCCCGCCCTGACGTAGGGATCCTCGTAGGCGTACTGCTTGTGCAGCACCCGCGGCAGCGAGCTCAGCAGGGAGGAGAGGGCGATCTCCGGGCTGATGCCGGATCCGCTGGTGTAGACGACCTGCAGCTTCTTCAGTGCCCACATACGCTGCTGCGCCGAGAGTACGCCGAGTTGACTGCAGTGGGCCAAGGTGGTGGCCAGCCGTACCGCCACGTTCTTGTCCGTACTGATCAGGCCGTTGTCCAGCAGGCACTCGGCCATGGCGATGGAGGGCTGCGAGAGGACCGCCCTGTCGGAGCCGAGCTCGTGCGGCGCGAGCGTCGCGAGGATGGGGTAGACGGTGAAGCGCCAGCCCCACCCGTTGACCGAGCCGTCCGAGGTGAAGCGCCAGCCGAGCTCGTCGCCCTGCACCCTGATCTCGGTCGCCCACTCGCTCCACTCCCTCCCGGACCTGATGGCCACCACTATGCCGCTTCCGTCCATGATCGTCAGCGGATCGTGCCTCCTCTCCGTCGAGCACTGCCGATCGAACTCCACGCGCAACGCCTCCGCCCCGGGAATCTTGATCTGGCCCGACAGCGTCGTGTCGTCCATGTACGGATGGGGCGTCTCCTGGACGACCGGCTGCAGGGCGTTGTGCGCGGAATTCGAGTTTGCCACCGTGTCCTCGAGCTCGGTGACGCAGAGCTCGAGGAGCATGCTGCCGATGGCGCGATTCGCCTTGCCGAGGGCGATCAGGACCGAGGAAACGGTCTCCTTGGCCCCCTTGCTCACCCTGTTGGCCACGGCCAGCTTCAGCAGATCCACGAGCATCCTCGCGTCGTCCTCGGTCAGGGTCGAGGTGAACTCGTCGAGGCCCGAGTCGGCGCCCATTCCCTCGCCCACCACCTGGGCGTTCGACGTCAGGGTCGCGGCGATGACGCTCATCGCGCTCGTCGACATCTTGGAGGCGCGCGAGGAGAGGCTCGCCGAGCCGGACATGGAGGGGAACATGTTGAGCGGATACTCTTCGGACTCGGGGCTCGTTCTGGGACTGCTCGGCAGATTCGCGGCCTCGGCCACGCTGGCGGGCGCCTCCCCCCCACCCTGGGCGATGTCGCCCACATTTTGATAGACCGCGTTCCCCACGCTCGAGCTCATCGCCGCCTCCGCCACAGCGCCCGTCGCCGTCGCCGTGCTCGTCGTCATCGTCGTCGTTGCCGTCGCCATCGTCGTCGCCATCGTCGTCGCCATCGTCGTCGCCATCGCCATCGTCGTCGTCGTCGTCGTCGTCGTCATCGTCGGCGCCATCGTCGTTGTTGTGGTCGCAGCCGAGGTCGCCGCCGTGGGCGAGGCGAGGGCGGCGGAGGTGCTCGCGGCCGCGCTCTGGCCGGCCTCGACGAGCGGGGGCTTGGCGCAGGCGCTCATGGCCGAGTGACTCTGCAGGGCCGTCACGACCGCGGTTCGGGCCTGCATGATGCGCAGAGCGTTGATGATGTGCTGAAGCGCCTGCTGCTTCGCCACGTTGCTCTCGAGGGAGAGCACGATGTTGGAGAGCGAGGGCCTGGCGGCCTTTTGCGGCGCTGCGGCGTTCGCCTCGGCGGCATTGCCGAATCCCCCGAGGGACATCTGGCCGAGCGGATCCTTGAGGGTGGGGAAGCTGACGGTCTCCTGCTTGCTACTGGCCGGCTGGTCCATAAGTACCCAGGCCACGCTGTGGCTCGATCCGCACGACACCCTGTTCACTCGGGCATCCTCCAGCTCCTGCACCAGCGAGGGCTTCCTGTTGACGAACGTCGAGCCGTTGCCCTGCTGGCCGTGATCGTTGTCGCCCCAGGCGTAGACCTGGCCCCCGTCGGTCACCGCGAGACAGTGCAGCGCGCCCACCGCCACGTGGATCACCTTCTTGCCCCGCAGGCCCTCCACCAGGATCGGCTTCCTCACGTGATGATCGTTGCCGTGACCGAGCCGAAAGTAATCGCCCTTGCCCCATGTCCAAACCTCGCCGTACTTGGTCAGGGCGAGGGAGAACTGCGCCCCGCACTCGACCTGCACCACTCCGAGGCCGTTGAGCCTGTCGATGAGGAGGGGCGCGTAGCAGCCATCGCTCCCGCCGCGGCCGAGCTTCCCAAAGTCGCCGTCGCCCCAGGAGTAGACCCATCCGCCCGAGGTGAGGGCCATCGTCTGGGCGTCCCTGCTGCCGCAGGCGACCTGGATCACCCTCTGACCGACCAGGGCCTGCACGAGCTTAGGCTTGAGCTGCGTCGCCGTGTCGCCGTGCCCGAGCCGGCCGTACTCGCCGAGGCCCCAGGTGTACAGTTCGCCGTTGCTCGCGATCGCTGCCGAGTGACCGGAGCCGCAGGCGATGTCGCGTATCCTCTTGGACTTGAGCGCCTCGACGAGCCGCGGCTTGTCCAGCGAGAGGCAATTGCCGTGGCCCAGCTTGCCGTCCTCGCCCTCGCCCCACGAGAAGACCTTGCCGTCCTGCGTCAGAGCGAGCGCGTGCTTGCCGCCAGAGTGCACCGCGACCTTCTTTATCACGTACTGACTGAGAAAGGGGATGGGCTTGGGCTCGCACACGTTGCCGTCGTCCCCGAGGCCGAGCCTGCCGTTGGTGCCCTCGCCGCAGGCGTACAGCTTTCCCTCCTGGCTGACCACGAAGAGGGTCTTGCTGCCCCCGGCGATGTGCACGGGCTTCAGCTTCGAGAGGACCTCGCTGTAAACCGGCAGCTTGATCTTCGATCCCTTCAGACCGCCGAGCTGATCTTTGTCGTTCAGGCCCCAAACGTAGACGGCCGATTGCTGTTGCTGCTGATGCTGCTGTTGCTGTTGCTGCTGCTGCTGATGCTGATGCTGATGCTGTTGCTGATGCTGCTGCTGCTGCTGTTGCTGCTGCTGCTGCTGACTCGATTCGGCGCCGCGATGCGAGGACATTTGTTCCTGCACGATCTCCCAGTCGGAGGCGAGGAAGGAGACCGAGGTAGCGAGCTGACTCTCGTAGACCTTCTTGCGGCCCACTATACTTAGGCCGTGGACGCGACAGTCCACGCCGCCGTTGCGGCACTGTCGTATGGCGATCTCGATGCACGGATAGTACTCCTCCATGTCCCTCAGCAGCGTCACGACCGTGTCGGTCCTGCGCAGCGAGACGGTGGCCAGTTCGAAGAGGGGACCGTTGAAGGAGTCGCCTGCGTTGACGGCTATCAGCGAGGGCGCGTAGCTCCCGTCCTCCGGGTTGACGACGATCCTGAGGGAGTGCACCAATACCCCGGGCAGCATCTCGAGGCGTATCCAGTGCTCGCCCCGACAGCCGCAGCTCTGCCAACCCTTGTCCGAGCCGTCGACCAGTCGCGTCACCCACATCTCGCTCGAGGAGGCGCTCAGTACGCGCACGCACTTGGACCAGTCCTCGATGATGTGGGGCTGCAGGGTGTCCTGCCGGTGGTACCTGCCCGGCTTGCCCGCGTAAACCGCCGCCGAGCTCGGCTCGGCGATACGATTGAAACCGTGACGATGCAGGCGCTTCGTGTAGAAGCAATTCTCGCAGAGATTGTAGCTGTCGCAGTGTTTGCACTTGAAGCGCGGCCCCGAGATGGGCGAGAGGCGGCAGGAGTTGCAGAAGACCGAGTGGTGGCAGGAGGGGACTCTCTCCATCTCGCTGGCGCAGCCCGTCCAGCTGCTCTGCTGGGGAAAGTCGACCGACACGCTCTTCCCGTTGTTCAGGATGGCGGTGACCACGCCGACGCTGTGATGGTTCACCGAGCCCCACTTGTACTTTGGCACCGCGACCGAGGCCTTTACCCGGACCTTGTCGCCGACCTTCAGGGCCGGCGGGCCGGGCAAGGAGGGCGGGTGACCCAGCAGCTCGATGTGGATGAATCTGACCCAGTAGGTGCCGCCCTTGCGCTGCCAGGCCACCTGAACGTTCAGATCGTGCAGACCCTCCGCGTCCACCTTGACCACCTGACCGACGTCCCCGTACTCGACCGCCTCGTAACTCTTGCAGCACCGCACCAGCATCCCGGGGATGACGTTGTCGCGCACGTAAACGGCGTACTCGTCGACCGAGAGGAACTCGGAGCGCTTTATGTAGGTCGCCTGGAGAATCGAGGGGGCGGAATCGTCGTGAGCCGACGTCGACTCGTCGACCTCCTCGTCGCTGCTCGACTCCTCGGTATCCGATAGATCCTCCAGGCTCGAGATCGTCTCCGTGTCGCTCAGACTCGCGTCCGGGTTCTCCAGCAGCCAACCCACCACGCTCTCCGGCGTGATGTTTCCCTCGGCGATGCTCAGACTCTTTATGGCGAACTCGACGCTTCTCTTCTGAAAGCCCATCTCGGTCAGCTGCGCCACTACCAGCGGGCTGCCCACTCTGCCGAGGCTCCTCCTCTTTCCGCTCGCGCAGTACCTCTTCTGGCTCGAAGTCAGCGAGACGAGGGAGCAGTCGGAGGCCGGCGAGGCGGGATCGGATGGCATCGTCGAGGCCCCTGCCGTCGGCACCGAACTCGAGCTCGCCTGCGCGCCGGACGTGCCGAGCGCAGCGCCGACGGAGCTGCCGGCGGCGGAGGCGCGTTGTTGGCTCGGCAGGTGGCGCAGTTCCGAGGCGAGGTACTGCGAGACCGCCAGGGCGGCCTCCTCCAGTTCTCTGCGCTTGAATATCGGCTTCAAGGGCTGCGGCTTCGTCGCTCTGCCGAGTATCTCCTGCAGCAGGCTCGGCGGCTGCCTCTCGTCGTCCGTGGCGCCGGTGACGCGCCCGTCGAGCGCCGGCACGCGCCTCTCGAGGACCTTCCTGAGCAAGCCCTGGTGCGCCAAGAGGGCCTTGCCGGCGTTCAGCGCGGCCAGCTGCTGCTGCTGCGTGCGCAGTATCGAGGCGTTGACCACGCCGGCGATGACGGGCATGCTCCCGCCGGGCCGACGATCCGCCGTGCACTGGCCCAGCACCAGATTCGCCCAGGTCGACAGTAGGCCCTCGGGCACGGCCATCCTGTCCAGGTGGAATCTCTCGGCGACGCGCTTCGCACCGAGGAACGGGATCTTCTTGCGCGCCCCGCTCTCGTGCATCTGCACCAGCATCTTCGAGTGTCGGGTAAACTTGCAGACCGTGCCGAGCTGGCCGTCGACGTCGACGAGGCCGCCGATGCGCGGCCTGCCGTCCAGGCCGCCGACGACGATCAGGGCCGCCATGACGGTCCGTTGAATGCTCAGGCCGTTCTCGCCGCCGTTCTCGTTCATCTGAATGTGAAAGAGGGGCCCGTCGCTCAGGAGGTCCGCGGCCAGGGAGAGCTTCGAGGCGAGGAAGGCGTTGATGCTGCCGTTCCAGCCGGGCAGGGTGTGCAGGTGTCTGACGAGGGACACGAGCTCCTCGACGACCGTCGAGCTCTGCGAGGCCGTCAGGGAGGCCCGGCACTTGTTCGAGCGCATCTCCGAGCCGTTGCTGATGTCGCAGGCCAGGGCGACCTGTCCGATTATCTTGAAGATCTTCTCGAGGAAGGCCGCGATCGGCTCGGCGCCCTCCTGCGGCCAGGAGGGCCAGGAGGGCCAGGAAGGCAGGACGGCTCCCAGCACTCGCACCGCCATTATCCGCCTATCCAGATTGGGCTCGGCCTCGTCCATCACCATCCTCGCGAGCAGATCGATCCAGACCTTGGTGCTCAGGGACTTGCAGAGCCTCGGCGACTTGGCCACTCCCCTCAGGAGGCTGAAGCTCGCCCACGAATCGTGATGCTCCCTCGCCAGCTGGCTCCGCGAGCCAAAGTCGTGCTTGTTGGCCAGCTCGATTATGCCGAGCAGCACCGAGGAGAGGATCTTGATCGAGGAGTCGGAGACCCTCTCGGCCTCTATGCCGCAGCAGAGCAGAACGAGGCGCAGTAGGGTGGTGGAGGCGAATTTGAGGCAGGTCGTCGGATGAATCTCCTCGAAGTTCCTCCTGTCCGCCTTGTTGGTGTCCTCCTGGCCCGGCGACTCGCTGTCGCTGTCGCTCTCGGCCGGCGTCGGCGGCTCGGCGAGCTTCAGGTCGTACTTGCCCTCCTTGCCCATGCGGTAAGAGTTGGTCGCGCCGTTGTCCCACTGCACGCGGATCCAGCCGTCCTCGCCGAGCTCGCTGATCACCCTGCCCTCGCCCGGCGGCGGCCCGTCCTGGTCGCCCCACTTCCAGTCGACGCTGCGCACCACCCTCGTGCCGATCTTCATCAGAGCCGCCAGCTCGGCCCCGCCCAGCTGCACGCTCGGCGGCTTGCTCCTGACCATGCTGTCCTCGTAAATCGCCGTCGTCTCTCTGGGCCCCTTGCCGGCCGAGGCCTCTCCAGGCCCGCCCCCAGCGCCCCCACCGCCCCCACCGCCCCCACCGCCCCCAGGACCAGCCGCGCCCGAGGAGGGCCCGATCTGCCTGAGCAGCGTCAGGACGCTCGACAGTAGGCCGGAATTGATCAGGAGGCCGATCTCGTTGGCGTGCTGGTAATTGGTCAGCATGCCCAGGATGCTCAGGAGGAATCTCGCTCGCGGCAACTTTCTCAGCCACGTGTACGTACCCTGATTCAGGCTGCTCTTGCCGCTGACCCTCTGCTTGCTGGGCAACTCGGCCTGAATGACGTAGCCGCGTAGCGCCTGCACCGCCCACGAGGTCACCTCGGCCTCGGCCAGGATTATCCTCGACTTCTGATAGGGCGTTATCAGCTGAATATTCTGCAGACAGTGGGTTATGCCCGTCTCGAGGACGTCGCTCTCGTAGGAGAGCCCGAGCCAGCCGTTCAGGAGGGAGTACTTCACCGAGGCCGTCAGGTGATCCTTCTTGAGCAGCTGCTGCATCATGCATATGCCCTCCTCCCGCAGCTTTGCCCGTCGCGTCTGACAGTACATGGCCCGGCGCAGCGTCTCCACGTCACCGCCCTCCTCGGTCACGATAAAGTTCACGATGTCCGTCATCAGGGCATTCGCATCGGCGCTATTCGTGGGCCTGCCGCACCTCGACTTCTCGTTCGCCTTGGAGCTCGCGTTTCTCGCGTGCGACGGCGCGCCCTCCTCCGGAATCCTCGCGGAGGAGGAGAAGGAGGAGGGGGAGGGGGAGGGTGAGGAGGAGGAGGCGAAGGCGGAGGAGGAAGATGAGGAGGAGGAGGAGGAGTTGGAGTTGGAGTTGGAGTTGGAGTTGGAGTTGGAGTTGGAGTTGGAGTTGGAGTTGGAGGAAGAGGACGCTCTCGCGGCCGTCGCAGTTTCCTTCGCCGCGGCGTTCTCCTCTCGGGCGGCAACCTTGCTCTTTGCGTTCTGTATCGAGGCATTGAGAATGTCCTCCGGCTTGCCGGGCGAGCCTCTCCTCTGCCGGCGAACCTCGCCGATGACCGTCCGCACCGCCCTCCTGAATCTCGGCGTGACGTGCAGCAACTTGAGCTCCCGCAGGGCCTTCACCTCGCAACTGGTCGCGGATCGGACCTCGTAGAGGAGAAATCGACACCTCTCCTGGACCGGGGCGCAGACCTCCTTGTAGCTACGATTCTGCTGTTGCCTGATCCTTATCAAGTTCCACTTGGTCCGGTGGATGGCTCTGACCATGTCGGCCAGGGCTTTCGTCAGTTTCGGTTGGTTGTTCGAGCCGCAGCAGGAGGCGATCTCCTGGTCGACCAGCTGCAGGGCCTGATGGGCCAGCGCGAGGTGCTTGGCGATCACCGCCATCAGGAGCCGGCCGACCTCCTCGACCGGGTGGTCGCCCGAGAATTCCGTGTGCGTCAGCAGATTGTTGGCCTTGGAGTACCTGTCGACGATCGCCAGGAAGGCCTGCACCTGCGGCTCGGCCTTGTGGGTCTCGGCGAGCGCCTGCAGGAACCCGGTGGCCCGATCCTCGGCCTCTCTCTCGCTGGCGCTCCTCCTGGTGCGCACGGGCAGCGCCGGCTCGGTCGGCGAGTTCGCGGCCGTCGACGTGTTGCTCCTCGCCTCGCCCTTCTCCTCCTCGTACGGATTCGGCGGCTGGAGGACCTGCAGGCCTCCCCGCAGGAAAGCGGCGTTCAGCCAGGCGCCAGCCTCCTCTTCCGCCGGCTGCAGGGCCAGGCTCTCTCGCATTCGGTGCGCGTGCAGGCCCAGGAGGAAGCCCAGGGCCCTCTCCGTGTCCAGGAGGGAGGCGCACACTTCGGTGACCTCGACCGTGATGCGAGTGTTCTCCGGCTCGGCCTGGCAGTAATGCCCGACGAAGCAGGAATCCATCATTCCTCTGGGCGGATGGCCCCGCGCCAGCGCCGCCGCCGCCGCGGCCGCTGCCGTACGGTTGTTGCCGGCCACGACGACCTTTTGCAAAATCTCCAAGGGGTTGGAGGAACCCTCGTAGCGAAAGTCCTGAATGTCATAGACGTTCTCGTTGAGCACGACCCAGAGGCCGCCATCGCGATTGTGATTCTCCAGGTCGGCCCAGCGGATCAGGGTCGGCTCGTCCTGGAGGGAAACTTTGGCGCCGTGCTGCGGTGCGATGATGCCCGGCCAGGACAGATCGTCCGCCTCGTTTTTCTCCATGGTCGGTGCCAGCTTATTGAAACGATCCAACGCTTCCAAGATAGGAGCGAGCACGTCGATCCAGCTCATGGCTAGAAGCAGCATAGGATAATCGAGTTGCAGGAGAATAAGGCACGTTATCAGCTCGGAGAGCAGGCCGTTTACTATGTCGTGCTTCAAAATTGTACAAACCGTGACGAAGCTGTCGGTGCTGCCGGCGGCCAGCTCCGCGGCCGCTGACAGTATTTCGGTGGCGTGATCGGATATTTGGGATATGTACTTTTTCAAGAGCGACTCCGCTCCGAGCATCTCGCGCCCGAGGAGATTCTCCGTGCAGGACTTGTCGACGCACTCGTAAACCTGCGCGACCAGCGATCGCTGGAACCTGAGCAGCAGGCTCAAGCTCGGCGAGTCCTCCTCGAGCCTCTGGCACTCCTCCTTCTTTCCGGCCTGCTGCGAGCTCCGCACCAGCTTCGAGTGCGTCGTGTACGTGCCGTTCTTAATCAGTTGCTTGACCAGCTGAAGCAGCGGTATCGTGCCGTTGTTCTTGCCGGAGCTCTGCTCGTTGCTCTGCTTACCCTCGAGGGCCTTCGCCGCGGCGAATCTACCGCCGCTGCCCGTCAGGATCTCCTTCTCGTCGGCCAGATCGCTGATCTCAATCTTTATGGCGGCCTTCAGGGCCAGCTCGAGGCCACCGTCGGCCATCAGGGTGGAGACCAGGAGGTCGGCCATGAAGCGGTGCCCGCTGCAGCCCGAGGCCGCGGCCGCGGCCGCTGCCGCCGCTGCTGCCGCTGCCGCCGCCGCCGCCGCCGCCGCCGAGGCCGATTGCTCCAGGTTGGCGCTGTTCGAGAGGAAGCCCGAGAGGGTCTTGGCGCGCTCGTTCGCCGTGGGCAGGAGCACGCTCCAGCCGGTCTGCAGGACGGCCTGCGCGGCCTCCTGGATCGTCGCCAGTATGCCCGCGCCGCTGGCCAGGCCGACGCACCTCTGCTTCAAGCAGCTCAGCAGCGGACCGCCCCCCGCCAGGCCGACCGTCTTTGCCTCGATCCCGAAGGTGATCATCGTGTGCAGCTGCAGCCGCAGGAGGTTCAAGCTCGCCACGGCGACGCACTCGCGGTCCTGCGTCGGCGGACGCGCGCCCGGCAGTCCCTCGCAGGCCTTGCCGAGCAGCGTGTCGATCAGCTGGAAGGTCTCCTCGCAGACGTCGACGACGAAGGCGAGTCTGCTGGCCGCCGAGAAGGCGGAGGTGCACCAGGCGAAGCTCTGCGTCGGGCCGCACACCAGACGGCTGACGTTCTTCCAGGAGAGGCTCGGGCAGAGCGTTGGTTCCGGCACGATGGCGCCCAGCGCGGGATCTATCTGGCAGTAGTCGTTGGTACCCCAGCCGTAGACCAGCTGGTCCTCCGTCACCGCCAGCGTGTGGAACCTTCCCACCGACAGGTCCGTCACCTTCTTGTTCTTCAGCGCCTCGATGGACTTTGGATACCTGACGTGCTTCTCGTTCCCGTGCCCGAGCCGATAGGCGTCGCCCTTGCCCCAGGTATAGACCTCGCCGTAGGCCGTCAGCGCCGCCGAGTACTGCCCGCCGCAGTAGACCTTTACGACGTTCGTGTCGAGCAGTTTGTCCACGATCTTGGGCGTTTTCGATCCGTCGGAACCACCTCTGCCCAGCTTTCCGTAATCCCCGTCTCCCCAGGAGAACACCATACCCGAGGCCGTCACGCAGAGGGTCTGCGAGTCGCCGCTTCCACAGGCGACGTGAAGCACCGTGTGCCCGCTCAGCGCCATCACCTGCGTCGGCGTGATCATATCGTCGGAATTCCCGTGGCCCAGTCTGCCGTAGTCGCCCCTGCCCCAGGTGTAGAGCTCGCCCTTGCTGGTCAGCGCCGCCGAGTAGGTGCTGCCACAGGCCACGTAGACCACGTTCTTCTCCGAGAGAGCCTCGATCAGCTTTGGCTCGTCGTACCGGCTCCGATTCCCGTGACCGAGCCTACCCCCGTCGCCGCTGCCCCAGGAGTAGACCGAGCCCTCCTGGGTCAGGGCCATGTAGTGCTTGCCGTCTGCGTGGGACGCTATCATCGTTACCGGCTTCTCCGAGAACCCGTACACCTTGTACGGGCTCTGGCTCCTGGATTTGTAGTCGAGCATGTAGACGTTTCCACTCAAGGAGAGTATCAGGAGGGCGGCCTCGGAGCAGCAAAACTGCTTTACGCCCAGCTCGGCGATTACGTCGCAGTAGCACGGCGGTAAGCCTTTGCAGAACATTACGTTTCCCCAAGCCAAAACCCCCTGGAACGTCTGGCTTTGGCTCTTCAGCGAGCCGTCGGTCAACACCGGGGGCAACAGAGGTGTGGCTAGCCTGTTCAGATTGCACATTATTATCACCGCTGCCTTTCTCAGGTCTACGGAGGTACCGTCGTCCTCCGGCAGCCTCAGATACTTCAGGAGAACCTCGCAGGGTCCCGGCGAAAGGTTCTCGTCCGAGCGTCTGCATTTCGTAGCCGGTATCGCGTTCAATCGCCTCAGTAGGGGCACCAGAGGGGCTGTGCTACCCGGTAACATCGCCCGATTGTCCTGATTCTTGTGCTTACCGCTCAGATAGAGCAACAAGCACACCGCGTCCAGCAAGCTGGAGAGCGTGGCTCTCTGCGTGACCAGCTCGAGCAGCAAGCATAGCGCGGTGTGCTGGTCCGACAGCGGGACCGGACACCACGATCTGCCGGTGATCACGTCCCTGAAAATCAATGTTCGACGGAATGATTGTGGCGCCGAGGAGGGCCGAGTCCATCGTAGACGTCGATCGAGCCTACCCCGTAACGACCTGTCGCAAGAACTTGGCCGATCTCTCGACCACCTCCAGCCACACTTGGGAAACGTTGTTCTCGTCGAAGAGGGTGGCCTCGGGCAACGACTGTAGGGCCTCCAGACACTCTGAGAGTAACTCGCTGCAGAATTCAATATCCTCTCCGGACCTCCAGGCCCGTCGCAGGTAAGCGAAGGAGAAGTTGAGGGCCGCCCGGGATCCAACTCTCGCTAAGCCTAACGTTGCCTTCTCCTGAGGCTTTATGCTGAAATCATTGCGTATACCTTAGCGCCTTTTTTTTTTTACGTTTTTCGGGATATTTGCTTCCTCTCATTTTTCCCACCAGCCATCGCTTTCAACGCTCTGCACTTGGCACCCACGCTTCTCTTTCAAAGTGAATTCGACTCGAAAATTATCCGGGACAGGTGTGCGAAATTCACGGTACCTTACCTTTTTCGCAATTTTGCATTCGACTTTGACACGGCTGGGCTTTCCTTTGCTTCCTGTGGCTTGTGTCGCGATAGCGCGGTAAAATATCTACGTGCGACGATCAGACGTTGTCGCAGACGAGTGGCGGATAGCGTGCTATTCGCAACTTCGTGACACAATTTTCTCTGTTCCTTCATGGATAAATTGATGCACGCCGTCAAGTCTGAGAAAGCTGAAAGAGGTAATGTTCTATTAGAAAGATCGTAGCCGTAATGCGCGATTCGGTATGAAAGTCTTGTTACACGGCGGAGGTCCCCAAAGCCAGGAATCTATGGTATGACGAGCGGGAATGGACTTTTCCAATGACACGGTCGCTCTCGCCGCTTCCTCCTCGTCGAGTTTCTGACACGGCCCGCAATTACAGCCATGCTGAGGTCCGCATATTCCATCGCAGCACAAGCACGACAATACTCTGGTGTTGCAATAATAATGACCGCTGTCTCCTGAAACGCACGTATCGCGGTACAAACCATAAACAGAATCGCGCGCACGGTCGACCGATGCCAAAGAAGACTTACCCTTTTTCGCGACAATGCCAGCCGCGTTTAAGAGGCCGTCGCTAAAAGCTCCTATGATCTCTCCGTTATGTACCATTTCGTTCCACAGCTCCGCCAAGCCGGTGCGATACAGAGATCGCTGTAGATCCGTCTTCAACCATTTAACGTCCAGCCGTGTCTCCGGCCGTACTATGATATTCAACTGACCACTCATCTTGGCCGCCGTTTCTAGACTATTGGTCGATAAAAAAGTAACGCGTATCCGAGCCACGGGCCATGACGCGTTGTGGACTACCGCACAGGTACGGCTCCGACGCGAAAGCCGCGAGTTTTCAGGAGTGGAGGTTCGATTCTCGGCTCGCGCCTTCAGCCAAAGATCCCAATCAGTGAGACGTTCGAGCACGAGCGTTTAGAAGAGCACCGCCCCGTTTTCCGTCGCTTCGGACCGGTGCTCGCACACGTCAAACTGCGTATGTCGTATTCAAGGAGTTCGGAATTATAAAGATTTAGGGTGCCGTAGATCCGTCAGCCTCTCCCAGCTGCGATTGCTGGGTATCCTCGTGCAAAACATCCTGAGATGGCAGAGCTCATATTTGGTAATACCTTGGCGACAGTCCGACCGACACGGTTGACAGAGCGCTACGGAGCGTCGATTAGTAGGTTACTACGATCGCGCACCGATTCTGCTCAAATCAATCTTTCGCCTCGCCTCCTCGCAATCGGGTATCGCAGGTTACGTTCCGCATAACGAATCGCAAGGATCCTACTTAGGAAGCAGCGATTGCGGAAAGTCTGGTGTGTACGATCGTACGGACATAACGTTCAAACGTACTCCGGCGCATTCTCGAGTACGAACGGTACATGCCTCGCGCCGAGTATCGTTGCGACGATATCGCAATTATCCTCCTTCGATCGATACGGGAGGTGGAAATGTCGTGACGTAGGAACCCTATAGAGGGCTGTACGATAACGGATGCCGTTCAAAACAGAGTTGCGCTCGAAACCTATAGCTCTGCTCTCGTGCTCTTCGTGACGAATCATCCAATCTTTTTATCCCCGACCTACCGAAACTCTCGAGGATAATCAGGAGAAATATAAAACTATACTTGGACAACCTCTCTTATCTGCGGTCCCTTCTGGACACCTCTCCCCGCCCTGTAGATCCCCGCCACTCAAACGAACTGTCTACGCTGTCGCCTTTCGAGTGATCCTCTATTATTTATCTATGTCCGCTTTATTCCTTCCACGGTATTTGATATGCAGCACTGCAAAGGGATCGCTAACCGAAGCATGAGCATTTGAAAGAAAAACCGGTCGGCGGTCGTTGTAGAGAACAGAAGAGTTTCGTGGGGCGAGCTGGCGTTGAGGTCCAGAGTTTAAAGTTCCGGAGAATCATGACGGACTGCGCGCCAGTGCAGCCCTTTTGTTTTTGCTCCGCGTTTTTGACGCACCGAAGGTGATGCTTTGTCGATTACCGAGTTTACTATTACCGCCCTTAACGCTTTCGTAACGTGTTGCTCTTCGAGGATCTCGATTGTGGCGCGTTCACGGCATCAGGGTGATACCCCGTATCGACGAGTATCGGGCAGGACTTTCCCATTTCTGACGATCAAGAATCATGCTCTTAGGTGCGAGGTGCATCCTATGTCGCGTGAGAGCCGAACGGGGTAAGAAATGATATTGCTAGACACGGTGGCGATGTAGTCATATTTCTAGGTTATCTTCTCACGTCTCTCCGCTTCTCACTCCTTCATTTGCTCTTCGTAATAAACCACGTTACCTAATGACGGGTATTCCAGGCGGATATGCCTTCAACCGACGTTACTCCGGTAAATTGCTAAATAGTTTGAAGAGCGAAAGTGGAATATGCAGGCCGGAGAGCCTTGTCTCTTTGTGCGGACAACCCACACCGACCACGCATCCTCACCTGATGCAAGAAGGCGAACTCCTACCAGGGATTCGGTTGCACGAATTTAAAACCCGGCGCGTCAAACTAATGGAAAACATTATGTCGCACGGGTATGTCAAGAACCCGAGCAAAGCACAAATCGTGATTATACCATCGTCGTCCAAAGTGTACATGTCTGACAAAATACCATATGTTTTTCGTCAAAATACAGACTTCTTGTACTTCACCGGCTGCCAAGAACCGGATAGCATTTTGGTGCTTACAGCAAAGGACGATGCATTTACATCCACGTTGTTTGTAAAGGAAAAGGATGAACGGTCCGAATTATGGGATGGCCCTAGAGCGGGAGTGGATGCTACACCTGCTTTGTTCGGGGTCGATCAGGCATTGCCGACGACCGAGTTCGAAAAATTCTTTGTTTCTTTCGTTGCTGAACACAAGAACAGTGCTGTTTGGTACGATAAGGATAATATTGCACAACCAAAGTTGCATAAAAAATTGTCACTGTTGGGCAATGTCCTGGATGGTGAAATGTGCATTTCACCCATGAATATCATCCACCGGTTGAGACTGATCAAGTCCCCCTCTGAGATTGAATTGATGCGAAAGAGTTGCTCGATCGCCTCCGCGTCAATATCGGAAACGATTAAAGCGTCGAGACCTGGCATGAGCGAGCATCAGCTGTTTGCAACCGTGGATTACGAATGTCGCATGAACGGGGCTGAATTTTTGGCATATCCTCCGGTTGTAGCTGCAGGCAAGAATGCTAATATCATTCACTATATTGCCAATAACCAAATTATTCAAAATGGAGATATGGTATTAATGGACGCAGGTTCGTTGCAATAACATATTTGTGCCCCGAACATCTTGATAGGGATAATAATTATTCTATATGAAATACAGGCTGCGAGTATCACGGTTACTCGTCAGACATAACCAGAACGTGGCCGATTAATGGCACATTTACCCAAAAACAGAAACTTCTTTATGAAATTGTTTTGGACGTTCAAAAAAGTTTAATCGCCAAATTGAGTGAGATGCCAACGCTGGATCAACTCTTTCATTCTATGTGCCTCCTCTTGGGAAAGGGATTACAGGATGTTGGTTTAATCCCAAAAGGCCTGAACGAGGACAAATTATCCGCTGCTGCTTATACTTACTGCCCGCATCATGTAAGCCATTACTTGGGGATGGATATACACGATACTGGGAATATTTCGAGAAAGATCAACATTCAACCTGGTATGGTGCTAACTATAGAACCAGGTACATCTTATTATCTTATTCTATGTACCATATATGTTTTTCCACTTGTCAACAATGATAACAATTCTAATGTACTTCGCTATAGGTGTATATATAAATTCTAAAAATAAATTCGCACCAGCCGAATTTCACGGTTTAGGAATTCGCATAGAGGATGATATTTTGATAACGGAAAGCGGTCCCGTAATTCTCACGCAAGATTGTCCCAAAGAGATTGCCGACATAGAAGCTCTGGCGGGCCAAAATCAATGCTAGTGCCACATCAAAAATAATATTGAAGTGTATAAGCAAATATATAAGTCAACGGATTAAAAGTTAATCCTACATTTTACCGATTGTAATGGAGGTTATGTATGCGGAAAGTCTCAGACTGATTCATGTTTCTTTTTTTTATTTCCAAAGGGCATGCGATGCACGGGTAAAAGCCTTATACAAAAACCTCTTTGTTCTATTCAAATATCTGCTTAAACGGAAACATGTGGATATTATACACTTGCAACCAATAAAGAATAACCAAGAGAAATAATAATACAGTGTAAATAAACAGAGCTAACATAAACATTTATGCAAAGATGGAAAATAATAGATCTCACGAAATAAACTGTGCGCGTGCGTGTGCGTGTGGCAAAACGTAATGTTACGTATCGCTGGTAGGCAGAGAGTAATTAATTATTGAAATCGAAATCATATACAAGACTGTGATTAAGATGTTAGATAATGGAATAAAATTCTTGCTATCCTTTGGACGATCTAAAGTAAAAGCTCCGCCTTATTCAATTCTCAATGTACGCAAGAGATATAGAAGCATGATTGGTTTGTATCAATGCAATTTCGCAGGCACCCTTTATGGGACAAAGCCGACGCCGCCGTAATCCTATTGCTCCGATGTAAGGTGCGTGTGTCTCTTTTACAATTTCAAATTACGCAGTTTCACATCGGCTTCCTTCAGAGCGATAAAGTTTTTCAGCTGTTTGACTCTCAACCGAGACCAAACCATGTGGTCGTGAAGAGCGTGAATTTGCGCCGCCGCAAGAGCCGCGCTCTCAGGATACACGACGGTGGTGCACCCAATACCTAAGAAGAGAATCATAATGTGATGGTTAGGTTATATTTCGACCTAACTGTTATCTTACGCGCGATCGGGGCTGTCCGAAGGAAATGACAATTATAATTTACCTGAGGGAACATTAATGGATGACCACAGATCTTGGGCGACGTTATCCGGCTTTAACGGCGGACAATTGATGACTGGCAATGGGGTGTTTCCAGAGAGTACCGGACCCAATCCATTGCTCCTCCCTGCTACTGCGATCAGCACAACCTATTTACGAGAAGAATACTTCACGATAACGTACGGATAACCAACACAAACGTTCATCTAACAATGCAATTATCATATTTTCTCGATTTGCGAGTTATTTCGAAGGAAGGCGCAAATGGAATATATAAACTAATGGAACGCAAAATGATAATGCGTTTTCCTGAAAGGGCACTGCACTTTAAGCGATAAATAAAAAAGATATCATTTTTTCCATTGGACAATAAGATTAAGAAAGGCATGACAATGAGTTTAGACTCTATTAAAGCAAAGTAGATGGAAATTATTTACATTCCCGATGAACATGTTATTTAGCCTAAATAATGTATATCGGGGATTCAGATATTTTTATTACTATTACTACCAGGATTAAGGACTTGTGGCATGACTGGTATATCGTCACAGGTGTACCAATAATACCTTCTCTGCACTGCCTTCGTATTCTGCAAGAACGCGCAGGGTTTCTTGAGTGCACTTGTGGGCACTACAGACACGGAGCTGAGCTCTCAGACCCAAGGCAGTTGCATGCTTCGCTATCTTTTTGCAATGCTCTTCGTCCGAAGGTGAGCCCATCAGAATTACGACTAATGCACTAGGTGGTGGCACGAGGTAATCCAGCTGATCGGCTACCCACTTAAAATTACGTTTCACAACGTCCAAATCCTCTTTGGTTACGTTAGTCAAATTCCTATACACCTTAGAAATAGGGAGAAAAAAACATGGACCAATATGATAATAAACTATTAGGCAAAGTGGCAAAATATTTCAAAATCGCAATCTGTTTTTCGTAATAATTCGGTTTAGTACCTGCTTGTCCTTCATCAGTCTTTTGTCCCCGGACGGCCACAGCCTCCACGAGTCACTGTCGATTATATCGGCTACTAATATTTGCCCATTACTGTCCACTCCAAATTCTATTTTCATATCTATCAAAGCGCAATCGCGCGTAGTCCATGCTCTTTCTAAAACTTCAAACACGGCAAGCGAGATACGCTGTATTATTTCAACCTGGTCTTTTCCTATCGTAATGCCATTCAAGGTGAACGAAGCGGAAATAATTTGCTCCTCCGACCATTGTGGATCGTGATTTGCATCATCCTTGTAGAACGTTTCTTGTAGAGGTGGGTTAAACCGATATCCTTCGATAACTCCTATAAATCCATTTGTCTAAATTACCCCACAATCTCTTCGTTGGCTTCCGTTTGAGCCAATAAATTTCTTACCTGGATGTCTTCTTAAGAAGCTACCCGTGGCCAGTCTTCTGGTGACCCATTCAATGGGAATCATCTCGCATCTTTTGGCTACAAAATCGGTTTCACCGATTACCTTTACGAATGCGGTATCGATACCGGCTTCGTTCAGCAGTTGGAACACCTTCGCCGTGGTGGCCGTGCTGATCGCGGCTTTTCCCTCCAAATCGTGAGATTTTGCTCCATCGCCGGCCGTGATGCGATCTTTACTGTGCAGAAGGCATAACGAGGGTTTGCCCACAACTTCGTAGACCTGTTTGGTCTTACCCTCGATTATTAACTTTCCCAGTTGATATTCTATAACAATGGTAAATACATTCTCGATTTTTTAATCTCTCGGCATTGATACATGTACGAATACTAGATGCGCGCGCGCGTTTGCGCCACACCATTTGTTTAAAGCCGAAGTGTGCCGATTCAGGGATCGCGTTACCCTACGGCTTCTATTGGGTGCGTAATTAACGATGTCAATTATTTAATGGTTCCTTCTTCTTATAGACCTACCGTTATTAAAATCTCTTGTTCAGGGTCATTATCCGTATATTAAGGAGCTCGAGGAACCGATCACTTTTATCGCAATCAAACAGCCGATTTAGATTCACCGAGCTTTGATAGGACTTCTTAGAAAAGCAAAAGATACCGTTGGGGATTTTTCGTCAATTTTACGGTTGCACTTCAAGACTTAATTGTGCCGAAGGTTTCGGGTGTAGTACGTAATATGTTGATATCCTCTGAACGTAAAACAATTGATAGAAAAATCCGCATCATGCACCTTCGCGTTCCTGAAAACACCTGCACCCTCCGATGAAGGAATTGACACTTCAACTTTTTTATATGGGAACACCTGATTCTTGAATTGAATTCAACGCTAAATATGTCGGCAAATTTGTACAGTTCAACCAGATGTTTAATCCGGCGAATGTGGATTTGAAGCGGATTACAAGTACGGCAAAATCAAGTTTTCAACAGTGGACATGTTTTCTCGGTACATATTTATTCAAATGGATTAAAATACTAGAGACGAATATCACAATGATGGGTTTTCTTCGCTTATAAGGAGCAAGAAGGCACGATAGACGATGGTTCATGGGCAAAAATAAAGGATACCGGAACGACTTCGATCTTTTGATCTCCGTTTGTACGACGCAGACTTTAACGAGGAATAGGTACGTGAAATCGGATGACGAACGAAAATAAGATTGGACTGTGGTATCGATTCTCGCTTACCGGTCATCTTTCTCCTTTACTGTCCACCGTCGTAATGCCGTGTCGTGTCTTCCTATGCTACTGGCCCTCCTTTGGCCCCCGCCCCACCATAACCAACTGGCCCCGCTCGCTCTTCCCTCTTCCCTCTTCCCTCTTCCCCTGCCGCCATAAGACGATATCACTGAATGGCGTCAAATTTCCAAATTATCCAACTTGGTACACAGGAACAACAGATTACGTTTATCGATTGCACGCGGAAAATATATCGATCTCTTCGATTTTAGCCTTGAATATTGATTCGAATATTTTTTGCGTTCAGCGACGTGTCAATGAGCCCTTCACCCTCGAGTATGAAATAAAATTAATAAACGATCGAGCGATATAATATTGCAATACAATGCTCCATTTTATCTACCATTATTTTCTTTGTTAGACATTTGCATCACTATGACTGACGACAATAGATCTGTACCTGCGGCGATCCGGGATAAAGAAAGCATATGGATCAAGGAAGAAACGCTGACCTCCCATTTCAAAAAATTGAATGAAACTTGTAAAAGTGATCTAATATGCGGTTCCAAGTACCAAAGCATAGGCCCGCTTGGCAATATATAACGACTTCTGCCAAGAACAATGCAATGGACTTCTCGAATCGCAGAACGAAGTAGGTCCGTTTACCAAACCACGCGAGATGCTATTGAGTGATACAATGAGCGAACAGCGCGTATATTTCCAACAATAGCGATCGAAAGGTAGACCCATCTTGGCAGCCTGCCTTTTAGCTCCAAATTATTAAACGCTAATAACCCAAAGAAGCGGGTAACCCCTCCAGGCAAAAGGGAGTTTCCATTGGTTTACGCGTCCACTCGTGCTTTGGATCGCGATCGGAGAACACGTTTCATGCAGGTTTCTTCCAAGATAGCAACGAACATCGTGGGCACGCAGACGTTTGACGCACGTGGTACGTACATCCATCGCTTAACGGTCACCTCGCAGTCCTTAAACCGGGTGTACACCCCACGATAGCTTTACGTTCGAACAACTATTTCGTACTACGACGCCCGATTACGACCCATTATAATTTTCCCATTAAATTATTATTTTATCTCTTCTGCTCTTTCGACATCACGGAGAACTACGGGCATATCCGACAAGTGGTTGCAGTACTGGCAAAAACGTTCCGGTTACCTTTGCTTGGTAATAAGTTCAACCTTGAATGATCGAATGTATCGATCTGAATACAAAAATCTGAATATGTAATCATTGCGCCAAGGGAAACGCATTCGGCCAATTTTTCAATCCATTCTAACACGGTTTACAACTTCGTGTTGCTTGGGGGTAGCTTTGACATTTTTTAGATACATTCGCGGCGACACTTTCGTTTCAACTTAAAAATGCTTGTTAATAGACGCATCATACACACCGAACAATACGTTAAATGTAAACGCAAGATTGAAAGATGTTACGGCTTTTGGTGATACTTATATTGAAAATGTCTTTGGAAATGAGATATCTGTTTTGTTTAACAATAATTTTTACGAACGTGAAAAATATTAGTCCCCAGAAAAAAAAGATTCAGAGTCATAAAAGTATCTATTAAAACTTGCATCTGCAAACCGAATAACACGATTATGTTTAAAAAAACGCAACATAACTCGCGGCAAATTTCAAAATGTAAAATACAGGATAGTGTGGCAATGCATTATGTAATAGTAATTACGTCCGCTGTGTACCATTGAGTGGCATTGTACATAACAAGAATTTTTATGTCTGTGAGTCGTCGCAATGTTTTCATCTGTTAATAATATGCCTGACAAATAAGTTATCGTTATCGTTCAAGTTTTTATCATCAACCATTAATTATTGATGCACCGTGCGGTCTTTATACGAAAATTAACATTAAGAAATGATAGAAAAAAAAACAAGCGGGGAATATTGTTTAATCTGTCAGATTAATAAGTAACAAACACAAATATTGTCCATGTACATTACTCTCAACACAGCTCGATGATGAAATCTATTGCGAAATGATGATTAAGCAAACATATTGAGAAAATGTGGTGGTAATATCAAACAAATGAAAGACGAGCACTATCGGTTTGGTACATTGGAGGTCAATAGTTTACAGGGGCACTACTGATAACTTAGGGTCGAACGCGAGGGGGTCTAGCGTATGTATAACGCATGAAATATATCTAAAAGTAAAGGAACAAGTGTACGTACTCGGACTCTATTTCGACTCCAACAACTTATTTTACTTGCTGCCTCATTATTTCTGTTATTAAGTATAGCCAAAAGTCTATATTCTTGTTTGTTATTATAGTACTTATGAGGAATGGAAATTGATCAGTGACAGTTGCCAAAAAGAACCATTATAATTTCCATATTGACACCTCTCCTTTCTCCCTGATTCCCTAATTTACAAATCCTACATTTTCAGTCTTGCTAACAATGCCGCATAATGCGAAAAACATATTTTTGTGTAAAACATGAAAATTAATGTTTGCTACTAAATATTTTACAGATTGCGGCAATAATGTCGTACGAGGAAGAAAGTGATTATTGCAGACGGATTATGACACGGCTCTCGATGGACGATACAAATGATAAACTGCCTCGCAGCAAGGGTGAATGTAGAGGACAAAAATCATCTGGGCTCACTCATGAGTGCGGCGTATTCGGATGCATTGCCGCCGGAGATTGGCCATCCCAAATAGACGTCGGTCAAGTGATTTGTCTTGGTAAATACAAGTTTGCGCACTCTTTTCATTACCTTTAAAATCTATTTTCAATTTATATCTGTTCCCATTGTGTTTCTACCATCTACCAGTATAGAAATATTACACAATAAAGACGTCGCTCTGCAGGTTTGGTAGCATTGCAGCACAGAGGACAGGAAAGTGCTGGTATAGTTACGAGCGAAGGAGTATGCGCAAAGTCATTTCACGTTCTCAAAGGTATGGGTATGATCAACAACATTTTCAATGATGAAAATATGAAGAAACTCAGGGGTAATCTTGGAATTGGACATACGAGATATAGTACAAGCGCAGCGAGCGAAGAGGTTAATTGTCAACCATTCGTGGTTCACACCGCGCATGGTGCACTCGCGGTTGCTCACAATGGGGAGCTTGTTAATACGGAATCATTGCGGAAGATGGTATGATAATTTAAATCTGGAAAATCATCTGCACCTTGTGGTATCTATTTAAATAGTTCCTTCTAAATAATGAACTAGGTATTAGGTCGAGGTGTGGGTCTTTCCACCCATTCGGACTCTGAATTGATAACGCAAGCTCTTTGCTTGAATCCACCAGAAGGGGAAGTTAATGGACCGGATTGGCCTGCTCGTATAAAGCATCTGATGCAATTAGCACCATTGTCATATTCTTTAGTAATAATGCAGAGGGATAAGATTTATGGTGTACGTGATCCGTATGGAAATCGTCCCCTGTGTCTGGGAAAAATTGTACCCATTGGTAACCTAGGTATGTACTTTATACTGATAGTTTTATAGTCGCATTTAAACGTACATTAGCCACATTGTCAAACGGTTTATATACAAATATCATTGAAGAAGTATCTATGTCTATAATCCAATGCTTATTGTACTTGGGATTTTTGGGATTTTTCTTATTCATTTTTTTAGCTAATTAACACATATGACTAATGTACGAAACCTTTTACATGCATAAAGCATGGTGTTCAGCAAAAACATTGTCGCATAGATATCCCTACATTCTCATTCCTTCTATAGTAATTACGTGTTTATTGTATTTGGCACAAGTTTGTATTGTATGTAGCAGGGAATGACTCGGACGACGATGATGAAGCAGAAGGCTGGGTAATATCATCCGAGTCTTGTGGATTTTTAAGCATTGGAGCAAGATATGTTCGAGAAGTATTTCCAGGAGAAATCGTGGAGATGAGCCGAGAAGGGATAAAGACTATAGACATTGTGGAAAGGCCAGATAAAAAACCTCAAGCATTTTGCATTTTTGAATATGTCTACTTTGCTCGAAGCGACAGCATCTTTGAGGGTAAGGGATACATTATGAAATAATACAATATTATCGCGAGAATCCTTAAGCCATGCCCATTCTTCAGAATAATCATCTTATTTTGTATTGCTGCCAGGACAAATGGTTTACTCTGTTCGAATGCAGTGTGGCCGTGTATTGGCATTGGAATCACCAGTGGAAGCCGACATAGTTAGCTCTGTACCAGAATCAGGTACAGCAGCCGCACATGGCTATGCCAGACAGGTAGGTGTTACACATGTATTAATATCTATGTATTGTTAAAGTGAAGTTACTTTATACATTTTCTTTTCTTTTCTGTTCTTTTTTTTTTTTTTTCCCCCTATAATATTACAGTCAAAGATACCTTTTGCTGAAGTGCTATGCAAAAACAGATACGTTGGCAGAACGTTTATTCAACCAAGCACGCGGCTAAGACAGCTGGGGGTAGCAAAAAAATTTGGTGCTCTGTCCGAAAATGTAAAGGGAAAAAAGTTAATACTCATTGACGATTCCATCGTCAGAGGGAATACTATTGGACCCATTATTAAGCTACTCCGTGATGCAGGAGCAAAAGAAGTATGATTTCTATTTGATATGATTTATTTCTGTTGATATTGGAGCATCTCTTTTATTTTACATATACTTAATTGAGAAAACGTAATGAGAATTCATGTTGATGCTATTGGCAAAAAAAGAAAAAACGCAAATCATGTATCTGTATGTGCAGGTTCACATCAGAATAGCGTCACCACCATTGAAGTATCCATGCTACATGGGAATTAATATACCAACGAGGGAGGAACTAATTGCAAATAGATTAGATAACGTTAAATTAGCGAAACACGTTGGTGCAGATAGTCTGACATACCTTTCCGTCGAAGGCCTTGTTCAAGCTGTACGATTTGGTATGGATAACCGAGAAAGCAGTTATGTTGGCCACTGTACCGCTTGTCTAACGGGGGACTATCCCGATGAACTTCCCAGCGATTTAGATTGGTGAGGAGATACTATCTCGAGATCTGGGAAACAATGTATATTATTTTAATGTACTGCCATGACATCTAAACTTCTTCTGCCCGAGGTAGTAATTTGTGACATTTGATCTTAACTTAATGCACATATTTAATACGGATGCACATCGGCTATTAATGTTAGATTATGGTCGATGGTTTCTTTCGTATATCAGTATTTTCAATGTTATCCTGTATGGCACATCAGAAAATGACTATCACTACCTCAAAAACGATGATGAGTAAAATCTTAACTCTAAATGGAATATATAACTCATATTTTCATAACTATCAATGTCACATTTCTTGTATAAGCACAGTATAACTGTCTTAAAGAGAATTTACAAAACAGCAAAACATAAGAATTCGCACCTACAATTAAGTAAATTTTGTAGCCGGATAAATATGTTTCCTGTTTATTTATTGATTTGTTTTGAGCAATATAGATGATGGAGATTTAACTTATACGTTTACTGGCGTCTAATCTTTCCTTCCTACAGAAAGAGAAGGGCAATTTTTTCTACGGTACGTCCTGTGTGTACACACTTTATACTTCCTGTATCCTTACAAATACAGTCCCAACCTGAAAACGTATGGCCTATGTGAGAAAATAAAACTTTATTTTGCAATAAGATCTAATAGTATCTATTGAGAAGTATGAGAAAATGTACTACTATTGCATAATCAAACAATGCACATTACTTTTCTCCAGAACTAAAAACATTAATTCTAAAAGCACTCTGACTAGTGTCTGGAGAGTAATGTCTGATGGAAATGCAATCAATTTCTTTAATATGTACACTTTGCAGATATTTTACCATGTACTTAATAACCCTTTATTTATTATTCTACTTTCATTTTCAAATATTCTTCTGCAGCTGCTTTCAGTCGTCGTGAAATCTCCTCCATTTTTTCCTGTCGCTTCAATTGCTTCTCGAGTCTTTTGTTCGTCAATGCAACATTGTCAATATTTAATTCATGGCTTTCTGCACTTAAGTTTGTTTTATTTTTAGAACTAGAGTTATTGTCCGTTGTACACGATATGGTATCTACGATATCAGGTATACTCAATGATGATACAGACTCCATTTCTTCTAAAAGTTTCGGTACAACTTTGACTGAACTATTTGCTTCTTCTTCGCTAATCAATAAATTTTCGTCTGTGGTAGTATCTCGCTGCTTTTTCTTCTTATTTTGTATTCTACGAATAATGCATTTCTTCTTTTTATGCATTACCCTCGCAGGTTTCTGGATCATTTTCGTATCAACCACGCTATCTTGTGAGCTCTGTCTTAGTATAGAATTTTCTACATTATCCTTCTGTACACCATCTTTTATTTTGGCAACATCTGTATTTTTTGTAGGACTTTTTTTTATATCGCCGATTAGGTTATCAATGGTTTTACTTTCTTCTACATTGCTTTTTTCGCAATCGACAATTGTACCATCTGATTTACACAAGGCCTTGGTTCCTTCTCCCTGTTTATAGAACGCAAATGGACTTTCTTCATCGGATTCTGATTCCATAACAATTCCTTTGGATCTCTTCTCCTCTCTGTCTTTCTGCCTTTCCATGTAGGCACATAATGCATCCATTCTGCTGTTCCTTATTGTTTGCCAAAATGAAAGTGCTATAGAACCAAAGAAAGGGCAAAATGTAAACAAGCAACCGACCTTAGAATTTCCCTTTTAACCGATAGGTATTTCTACCGTACCTTCTTTTTGACATGTTGGTGGTACACCAGCCTGTGCGAGGGTGTCCATATTGGGAATACATTTTACATGTTCAGAATCACCCAGGACTTCGGTTCTCGATTTGGTAAATATTCTCTGCATTTTAAGAACTTTCCTGGTTTTGGCGAAATATTTCTGGGTTGGTATCGTATCGAATGTATAATCATCGACAATTGGACAGTTGTCCTTTTCAAAAAACATGTACGTGCCAGCTGCATCTTCATAGGTACCTTCGTAAAACTAAAACAATGTACAATAATCAACAATTTATAAATCCTACAATGTCCATGAATCACGTAAATCAATTTGGTACTTTTTTGTACATTAGCTAAGGTCTTTGACACTTTGAGATATAACCTCTAGAAAAATGATACCGAATTAATATGCGTACTACACATTTCGGCAGTACGTTAAGTACCATGTTAAATATTAAGAAGATGCAATACCCTGCCGTTAAGTTGAATTATGGGATGTTCTGTATCAATACCGATTACGTCCAATTGCAGTTGTGTTGCGTTGAAGGATCCGCTACCTGCAAAACCTTCGAATTCCACATACACGAGAATCTCTTCGGTATCTTCCGACAATTCATCATCGGATTCCATTTAGCCAACAAATTCAAACTATATATGATGCATAGAGAAGTAGAAGGATTGTAAGAAAAGGTGAATGAAGTATGTACGGAAGATACTTAATATCGTGTATAGTGCTTGATAGCATATCTCGCTTTCGGAAAACGATACGTACAGTCGTATGTAAGAGGTTATAAGACGAACTGCATGAAGCGTGGAACAAATCAATTATTGTTCGTATGACGTGCTAGGGGACGCTTAAAGTCTGGTCCGCAAAGATAGAGTAGGCCGGGTAGTACTTATATGTACTGCCATCCAACGTTATCAAAGATACAATGAATAAACACAGCTGAAGTCATACGACAAGTCGAAATATGTTATTTATATGTAACAAAATGTTTTTTGAGCTTTAAAAACTTCGTTAATTTTACACATATCATTTTATATGCTATTAACATGAATTAATGAACGTTTAATACCAGTCGTCAAGGGGATGCTTTATTGACTAGAGAGTTAGTAACGAGCAATCTTAACGAATGTTTCTTTCTAACTCCTTGTCCATGAATTAAAAAAAATGGTGAGACATAACAATCAATTGCCGGATAATCTTCCACAACTACAAAATCTCATTAAGCGAGATCCAGAATCCTATAAAGAAGAGGTAAGATTAGACATTCTGTTTTTGTAGCTTTATATTTTACAATATTAAATTTTGTTCCGCAATGCACCCATACGATCGGCGTGGATGAGATCAAACTTCTTATGAAATTTTGCGCCACTGTGCTGATCGAACTTATCGATCGTTGAATTACTTCAACAGAACGATAGAACACTACTTCTTACAGAGATACACTTTTTTTTCTGTACCAAGATACTTTATACCAAATCATTCGCTGTACCATAGAATATTAATAAAAACAAAGGGAGAGCAATAGCATGGATCTGTGATCCTTTACATGCATGTGTAATATGACTTTCTTACAGTTCCATCAACAGTACCAACATTACAAATCTACCATAGAAGTCTTTCGTTTGGCACCAAACAAAGTCTGCAAGCGACTGGACGAGTTGGTAATGTTCTTAGCACAGGTAAGATAAACTTTTTCAAATTGTAAGCTACCTTTACAGATGCTTTTTGTGGTTCTTTATTAACATACTTGCTAAATCAATAAATCCTAATGTAATTCGACGACTTCATCTTCGTATTCTTTTGGATAAACATAGCGGTATTAGAAAGCTCCTTTGTATTTTCTCTTACAGGTGTAAAAAGCGACGGATCAGGCGATATTAGGGTAGTTATCGTCCTCAAATTTTGCCCAAAAATAGTGTAAAGGTGTATCGGATATGGAAAAGTATTTGGAGAATGTGAAAAATGAAATTTTGTGCCGGCAAACTGTCATGAGACAATTGTACTCATTAATCGGAAACTCTGGTGAACCTATGCCCGAGAGTTTATACGTACATGGTCATGTAGCCACTGCAAAAACTTTGGTTGTTCAAAGTTTGCTCGCCTATCTCAATTATAATGTTAGCAACGTTAACTGCATAGAATGTCTTAATAATAAGCATCTTTTTGAATACATACTGGCCGATTTGCTGTCAGACATAAGTTGCTTTGCCCATAATTCGGGTATACAACAAAAATGCGACAATATTGTAGAATTTCTGATAAACCTCAAAAGAATCGCGGAACTAGATCCACGCCCAATTATAGTAGTGTTTGACAACTGCGATAGACTGCGCGACTTAGATGCCACATTGTTACCAGTTTTTTTAAGACTGAGGGAACTCGCAAATATCAATATTTGCACCATATTCATAAGTAATATAGTATGGGAAAAATTTCGTACAAGAATGGGCGTGCTGGAACCAATTAAAATTCATTTCTCGCAATATAATAGAGATGAATTTGCACAGATATTACACGTGTATAAACCAAAAGGTTACGATGACGCATTTTATAGGGATTATTTAAATTTATTCCTATCCGTGTTTCTCCGATTTTGTAGGGATCTCAATGAACTTCGTTACATGGCAAAAGTAAACTTTGTGAAATACGTAGAGCCATTAAAAAGAAATCAATTGAAAAAGGACGATATCGCCGGATTGTGGAGACACATTTCTCCCATTTTTAAATCAAATCTTGAAGTTATTTATCTTAGAGTTTCATCAGGAGATTTTACAAAAGTTGCTCGATTGTCTAATGAAATCGAATCAACAACAAAGTTGGCATTGAGTTTTGAGTTACCGTATTATGCTAAATTTATGTTAATAGCCGCGTACCTTGCCTCCTACAATCCTGCCAAGGAGGACAAACATCTTTTCATGAAATATTCTAATAAGAAAAAGAGAAAATCCGTTGTGGCCGAAAAGAGAATATTATCTAGTAAACGATTTGGAAGTCATAATTTTCCCGTTTCAAGGATGCTCGCTATTTTCTGTGCCATTCTTGACGAAAAGGTTGATGTAAATGCAAATTTGCTCGCACAAATTCCCACGATGTGTCAACTTGGTTTGATGACCGTTGTTGGAATTGTCGGTTTGGACGAACCCAAAGTAAAATGCTGCGTATCTTATGATTTTGTAACGGTTATAGCCAAAACGGTTGGATTCAATGTACAAAATTATTTATATGATTTAGTGCACTAATCTCTGTATAGAAAATAACTCGTAGACGATGTGTGTTTTGATGAAAATGTATCCACCGATTTTTCAGCATATTTATCCTTACGCACATAGACATATATGTAACGTGTGTGTGCGTAGATGTCTGAAAGTTGCTGCCAATCTCCAGATTAAGTGTGCAAGATAATTTATGTTGTTGATTTTTTACTCAACAGTATTAAGACTAAAGCGTAGCTATGTTTCTATATCTAAGAATTTTTACCCTTGTAAAAGTTTTTAATCCCCTTTTATAAAATAAATTATATTTGTATGATATCACGGCTTGTCTTGTTGCTTTTTAAATAAGGGTTATTTACTAAATAGCAACATTTTTCTATAAATTCAGAAAACATTGTCGTACGTGCTCAATATCTGAATGTGTTATATTTAATAAAATTATTGAGCAACATATAATTTGTATATTTTAATTTAGGTGGCACATTGTTACACCGATGTCTTACAGTCATTTCCACAAGAAATCGTCGACCTATTACAAACCTATAATGTCGTGTTGGACAGCGAAATGCGAATGGTGAGTTTGGCTATATTACGAATGGCACAATTTATTACTGACAAATTTATTCAGACGTATTTTAAACTTTTTTCAGACATTCTGCAAAGCTCTAATCCAATTACGTGGCAAATCGTTATTAGAGCCAACCGCACTCCTTAGTTTATTCTTTCAATTGTTAAGATGTCAGGACAAATCCCTCAGGAAATTTCTTCAAACACACATTGTCAATGATATCAAGAATATAAATGCTAAACAGAAAAATGCCAAGGTTAATACAGCGTTGCAAAACTTTATGTTTTCTATGCTGAAAGACACCAATGCTAGGGCCGCGAAAATGTCGGTCGATATCATGGTAGAACTATATCATAAGAGTATTTGGAACGACGCAAAAACTGTAAATGTTATAGCGACAGGCTGTTTTTCAAAAGCAACAAAGGTATTGGTTGCGTGCCTGAAATTTTTCTTGGGAACGGATCCTGAAGGAAAGCAAGACGAAGATAGCGACAGCGACAGTGAGCCGAATATCAAAGAAATAATGATGGCCAATAAAGTGAATAAGAAGACAAAAAAACGTGAAAAGCAGTTACGAAAAGCTAAACAATTACTGGTGGTAAGTGCTTCTTATTCAACCATATTAATAAAGCTCCGCGTCGTCTGTATTTCTTGCACACTGTGGATATTTCTTGATAGATTGTTTTCAGAAATCCAAAAAGAAACGATGTAAGTCGTCACCCGTTAATTTTTCGGCGTTACATTTGGTACACGATCCGCAGGACCTTGCGGAAAAGCTGTTTAAGCAGTTAGAAAAGAATAATGACAGATTTGAAGTAAAAGTAATGACGTTGGATGTAATTTCCAGACTCGTTGGTTTGCATAATCTTTTTCTGCTTCATTTTTATCCATATCTACAGAGATTTCTACAGCCACATCAGAGAGGTGAGTATGGCAGTGTACAAATTCGTTAATATATTAAGACCAAAATAATAATAATTACCTTATATCAAACAATTGTAGATGTCACAAAACTTTTGCAATGTCTCGCGCAGTCGTGTCACGAATTAGTGCCCCCTGACGTATTGGAACCAGTTCTGAAAACGCTGGTAAACAACTTTGTGACAGAGAGAAACTCTGGGGATGTCATGGCTATTGGGTAGATTTTTTTAATGTGATAGCACAATGATTAATCTATAAACCGACGTAACGGGCCACCCAATGTTTGCAGTTTGAATGCGGTTCGCGAAATATGCTCGCGATGCCCCCTTGTCATGAGCGCAGATCTATTACAGGACTTGGTACAATACAAGAATTACAAGGAACGAAGTGTTATGATGGCAGCACGTTCCTTAATTGCGCTTTACAGAAATGTCATGCCGGACATGTTACACAAGAGGGACAGGGGGAGACCTACGGAAGCAACTGTATTTTTGGAAACGCCAAAATATGGGGAGGTGGCAGCTAACAATTTTGTACCCGGCGCAGAAGTTTTGTTGGAGGAAAACAATCAAGAGACGGAAGATCGCAGTAGTGAGAACGACGTAAACGCATTAATAACGTATATTTTAGTGTTTCTTACCGGCAGTGCAATTAGGCAGTACTTTCAAATGTTTCATACTTTCTTTCAAGTCTGACGACGAATGGATCGATGTGTCCCATAGTAGTGACTGTGAAACTGACAACGATAATACAATGGATGAAGACGAAGAAAACGATAGCCATAATGATGATAAAGTTACTGGAGAGAACATTGATGAACATGGCAAAGGAGGTAACGATGATTCTTCTTCCAAACAAGAAAATGATATCCTAGAAGTATCTCAGGAAGTAAGGACGAAAAAAAACGAGGAACTGGTAGAAGAGAGAAAGAAAATGGCATCAATGATTTCGATGGATAGATTACTCACGGATGATGACTTTAAGAAAATTGATGCAGCGTTGGTGAAGCAACAAGTGACGTATCCGAAACGTGGCATAAAAAGGCCTAACGTATCTGATACCGAACGCGCGGAATTGGTGAAACTTACGGATATTGAGAATATTTACAAAAAACGCAAACACGATAAGCAGGCACGGCTTGAGTCGATAAAGGTATGATAATATATAACAGTTTTACAAAAGCTTATTATGTATGCGAATCGTTTTCATCATTAGCGTTTGGCAGTCCCTCGAAGTCGTATGCATCATCGTATGAGTAATTGTGTTCGGTAATTGTATGCATATCCAGTTAATATTTTCTTATAGTAAATGAATTTAAATAATTACGTTCAGAGCCATTCATTCGTCTTCTTTTTTAACTTTTGGTGTGGATTGAAATTAACTTGAGATCTAAATATATGTAATACGTTACGCGCAAAGGACATTGTTTCGTATAATATTAATTTTAGAAAGGGCATTCGTGTAATAAACTGTCGATTTACAGAAAGGGCAGGAAGGAAGAGAAAAATTTGGTTACAAGGACGGACGTCAGAATCCGTTATGTAGTAAAACGAATCGGGAAAAAAGGAAAACCAAGGCATTCCAAATGGTGAAACACAAAATAAAAGGGAAGGTAAAGCGATCTTTCAGAGACAAACAGATTGCTCTTAGAAATCACTTATTAAAGCAAAAGAGAATGAAATGATTGTAAATAAATAATGGATGCTACAAGATTTAGAGTTGTTATTTATAATAAAGTATATTTTCAACGCGTTTTAATATTACTCACTGTAATGTCTATTACTACGATATACCCGATGTTACGCCATTGTAGAAAAACTCAATATCAATTAAGTTTTCGGTACACGAGGTTTATCCAGTGTTTCTCATACTTTATTGTCTTGTCATTTTTTCTCTAAAGTGCCGAAATTAAGTAATTTGCTCAAAAAACTTCTATTATTTCGAAAACATGGTACACGTTACTGAAAATTAAATAATTATACTACAAAAATGCTAACCTAATTTGTAAACCTAATTATTTACCGGATTAATATGGTCGTGTGTACATACTAAATCATTAATTTGTCATCTAATCCCTGAAGGGGAGCAAGGACAAGCTGAAATGTGACCGTGGCGGTCTCAGGCGGCAGGAACCAACTGGTCCAGATTTAAAGACCCTATGATCCACGTGCGCGCGATTTACAAACTGCGCAGAAACGTATAATTGAGTTGTATTATACATATTGATATATTTCATTGTCCTAATCATAGATGCGACCGAACATAATATTATACAACCTAATATAGCTTGTTGTCAGTATAAGAAGCTGGGGAAAAATAGCTTATCTTTTAAAATTGCAGAAGTATCCTTTAAGAAGATACTTTTACGTTAGTATTATTACGTATGTACATACGATTATGTGTGATTTTTCATATAATCGATATCTTGGAACATGGCACGATAAGTCTCTTAAGATGTTCGGTCTATTATATACCTTGCCTGCGAAGTATATGATTTCTTATGTGAAATTTCACATTATCGATCTTCTTATCGATGGTAAGCGACAAATAGGTGAATGAAGTTATCGTTTTACTACTCACTACTGTTCTTCAAATATGTACAATTTTCTGACATATTAAAAAAAGAAGATCAACCAGCGTACATACGCCCTAAACAAATTGTTTTTCGAGCATACCTTTAATCACGTTAGTCATTCATGGGGAATTAAGTACAACCAATAGGGCTAGAATGGGCGACATTAGGCAACGCCATGATATAACAAATCGCAGTTCGGTCGCCGAATGCCTTTACGTGCCTCCCCTCTATGTAGTTGTATCTGCATGATCATGACATGATTACGTTTCTTCGTGATTGACATGTGTAATGCATATTGGACCGTATATATTGGTGATTTCGAACGATCGCTAATGCCGGTACGAGCGCAAAGAGTAGTATTGTTTTTAACATTACTACATTAGATAGAAATACGTTCCAAGAGTAGTCGGAAGATACGTATTGCAATAGAGAAGCGTGGCAAGAGCTAAAGGACGTGCTATGCTGATAAACCAAGATCCGCAGTGGTGTAGCGTCGCAGCATCGGAGATGGAGACGCTACCAGATCTCGATTCCATGGGTACGCAATCTGCGTAGATATTTGGCTAATAATACATAAATGCTTGACTGCTGCATGATTTTATACTTTGACCGCGGACTGTTCCGAACGACAACTTCCTCATAGAGACGACACAACGATGGGGCGAATAGAAGCTCAGAATTCCACACGGAAAATCTGAGTTTGAATTACGCCCATCGCCGATAAACAACATTCACTATAAATCTATTATCTGGGCATACTAGCGAACGATCCGTGTAAGAACAGTAGGTTCTTTGGCTGAATGACCTTAACGTTTGCTGCCAAAGGTTAAAGAAAATAAACAAACGCACTCGTCGTGCAACACAGGTGGGGGCAACGACCCGGCGCGATGCTCGATACACGATACATGGTCCTGCCTTACGTGCTTCCTCGTTAACGTTTCGCGGAGGAAGGCTGCAATGTGCGCTACATATTTCTTATTGCCGCAAATGCCGCGTATATTCGGATCAGAAATCATCTTTCTCTAAAGATGTTTCTTTTGGCTTGGCTAAAATCCCGGGCAAAACACACGATTTTAGCGTGGCTGTTGATGTCTTAAAAAAGAAACCTACGACAGATTGATAAGTTCGTCTGTGTTAATTTTTTGCCGAATATTTTCCACCTTGTCCATGTTATGGGGAAGGTACTGATTTTACGTGAGACGTTTGACGTGAAAGGATATACAATTTCGTATATCGATAATGTTTAGTCCCTTTTTTTTTTCCCATAATTTAAATGACGAAGCACTAACAGACCCAGAATTACCACAAACTATGTGTTGAAATTGAACTCGGCTTGTGCTCTTGCCATTTTCGGTAGACACATTTTTGTGACATACTTTGTTGTATTCCTATCGGACATAGAATCTTTGGTGGAAAGTGTAATGTCCAACAGAATAGATTTTTTTCTGGTCATTGTACATGATCAAAGGATAAAAACGCTTTATTGGAGTCACTTGGTCTATTACGGCCGTTTCTTTACCTTAAGCTCGGAAAACTCAGAAATATACATAGGTGCAAAAGAGACAAGGGCAATGCCACATACGATGGGATCGGATGTTGACAGAGACAAGCAATTTGGTTTTTTCCATAGATGGAGATTGCCAGCTCTTACCGGATGATTTGTTTCAAACATTGAGTTCGGAGTTGGGCATTCCCCTCTTGCTGGGAGATGAGGCACCTTCGGATTTTGACGATAGTTCTGGTCACTTGGCGAAGGAACTTTCCTTAGAATCATCGTTATCCACTTTTGAAGATTTTGGCATGAACTTTATTGAACAAAGTGCTGGTACGTTTACGTTTATTGAATTAGTAACCACTGATATTAAGTTTACAATTCTCCTTGTCCATAGAAACAGAATCGTCAAATAGGATCACCGACGAGATTAAGATAGAGCCCAGTAGCCCGTGCGCACAAGTACCATTGTCTCCGAGTCCAAGTTACAGCACGGTTATTAGTGCAGATTCATGCGTCAAGCCAATACAGGATTCTTTGCCAGTTGATATTAAAGTAAGTTTGCACTGATGCATAGGCGTGTTACTTGTAAACTACGCAGAGTAGATTTTTTTTTTTATTTAAACTTGCGGAAACTATAAACCTAGCGCCAAATACTTTTTTATTGACGCTTAATGCAGTCCGTCTTGGAAACTCCACCAATTTCTCCGTCGCAAAACGTGTCACCTTCTATATCGCCAGAACCGGCCGTTGGTCCTACGACATTTGCAGAGCATGTAAGAATTATACCAATCGAGGGTCAGAGTAGCCGGCCCGCAAAGTATATAGTCTCCAACGGAAATACCGCAAAACGCGTTAGGATACAGACGACGGACAGCCCGCAGTTTAGTGTAGACGGTAAAAATCGGTGTTATTCGATTATACCTTGTCCTTGCAAGCGAAAACTTTGATTCCAACTTACTTGTCCGTCCACAGGCTGCCCCCAAAGCACCGTAATTTTGAGCGCAGAAGATTTTGCGGCTTTTGCTCAAAAGGTAAAACAAAATCATACATCCTTGAAGGTTCAATCACTCACTTCTGGCAGGCATATCAAAATCCAAAATCCATTACACATTCGTTCGACGTCCATGAAGACAGAAACAAATTCGATTCGATTGCCACAGCAGAATCACGTAAAGCTGATTGGTAATATTTCGGACATTCACGTGCCAGGAACGGAACCTATAGTGAGCGTTCACAATACGCCTCTGATTCTCAAGAATACCACCAACGGATGCACATCCATAGTTGTAAAAAACGAACCCGTCGCGTGTGCTCCGATTGTCATTAACAGGGACAGATCGAATTATGCGCCGATCGTAATTAAGAATGAAATGCAGGAATTTGTTAATAACGCGACCGGCAGGCAGGAGAGCGAAATCAAAGCGTTGAAGAGGCAACAAAGAATGATAAAGAATCGAGAATCGGCTTGCCTGTCGCGAAAGAAGAAGAAGGAGTACGTAACGTCGTTGGAAAAACAAATATCCGTCTTGCAGGAAGAAAATAAGGGGCTTAAATTGGTGAGAGTTCACGTTAATAATATCCCCTTTGGAATCCTTCACGATTAATATCTCCTTTCGCGCTCCCTTGCGCATATGCGTAGATCGTACTACCTGATTGTATGTGTATTCGTAGGAAAATACAGCTTTGAAACAAAGACTATCGATATTGGAGGACATGACGAATACCAGTAGCAAGTTCAAAAGTTTGAATCTCAGTGTAAATAGAAAGAACGCTGCGATCCTTTTGGGTATGGTGTTCATGGTTTCTCTCAACGTTAATGGTTTAGGGTAGGTTCCAATGGCGAATGATAATTTAGAGGCTTCCGTTCAAGCATTAATTCGAACTGACACATTTTCTTTATCACTTTTTTGCTACTTTCATTTCCTTTCCACAGTGGTATACTAACACAGAGTAGGTCTTTGGACGTTTTACCCGAAGATGTGCCAGTGCCTATGGAACACGTCAGACATGGCAGGACGCTATTGTGGGCAGAATCCAAAAATCTCGCGGAAGAGGAGATGGAAGAGAGGTTTAATACGAGTACATCAGTGCGCCATGCCATGTGTCCGATGTATATCAACCAGAGCGAGTCTCTACGACTCGATTATGAGTTGAGGCGTTGGATTGGCGGGGAGTCCGACCGAAAGAACCTAACCTCGTCAACGAAGACGAGTTTTGATGTAGAGCCCTTAAAGGGATTCCTATCGTCCAGCACTATTGTGCGCAAAAAGACAGAGAGCAAAAAGCAACGGTCCTACCTAAAACGTAAACCCAGGACTATGCATAAAATGGTCAATCCTTCGATATCCAGTGTTAATGCCGTGGAAGTATTCTCTCCAGTACTCAGAGAACATGCAGCTTTGTTCGAGGCATTGGGCAGAAAGGACGATACGTTTTACGTAGTTTGGTTCAGTGGAGAACATTTGCTTTTACCGGCATCTAGGAAAAACAGTACAGGGAGACCCAAGATGTCGTTAGTTCTTCCTGCGCTACCTTTAAACGGTAAGATGGTTCGCCAGTTTGGTCATGCCAAGGCGTACCGCGGTTTTATGATGCTTTCAAATGGGCCAGAACAACAACTCCAAATCATCACCTGTTTCTCATTGCAGGATCATTTTCGGCACCGTCAAATTACATAACCATGATGCAGATTGATTGTGAGGTTACGAATACACAGCTGCTGCACTTGAAGCAGTCGGTGATACCAGATCATTTGCGTAATACTGACAAGTCAGGGGCCGGTTCGCAAGGCGACCGGATGGCGCATCGTGTGTCCGATACTTTTACGTTGAACGCAACGAGAAATTACAAACCGTACTTTATGAGAGGAACGGACAGTGCAGAGTTTCAGAAAAAAAGGCTAAAAGATATTTTTACAGCGAAAAATGCTATAAATTATGACGATAAGCAGATGGAATATTTATTGAGAGAAAAATTGATTTCTGAATTTGATTTAGAAGAGGTTAAGCCAAGCGACTATGAGGAAATAAAGAAAGCGAGCATGACAAAAGACATATTGAGAAACCGTCGAAATGCTAGTGAAGTATAACTTTAAAAGGTTTCCAAGTATGTCTAGAAAATGCGCAATAGGGCTGTGCTACTGATGCAATAGAGGGGCGAGAAGGAGAGAGGGAAAGAGAGAGAGAGAGAGAGAGAGAGAGAGAGAGATCTAATTCCGAATACATTAAAAATAATAATAAAAACGAATATCAATGTAATGTAAATCGTGATCAAGTAACTTGAGAACGATCAGGTAGAATTAAACGCGTCGAAGGACTTTTTTATGGGTTTGTCAATAACGTACATTTTTAAAGCACCAACACATTGGTACATGGTACACTCTTGAAAGGGGAATTTATAAAACACCCGTTACAAAAACACTATTTAGTGTTTAAATGTAATATTACGAGGATGTTAAAGAGTGAGTGTTATACTGATGTATGTAAAACAATAATACCATGTCTGAAACCTTTACGCACGAATAAATAAGATACGAATCGAAAATTTTATTAAGCCAAGTACACGGTGTGCACTGTGCGTATATCTCGACAATCATGCGTAGCCTCCGATGAAGAAATTGGGCCTGCTCGGACCAAAACTAATTCCTATTTGGGCATTTTGGTACAAATGGTTTTATAATCTGCAATGGCCATGCATCGTGAAGAATCTTTAAGAGCATTTTTTATGCACGGTATCGTGTGTCACTATCCGTTGGTGATTAAAACGTTAGTATGTAATATATTCGATTCTTGATAAGTAAACGCAAACAGATACACGCACATTAATTACTCACTCATCAAAATCATCGATTTTGTGTACATAAAGATTTGCGTAAATGCCATGCACAAAGCACGAGCATGCTTTATACTGTTTTTGTCTCTTGCTGCAAAGCGATCCTTCCATAGAGTTTAAATAAACATGTTTGAATGTAAACGAATAATTTATTGTAGAGTAATGGTATATTAAGCTCACAGTTAAAAACGTGTACGTCGCAAAAGTGTAATATTCGTTAATGCTTGAATAAACAATCTGAAATATTCATACATTCCACCAATTGCACGGATAACACATTCAGAGATTTTTTCCATTATTCTGATATAGATAAAAAAAAGTGCAAAAACACAAAGCATTGGTAAATAGGACGCTATGGCATATCTTTGTAAAATAATATTTATTATCCTTTTAACGATTCTAAGTCCGTAACAAAGAAATAAAAAGTGGAGAGATGGGAATTACTTGCAACGATCGGGTAACAATGGAACGATCATTTCAAGTCCGGCGTCGAGTTGCCCAGATAGGTTCGCAAATCCGCTACCGTAGATTCTACGAGTTTGGCCCTTATGAATGGTTTGCCGAGTCTTTGATGAGCCGCAAAGCGATGGCAACCACCAAAGGAATAATAGTAATCGCCACCTGTACACAAAAGTTTCAAAAATATTTTCATTACTCTTTCGACATACCTTTATCGACTTATCGTAGAATCAATAACGAGCATTATTGTGCGATCGGGCATTCTAATGTAGTAACACTTGTACGGACTTATTTAAGCCAAATAAACAGGTACCATTTTACGGTGAAAGGAAAAAAGATCCAAAATTAATGACATTACGCAAACATAATGTTTGATCATCTTTTATCACTTGGAAAGCAATTGCATGATATTTCGTAAGATCGGAATACAATCAGGGCATTGACAGCATCTCGATCCACAATCGGTCACACGGATACGTTATACATTTTTCCGCCCGATCTTTGCCTATGTAGCGGTGTCAATTTGTCTGGTTTAGAAACGATTTTAGAATGTAGGCCAGCAAATTTCCGCGATGCAATAAAAGTAACTACTCTTTAGGTTAAACAATTTCCCATGTACGGTCCGTCAAATGAAAATGGGCTACCGTATAACCTTGGCACGAGCGTTAAAGATTTAATCCCACGGGGATACATGCAAGCGATTTCACGACTGCAAGAGCGACGTTGATAGGTTACCTCGACTGCCCTTGATCCATAAAACGTCAATTGGCGGCACCGTGTTTTCCGAGTCGGGTCCTCTGAGCGCATCCATCAGGCTTCGAACCTTCTGCTCATCGACGACGGGCGGTAACGGCCTAATGAGCACACTTATAGGCACCTCGTAAACAGGCGCATTGGCATCCGAATGGATGCTGGTCGCCGTTTTATCCATTCTCCTGTCTACAAACGAGCGGTATAAGTTACGCGCCAGATGACACATTGCCCGCACTACGATCGTATTACGAACGAGCCTTTGGATGATCTACGGGGAAGCGAATACAAAGTGGGAAATACGGCTGGGTGGTAAACTGATCTAAATAAATATCCGCGCTATGTCGCAAAGAGGTATCTCAGCCGCTATAGAGCATCAATATATCATGCACAAGATTATTAGAGCTGCCCCACCACTATGAACGTGCAAGTATTAGGCGCGAAGAAAGCGATCCTCGAATTGCCCGATTTGATTCAAGCAGCGCACGGAGATCGACCGAGCTTCCACCTTCCATTCGGATTTCTTATAATGCACAAAAGTGGTGGGGGACGATGACTCGGGCATATTACTGAAAGCGATAGCGAGTACCTTAAAGCATTGCGCGGGCAACGCCCCATTGTTCGTGTTTACCTCCTTAAGATAAGGTAACGCGCACGATATGGGCACCCGTGGTATTGACCTTATCCCATCCTCGGACACGCACAATAAGACGAACGGAATTACGTTTAAGTTCGATATACCGTTGCATTTTCAGTCCTTGTTTGTCATGCGTTTATCGCAAAACAATACGAGATGTTTGGCTAGCCTTTTATAGCCAGCCGCTTGCGCACTTTCCGGTGCGGCTAAAACGATCGGCCTTCCGTTATCGCAACCTTCCGTAATTCTCTTGTCGAGAGGCACTTTTAGCAGGACCTTTGTGTCTGCCAATGTAAGATTCAATATGATAGAGCCATTAGTGTGTCACTGGTGTATAACTCGCGGTATTATGTAAAGCTAGAAGAGAAACGTTTTTCACCTAGTTCAATGGCCATTGCCTCCGTGGCATCCCCAAACAATGATACCTTGGCCGTACAATTTGGACACACCATGTCGCCCATGTTTTCGACGATTCCCACGATCGGTACGTTTAACTTCTTAAACATGGTCGCACCTCTTCCGGTTACTTCCAAGGCAGCTTTTTGTGGTGTAGTTACTAATAATGCGCCGGCGATCGGTAGGTTTTGGATAAGAGACAAATGCGTGTCGCCGGTTCCGGGTGGCGTATCTATAATAAGATAGTCCAATGGATTCCAAGCTACTCGGCGTAATAACTTTTCCAACGCGCTCATAACCATCAGCCCTCGCCAAATTATCGGCGATTTATCCCCGACCAAGAAGCCCATGGACATGCTGGATAGGGAGCGATCGTAGTGGCACGATATGAAAAAATATTAATATTAATTAAAGGTTTGCTCGTTCAATACCCATGACATCTTTTACGCTCCATACGAAACAGGCAAAAGTGAAGGAGTAACGACCGCAATAGTGTGTAACTTAATATGTTCAGATCATTATTTTTACCATTTGACGCCATAATTGACGAGCGGCACTAGGAGGTTTGCCTCGTCAATGGTGGGCGATTGGCGTACGTTCATCATCAATGGTATAGAAGGTCCGAAGACATCGGCGTCCAGTAAACCTACGGATTTCTTTGGCTCGACTACCTTCAACGCGGTCGCCAAATTTACGGCGGTCGTTGATTTTCCCACTCCACCTTTTCCGGAAGCTACAATCAGTACGTGCTCTACACCCTTTATGGGGGTCTGCTTTGGCAAAGCGCGTGCCATTAATTCCTTTCGTTTAGTCTCCAATTCTTCCTGCCGCTTCTTCTCCGTCGCGGTCGCTCGATCGTACTAAAAGAAACGTATCGATAAGCTGTAAGGGATGGTAAGAGAAAAAAGGTTGTGCCCGCCATTTAGGAGCGGGAACATTTTTGGGAAAAGCCCAGACTGGTATTCACGGAGTGAGCATCGGAAGGGCGAAAGAATACGCACCGTCGAGAAGAACCGGCAGTCGGTGGATTTGCGCCGATGTTGCCGTAAAATGTAGATAAGTTTAAGCCGGTCGACGCACCGGACCATTTCGGGAGACCGCAGGGTCGTACGCGAACCAAACTGCGCGCGAAATTAACCTCGCAGCGCGGACTCGAGGCACAGCAGTCTTCGAGCCTTCGGCAGTCTCTGCCACGAGATCGGTCCTAGACAGGGGGATCTGGTCCAATTGCCGTTTGAACTTTAGCCAAAGTCAAAATCCCTCACTACGCGCGGATACGATTAATCGAGGATCGTGCACGAAGCGCGCCGCATTACGTCCTGATGTTCTGTCACGGAGAATAACTTAAAACTCGATCGCGAGGGCGGCGCAGTTTTTCGATGCTCGGGCCACTCGTTCGTCGTCTGGTGTATGTTGTCTTTCCACTCGGCACAAATATGTGAAAGTAAGTCTCGGTATCGACTCTTACCCCGTCTTCGACGAATCAACCAACTTTTCCGATCTTTGCGATTGCCTTTGACGTGAACTTTCGTCGCGCTCGTCTATCAGCGATTATGGATGCACCATCGTTATATTTCGACTAACCTATGCTCACTCTTGTAGCGGCCAGATTATAGAGAATCGCAATAACGCGATCCCTCGAGGCTCGATAACCGATGCGTAGGAATTAAAAATTTACCTATTTCTTAACATATATTCGACCTGCACTACAATGTTCCGTTTAACGTCCGACGCGATTGTCATCGTGATCGTCGTCGTACCGTCGTTGTGTTTTGATCAAAATCGTCGACCAAAAATTGTACTTGCAAAGATCGATAAATCATTTGCGCGATCCTTCGTGCGAGACGATGGCAAAGACGAAGAAGCACACTGATTTACGTTGCGGTTACGTGTATCTCGCCTGTACGGTCCACTCAAGATAATGACTTGCGTACAAAGCATTGACATAAATGAACGGAGGTTGCTGCACCGAATTGTCCACAAGTTTGCCTGTCCTCTACAATAGACTCGAGACGAAGAGTTTACGTTAGAGATTTATAAGCGTAAAGTATGCTTTTCCGCGTTTAACGTAGGCTCTTCTTGAACAATTTAATTTCTTATGGACAATCTCGAATCACGGATGTAGCAAGGATTTTTGTGATAATCGGTGTGCGAATGAATTATACCCTTACCATCGGCGGATTTTTTTAAAGCTCTTTCTGAAAATTTACAGGCAGAACTATTTGCGCTGAGAATACATCGTAGGCAGAATATGGGCCTAAACGCGGCTGTTCAAGCGCTAAAGTAAGTTTCGGATAAGCAACTCTGGCAAAGGATGTGTTGCGCGTCATGAAATATTTCTTGACTATTTAAACCTATGCTTTTGTTAGGAAAGCCGAACCACTGAAAGACAAGGTTCAACGGTGCAAAGATCTTTTAAACGACAATGACGCATGGGTGTGTCAGCAGCAGTTGCAGAAGATATATCAGCAAGTGCTTATATTGGATCTGGAATATGCTCTGGATAAAAAAGTCGAGCAGGAGTTGTGGAATCTTGGATTTAAAAATTATATAGCGACTCTACAATCCCAGGCGAAGGATAGAAAAAATCCAAAACGAGGAGAGTCGCAGGCACTGCTTAGTTGGTGCTTGGAAGCGGCGAGCGGATTTTATTTGACTCTGTTACAAGAAATTTGTACCACGTTCGATTTGGATCTGCCATTCAGAAGGTAACTTTACGATCGATCGCAATTGTCATTCGTCCTTTTTCAATTTCGAATCGTTAACCGACATTAATAACGCTACCGATACGGCGCGTGCAAAAGGGACGAATCGCGCATAACGTACAAAGAACATCGAACGTCTTAACGACGAAGGAACTATTAAACGCATCGAATACACTCCGTTGAATATTTTTTACTCGTACGCGTATGCAGAGATCGTCCATCGATAATTGTGCGTACAAGAACGAAAAATGTAGGGTTCTCCAAGACGTATATACGGGAAGGATAGAAAATCTAATATTAATCTACTAGGAGGTTTCATCGGGCGGGCCTTAATTTAATCGGAGATACATTGCAGGAAAGGCTACGTCTACGGATGTACATCGCCATGGAAAGCAGTCGAGAAATTATCCATGCCTCACAGATCGTCTTGTTTCTACGCGTGCCAGTATTGCCTTGTACACTTAGGAGACATCGCTCGGTATAGAAACGAGAGCAAGCAAGCAGAATTATTCTATAGGCATGCCGTTTCGCTATCACCATCCAGTGGGCAACCCTACAACCAATTAGCCCTCTTAGAAGCATCTCGTGGAAACAAATTAGGAACGGTATTTCATTATGCCCGCTCGGTCGCGGTCAAACATCCGTTTCCAGTAGCCACGACGAATCTTGCAAAGACTCTGTTGTCCGCTCTAAACGACAATTCGTTTAACGTCGAGGGGAAGACCAAGCTGAGCTCCCAAGAATATATCGGCGTGTTTCTGAAACTTCACGGTGTTATACATAACCTTGGCGATACGAAGCTCGCGTTTTCGTACGCAAAATTGTTAACGGAAACATTAACCGCCCTGATCGCGACGGAAAGTTTCACGTCGTGGATGCTGGTGCAAATGTTGGCGATCAACTTGTACGCGTTAGAGCATACGACGGGTATCGCGCTCGATGGGACAGATTTGCCGAAGGACGAGGAACTAACGCGCGACGAAAGGCTCGCCCGGGACTGCATATTGGATCTTATCGCGGGCAGTTTGTCCGCCCTCCTACTACCCGTCTATACGATTAAGAATTCTATCATCGAGTACTTTGCCTTGCCCTCGAGTAAGTAGTTTTCGATCGGTTTCGTCGAAGCCGACTCGCCATGCCCGGACGAGAAGCGTGTCCCGCCTTCACGATATCTCTTGTTTTCCAGTAAAACTGTGCCTTGATTGGATCCATACGAAGCCCACAGTTTTGGAGGAAGCCGCGTTTACGTCCAGATTGCAGATTTGGCCTAGCCTCTGCGTTCTGCTAAACGCCCTGCAGGCCAGCGTGATCGACTTCACGTACGAGCAGTGTAAGTCCCATTCGCTTCCGCTAGGAATACCCCGGACGCGCGTTTACAGTCTGCACTTGCCCTTGACAGACACCAAAGTACCACTGCCGGAGGATCGCGACCTTCAGGGTTTTTTGCCTCTAGAAAAGGGCTTCGAGAATCTGAAGTTTGCGAATACCATTCTGGAGGATGACCTTACGACGTTGAACAAATTACGCGCGGTTAGGATACTACATCTGGGAAGATGCCTGACCGAGTACCGAGTGAACGGTTCTACGTTGATCGGCGTAATAACCGGGGATAAGAAGGAAAACGGGAAGTTCGTGTCCATGAGCGAAGGTACCGGCCCTAGTAACGAATTGATGAAGGAATTGGAGGAGCTTAGCTTAACGAAGGAGAGACAGCCGATCGTTTCTGCCAGTCCGGTTTTGTCCGAGTCGGCCAGCAGTAAAGGATCGGCGGAGCCGGATATCCCCGAGGGCAATGGTAAATTCATTCGTTGGAGGGCTATTCCTCGAACTAATCCAGGCGTATCCACCGGAGGCCTACCGTTAACGCATTCGCCGCCACCTCGGAAAGGGATGTCCATCGACGGGGGCCAATGGGGTGAAATCGGGGGATGTAGTAGAGAAAGGCTTCGGTGGGTTTGGTGCAGCGAACGCACCACCCGATGCGTATACCGTCGAGAGACGATTAGCGGAAGGAGGGGCAGCGAATGCGTTAGGCGAGATCGCTAGATTTGCGCACCATTCTTATCTCTTTCTCCCCCCTTCTCTCTTCTCCGTTCCGCAACAGAGAGGAGGATGGGTATTTTGAAGCCGCAAGGGTCCTTGGAGCGAAACAGAGATCTGACGGTCAACAACCCGGAGGTCGGGAACGTCGAGCCGAACTCCGCGCCCGCAGCCAGGAAGCCTAGGCAGAACGTCGCGATGCAGGCGATAATGCGCCGCGCGGAGAGCGAGCAGAAGCAGGTCACCTTCAAGAACGTGTCGCCGGTGATGGTGGAGGAGGAGAGCGGCAAGAAGGCCCCGGCGGCCTCCGCGTCGCCGGCCAAAGCGCCGGAGAAGAATCAGCCGGGCAGCGCGGACTCGCCGAAGGCCGCTTGTACGGCCGCCCCCAACGCGGCTTTGCTCGGACCCACGCAGAATCCGTTGGGGCTTACGAATTTCCCCGGTATTCCACCTCAAGCGGGCTCCGCGCAGAATCAGTTTGCGGTTAAGAACCCGACACTGCACGGCAATGGTCAGCAGGGCAATGGTCAGCAGGGCAATGGTCAGCAGGGCAATGGTCAGCAGGCCAATCAGCAGGCCAATCAGCAGGCCAATTCGCTCCCCTCGAACCTCATGCCGGATATGTCGCAATGCCTGAACGCCGGCCCTTGCTATCCGAATCAGTCGTTCAGCGTGCAAAATCCCCAATTCGCGAAGAACTTCTTGACCAACAGAATGGGCAACGTACCGACTTATCGGCTGCAAGGCCAGGTTGGCGGCATAGCCCAGGGAATGCCGCAAAGCATCGGCATGCAGCAGCACGCGCTCAGTCCGAACAGACCGATGCATCAGCAGAGGATGCCGCACGCGGTCTCCCAAAGCTCAATGCTGCAGCAAAACGCAGCCTTGGCGGCTGGCCCTGTGCCGCAAACTATGATGGCCAGTTCTCCCCAAGGCATTGGCCTGCAGCAACAGGGCATGGGCGTGCAGCAGGCGTCGAGTCACAAGCTGAGCATGCAGCAACAGGCCGGCGGACAACAGACCGGGTACAGGGCTAACGGTATCCCAGGCCCGTACAATCACGTCGACGCAATGGGCTGCAACGCGACTGGCATTAACGCCCTACCAACCTTGAGCACATATCAGAAGAATCTTCGACAGATCGCGACGCTGGCCAACGCCTCGAACCCCTCCCTCAGCCTGACCACCATCGTCTCCAATCCTCCGTTGAACTTCGCGCGGAACACCTTTGGCCAAGGCACCTCCTTCGTCGGGCACGCCTCTCAGAACGAGCCGCCCGCGCCGGTCTACAACAAGAGCGCCGACGCGCTCGAACTGCCCTTCCCCAACAGAGTCGCTCTTGGCAAAACGCAGGTGCACCATACCAACAGCTATCCGCTTTTCCAGAATTACAACACGACGGATTTCAATCTGTGGAAGGATACGCATCAGTCGCAACCGCCAGTACCGCGTTGGGGACCGAGTGGGCAGATGCACGACAAGGACGTGCCGATCGGCGATAACTTCCAAAATTGGACAAACGCCTCCAATCCGGGCAACGTGCTCGCCCGAGTTCCCCTAGCCCTCTGTAACAGCTACCAAGCGAGTCCGCACGCCAGACACCTCGGTGCGAGGAACAGCTTCGAAGAGCCCAGGCAACTGCCCCAGGAGGTGCGCAATCCTATCTCTTATTCTCGTTCTTTTTGAGACCTTCCTCCCCCTCTCGCGTCTGTGCACCGCGCGAGCGAGCTCTAACTCTTTCTTCTTTCCCCCGGCCAACCCGTCTAGATCGACGCAAAGACGACGCAGTCCGTCAACACGGGGAATACTTATTCCCTCTTCAGCGGGAATACCTGGGGTACCAGTTTGCAGGCGTCGAGTGCCTCGAATCAGGAGCAAGTAAACGGCAGGCTGAATCAACAATCCCTCTGGTCCGGTCCCGGACCATCGCCGCTGGAACGACTGCTCGAGCAGCAAAAGTCGTTGCGCGAAGGCGGAACTTGAGAGAAGATGACGCGGCTGTTCTCACAGCATAGGAGAGATCGATATTACTTCAAAATCTATGGATTCGGTAACTAAGCAGACATAGCGAGAGTTACTGCGCCGAGGTCCTCGAACCTGCACGCGCGTTAAATTCTTAGGGAAAAACATAGAAACAGAGAAAGGCTCAAATCGTCTCGAGTAAAGCAAATACGTCCAAGATGTGCATCGTCTTAGGCGAACGCGCGCCTGCCTTGGACGTTGACGATTACCACGAGTAGGCGCACGTTCGATCGGGACCGCCGGCTAGCGCGACATTCTTTTCCAACGATCTTCCGCATCGAGATTCTCGGCGAATCCAGCGGCAACTCACTCTTATGGCAACCCTCGAAGGTGGTGCGATGGTGACGCATCCAGTGCGAGGGGCTCCTTTGTGCCGGAGCGGGAAACTGTTGAAAAAGATTGCGCGTCGCGATTGGCCCGCCTGTCGATTCTGTCCATAACTCCTCGGAACGAACGAAAACGCGAGTCCCTCTCTCCTTCGATGCGGAGATGCTCGGCTGAGGGCGATCATGCCACGAACTTCGGCGGCGACCGGTGCAAGTACTTTGTCCGCCCAGTAGAAGGACGGTTTCTCGCGAAGATCGTATTCCATGCTGCCATTGTAAACTATTGATGCCTCGTATCGTAATTGTGAAATACATCGTTATGCTGTAACATAATCCATTGGTTATTGAATTAAACGAAACCAAAAGAGGAAAGAGGAACGGCGACTTTATTTACGCTTGGATACGATTACTCGAAAACTTTTTACGCGAGACAATTTTGCGGATAGACATTTTTTGTACAGAGACTTTGGCAAGTACTGTCATCGGTATAATTAGATTTTATATATTAATAGATTGTAGAGCGGCCATGCACGGCTGATATAATAATCTTTATAATAAAAGTTAGACCTCGTAACGAGTTGAGATAAAGTAGCGACCCTTGTTTCTTATCGCATTGGCAGAAGCCTTCGAAGTCGAAGTAATGAATGTTAAAATACTTACCTTAGTAAAACTCAAGTTATATTGGATTATATGAAAATACATTATATTAAACATGCATCTAACGGTATGCGGTCTTTTTAGTTTCCTAACGCGTATATACCCATCGGTTTTCGGATACGGCACGTGATTTATCGCGGTCTGCGCACCATCCGTTTTGTCCTTGTGTTTTCTACGATTCTTATGCGTACCGGTATTTTTCTCTCGCATATCGGGAATTGGTTCGTATTCCTTTTCCGTATTCCTACACTCCACAGGTGTGATTCAGAGTGTACAGGCTAGGCTACCTTGCAATTGTTGCGTCAATCGGTCTTTCTTTATCCAGAATTCTCAATTTTCCCGCGTGAGGCCTCCAAATTTGATTCGGGCCGACATATCTAACACGGACCCAATAATTTCATCCCCGAGCCCTGAAGGAGGGTAAGGAAAAGCTGGAATACGACTGTGGAGGTTTCAAGCGGCAGGGATCAGCTGAATTTGGTTTATCGACTCTACGATCGACATGTGCGCGATTTACAAACTGCGCAAAACTTAAAATCATGTTCGTTGCAATATATATCGTTATATTTAGTTGTATTGTTCATAGAAACAGACAAATATAATGTTATGGAATGTAATAAAAGCTACTGCCAGTACAAGGAGATGAAAAAGGAGAGTGTTGGCTTTAAAAATTAATAGAATGTGCTTCAAGAATATACTTTTACATCCGAGTTGTTTCGTATGCCTTCGTAACATCAATTGCTTCGACAATTATTCAAACACGAAATACCTTTTGTTCGTGCAAAGTTTTTATTCAAAATGTATAACGTCGTATTGCGAATTTGTATCACACCTGTCATAACATTGTACCCAAATATTTTTTATAGAAGGTCGAGGGAAAAGAGTCACCTATTCGAAGAAACTTTGAATTTATAGCTCGGTAATGTTCAACCGTTGGTATTAGAGATGTGTTAACCGCAAATATTATTATTTTCTTCTGAGAAGTTTACAATATGTCTATCAAAGAGATTTATTTCGTAAAAATTACTCATGCTTAAATATTGGGAGTGATTTTTAAAGTAGGAGATATTGATGACCAAAAGACAGGATCTCGATTCTTCGCTGGGGCTGCGAAGAATGACTTCTGGTCGTCGGCGTCGCCTTATATACTCCCTGGAGGGCGAGCGATGGGGCCGACCTCTGAGGTCGTTCAAAATCAATAAATTTCGTTTTGTCAACAGTCGCCTTGCTCCGAATCAATGTTCGTACATTACACCATGCGTACATTCCACCATTTCTCGCAAATTAATTCACGATCGAATGCGCGTCGTTCGATTTGATTGACCAAAATGAAAATCGTACTTGGTAATTCTCGTATTTGGCTTTTTTCCGTGCGGTCTAAAAAAGAGTCGGCAAAGTCGATTCCCGACGTCTGAAAAAACTCGGATGCAAAAGATTCTCATTGAAGGACATTTTTTTATTTTTAAAGGTAACACCCTCCTTTTCCATTTCCTTATACTAACAATAATTTATATTAGGTTCCGTAATATTATATTTGCCTGTCCCTATGAACCCAATGAACAATGTGACTAAGTATATCGATATGTATTACACCGGCTATGAGTATAAGTCGATCGTAGAGTTGATAAATCAGATCCAGCCGGTCCCTGCCGCTTGGTGCCTCCACAATACTATTCCAGTTCCTCCTTGCTCCCCTTCAGGGGAAGTGGAACAAATTAATGATTCCTAGTGTATCAACAAAAGTTAGCCACGCGATACTTCGAGGCAAAATATGAAAACGCTCAAACCTGTTGGAAATTAGACTTAAGGAAGCGTGTTTGGCACTATACTTTATTTTCCTTGAGATCTCGAAAAGGTTAGATCTTGCACAATGGCGGCTTATGGAAGATTGCTGCACTTTAATAAACTTCGAAATTTCCTCAGCGTCAGGTAACGTACATTGATGCATTGTATTGGCGTATCAATGCCAAGAAATATTGAGAAATGTCTTGTCTACCAACCTCTATGTATGTATATACATATTTGTACAGAGGGTTATGATGCATCCGTTAATTACACCAAATCGTGCTATTTCGGTACACGTGCAGGATTATTCGTATGCGGGCGTATTTTTAGAAGATCTTAATCTTTCATCTCCGTTTTTAAAACCACTTTATGCAGCTTGATAATCTTTCGTATTGCATAGCATTGCTCGCCTTACATCTACTTCTATGGTGATTCATAAAATGTCTACATGCCTACGCATCTTTCCTCGCTATTCATCTATTCTACTAACTTTCTGCGTTATAATGTATTAGCCGTAGGGAAGTAGATAATGCTTGACTCTGTTTAGAGGCATATTGTTTGTATGACTCGTAAAATTGATCGAATTGCGTTACAGAAGCAGCCCGTCAAATTCATTACAGTTGTTTTCTTCGGAAAACAACAAGAATCTCGATCGAATGAAGCCCAAGCGACCACAATCTCCTTTCTTTGCATATTTTAATAAAAAAAAGATGGAATTTATGGAGATGTACAACGGCCTGAAGTATGTGGAAATTGTAAGAAAAGCTGCGGATAAGTGGGCTAAATTAGATCCAGCTGAAAAAGAGATGTATAAAAAGGAATACAATGACAGGTTTATTAATTATGCAAATGAACTGAAAGATTATGAAAAATACCTATTAACTTTATCGGAGGAAGAGAGACTGCAGTTATCGGCTATGCAACGACGACTTAAGCGAGATCTAAAAAAAACTGTGCAAAAGGAGGTAGATACCGGAAGATACAAATAATTTTAGATCAGCTTGGATATTATGCGGATTAAAATTTCTTCAACTTTCACTGACGTTTTGTATGCTTCTTTTATTATCAACAGATGTGCAACACCCTTGGAAAACCTGTGAAGCCAAGAAGCGGATTTTTTCTATATTTAGAGAGCCAGAGAAATGAAAGGGATCGAAGCATAAGAGTTCAGGTATATTCATTATTTTATGCTTAGAGACCGGAGTTGGCAATCTTATTGCGTCTACCAGTATTTCCAATGCTATTATACAAAATATTATTCGGACATTACTTTTGTACTCTGGACATAACGTGTAGCATTGTACGATTCTCCTTAATGCCAACGAGAGCATTGGTAAACACATTGGGAAATCCTGTAGAGGTGTGTGTAAAAGAGGTTTTTTTTTCCTTCTTTTTTTAAAGGAATGGATACGGTCAATGGGCAACGCATGGCGATCACTGCCAGAGGAAAAGAGGACCATGTATCTTTCAGAAGCCAGTGCATTACTTGTGCAGTACAAAAAAGATTTAGCAATATGGAGAGAGAAAGTGAAAGAAGGGGGTTACGATGATGTTTTGATCCAGCAGAAGACTGTGAAAAAGGATAAAAAAAAAGAATAGGATTTACGGTGCCCTGCTCGATTTAGTGTTTGCTGTGACAAAACTGTAACAGTATCTTCAAACACATTACACAATGGCAAAGGCTACCTTTGGGTAGGGCAGGGCACCGATACGCTGCATTACTTATACGCTAATCCACAAAGATCGGACAAGACTGTCGAGATGCATTTAAACATGATTGATCAAGCTCCAAAGGATAGTGGGAAGTTGTCCAACGCTACGCAGCAACGGTTGCACGACCCTGTTGGTAGTTTGGTAGTGTACAAAAATAACTGTAATTCTGTAATGAAATGCAACAATAGTGTCACATTGCCGATCAGTGGTTTAGGATTGTGCAACGTCCCAATGGATTTTTCACATTATGTAAAAAGGAAAAAAGATGACGTATTTAATAGGACGATCCTGAGCACTGGTGAAGGATTTGACGACAATCGTATAAACGCATCACGAAAGGTATATGAAAAATGGACAATAAAACAGGAGTATGTATTAGGCGGTGTATGTACATTTATTATATCCGTTGCTTGCTTCTGGTATCTCACGTACAAGTAACAATGGTGTGAATAACGGCTTTCTCTTTTGTGCCCATTAGATATAGTGGTAGAGGTGTATCAGTTTTGTTAGAAATGTGTACACGATGTATGTGCGTACACCGCTTTCTATAAACAAGGATAGATCCGAATGTCAACTTTCGCGTAAAAATATGTTTTGTCTGATATTCGAATATCATTTTGAAGTTTTACTTGAATGTTCACTAGTTTGTTTCGAGTAGCTATACAACGCATGCCATGATTGGGCTCTGTATACGATGATTCATAGCTATTTTTACCATTTTTCTTATAGATAGCTGTTTATTCGACGAGGATTCAGTGCGATAATGATGACCATACAGGTTGCATTGTTAAGCGTTTGTAATGTAATCCTAAGTTTTGGATAAGGATGTCCAGGCCAGTGCATACAATCGCTATAAGAGCTCCTACTTCTGCGCATTTGTAATAGTTACGTTTACTCGTTTAAGTCGCTTTTTCGGATATAAAACTTTGCCGTATTAAAATCTAAATCTTTTATATCTCCAACCATCTTTCAATTGCATCCACGTTTGTTTCATGTTGTTAATGTAGTAGAACAAAAAAAAAAAAAAAAAAGGGAAATGTATTGTTTAAATTTTGGATCATGGTCTTTGGATATCTAAATATTGATACTGCATACTTTTTGGCACGTAGAATTATATTTTATTTCTTAAAAATAATCTGTAATATATGATGTATTCACCATGTAATCAAAATAAACGGCGAGGTTGTCATATATCTGCATATATAATCATAGAATGTAAAATCGATCGTATTTCTTGTATAAGTACATCTAATTCTGTTTTTACGCGATAGACACGTTCCCGAAGAATACGTGTAAAAAAAATTCGTGTAAAAAATATCTCCAATGCCGCAGTTATAAAAATAAAAGTAAAGCAAAATTTTCCTGTTAGAATTTGGGTTGATCGTGTTAAATCAAAATAAGTCGTGTAAAAAGAGAATCAAATTTTTTTTCCTAATACGTGTTAAATCAAAATCGTGTAAAAGAAGTTCGTGTAAAAACAGAATTGGATGTATATACATGAGTGAAAAATACTTTGTCTAATGTTACTTTTCATCTCGGTTTGAAAATGTTACAATCGGATCTGTAATTCTGCACATCTGTCTTGTAGAGCACTGTATGTTTTATTATAGAAATATGAAACTGTCCCAGCCCTTTTCGTTGGATATTTTCGTTACAATTTGGTATAATTCTCCAATGAACCTCACCGTGCGAGGCTGTTTTTCTTTTTTCTTTTTTTTTTTTTTTGGATCCTCGAGAGAAATTCTTTTTCCTCGAGATTCCTCGAGAGAAACAATATTTGCTAAAAGATTCCTCGTAGAGTGACATTCATTTTAAAACAGGTTATTAACTCGGGCATCATTGCATGGCGACTGATAGATACGATTATTATGTAAACAAATTATATACTTATTCGTGTAGTTATATATTCAAGTTTTCAAGTCTCATAAGTATTAATAATAAAGGCCATTTTTTCCTGTACACTTTGTATGATTTGTCAGAGATAATAATGAAGAGTACTTTTACATTTAACGATGTACGATAGATATGGAGCATTAGTTAGAATGATGTATCGCTATCTTCTGACTCGCTTACACTGTACAGCAAAGATCAATAATGTTTTACACCCAGTCCGTGTGGAATAAGGCAAAATAGAATTGCACCATCAAGTATTACGCGAAAATCATGAAAATAACAATTCGAAGGAAATCCAAGGTCTACTTGGTAGAAAGTTTTATTTACACCTTATTAAAAATTTATCCCATACAATTTATAACATAAATAACTGGAAAGAGATGCGCTGCCCACGGAGTTCCAAAGTCACGATAACACGGTACTAGTCTGTCGATTATGAAACTGAAATAACTTGTTGCAAATACATAATAAATCCTCTATTGTGTGAAAATTAATGTTGTGTATTACTGTAGCATTTTCTGAAATGCCAGTATTCTACCGCGAATAGAACAGATGCAAGGACGACATAGCGCTAATGTGCAAGGTTTGAATAATGGACACAGCGGATGTTGTTACCTTATGTTTCGTGCAGGGCGTCGCGTGAAAAATCATGTTGAGGTTTAATAAAGTACGTCCTTAATCGCGCATGTATTAATTTAGTTTGAAATCGGTACATCAGGATCGTGTAACCAGTAATAAATGGTATAACGCATCAATGTGAAGCTGAAGATGTATAAAGCTAAATCACTTAGTATCAAAGTAAATAGTGTCACTAGCCTTTTCAGCTTGTAAGTCAGTTCAGGGTTAATATTGCATAATATTAAAGCGGCAACAAGCAGATTATCATCGTGATTTTCTTGCACATCCCTTACGGTGCACAGACGTCCAACCATCAGCGTAAAATACGGTATAGTAATCGTCTGAAAAGTATTTGTCGTTAAAACCTATGCAATTAACAGTATACAACATAACTGTTTATCGCTCCGTCGCTATTGAGCTATACAAGCTCGATCCTTACTTACCTTCCCAAATAAGTGACTTAACTTCAACGCCAACATTACGTTAACTATCGCAGCTAGCAAAACATAATTCAGGCGATTGGACAATAGTATATGAGGTAGAGTCCTGGTGGATTTCAAGGTTGAGCAGCTTGTTAAATCGACTTTCTCCGTGACGCTTTTATACGCGGTAGAGGAAGGTATAAGTTTCTCCAAGTTTGGGCTTGTATGTAAAACACCATTGACGCTTTTGTTCATTTTATTTATGCCGTTGCACATAGAGGACACAGCCGATGTAGACGAGGATCCATTTCCAGTATCGATTACTCTGTTATTACATTTAAAACCATCATCTTGATTTTGACAGGGCTTCTCTACAAAAAGAAAAAAAATCATCGCATAGGTTTGTTTAAGAGAACTTTAAAGTGTTTTTCAATCCGTATACGCCAAATCTCACAAGTGACTCGACGATTATATACTTTATTATCCGCTATTGTTCGTTATTACTTGATGAATAGATTGGGATATATAGATCTCAAATGGGTTAAAGTACGTAGCACCGTTTCAATTCACCTTCGCAGTTGTTAGAACCATTACTGGTGATCTTTCGTAGGCGATTTTCCGAGTTCTCTAAAATTCTCTTCCTTCGTGCGTCTCTTTTGGCGTCTAAGTCGGCCATTATCCTTCAGTCTTAAACAGATATTATTATTGTGCGGTCATCCTTACGATCGTCTTTTGCTCTTGTGTACCGTCGCATACTCTCCTACGAGAAAAAACTGCTCACCCCTCAAATGTTTTTCGACACGAACGTTGCATCATCAAGATAGTCGTTATGCATTACGCAGCACGTTCGTCTTAGACGTGAAACCATTGGACACGATGACCGATTCATCCAATGCATTTATATACAATCAGAATAAACTTCTAAGCGTAGTTGATATATATATATCTATATATATATATATATTAATGAAAATTTTACAAGGCCGATTTATTGAAAAATTTGGTAGTTTATGCAAAACCCGCCAATAGAGTGGTGCTCGTGCAACTACCATTCGCATGTCGTGCTTCGTGACGTATACAAACCACGTTTGGTTTCTATGTGACTCACCGACCCTCTCAAAGTGTTTTAAACCGGCGAAATGTTTGAAAGGTCGAAAAGTAGTATATTTATAAGAATGGCTTCTTAAAGAATACTCCGTGCGCTAGCTTGCACCGATATCCATATCCACGTCCATACACGCATGCACTGATATATTAACGAAAAGGTGGTGAGAATTTAAGTTTCATGAAAATGCGCCTAGGCATTTGGATACATCGGTCCGTTTAATTCCGAGCCTTCGCTAGAACCGGCTGTGTTTCGCGGCTTTTTGGCGGGTTAAATTGCATTGCTATTATTTTATCGGTTACCAAGGAAGTTCGAGTAAAGCTGAAGAATAAATGGGCGATAAAGACGGTGGTAAGAATAAAGTACAGCGTTACCGTTTAATGAAACCCATTTGACTAAATTTAAGGCAAACGATCGTCGCTCTCTCTATAAGGACGCTCTCGCCGTGTTATGATAAACAATCTAGTAGGAAGACTGCCGTCCTGGTCGGTTAAATCGATTCGTACGGAGAAAAGAGGAATGAGAGACGTTCCCGAGTTCTAATGTTTCGAGATTTCGATTAAGGATCAGAACTGCCCAATGCGTTAATGATATCGTAGTTTGGAATTGTAGGACTTTGGTTATGGTAGGTTAGACCGTTTGGCAGCGGCACTTCGCGTACTCCATCAATGCAAATATTTTTTGTAACCATCGAGAGCGAGGACTCAACCCTTGATCGAGGATGCTTTTGTAAAATACAAAATCCATCGTACCCGGCAAATGTGATTTTTTTTTCGACCGTTAGGAAACTTTTCTTACGTAAAAGAAGTCTACGTCGTTTAATTCCTCCTCGATGACGCTCCCTAACGTCCAACTCCTTTTGACAGAAACTTTTGACGACGCCGTAGAGGAACGGGTCATCAACGAGGAATATAAAATATGGAAGAAGAATACTCCGTTCTTGTACGACCTGGTGATGACGCATGCCCTAGAATGGCCATCGTTGACGGCTCAGTGGCTACCGGATGTAACTAGGCCGGAGGGAAAAGATTATTCCGTTCATCGTCTGATATTGGGTACTCACACGTCGGACGAACAGAATCATTTGCTCATCGCCAGTGTTCAGTTGCCTAACGAAGATGCCCAATTTGACGCGTCCCATTACGACAACGAGAAGGGGGAATTTGGAGGTTTCGGTTCGGTCAGCGGGAAGATCGAAATTGAGATAAAGATAAATCACGAGGGGGAAGTAAATCGTGCACGGTATATGCCACAGAATCCGTGCGTGATCGCGACCAAGACACCCTCGAGCGATGTCCTCGTATTCGATTATACCAAACATCCCAGTAAGCCAGACCCAAACGGAGAGTGTCACCCGGATCTCAGGTGCGTAAGTTTGTAAACGATATTTAATTTTGGCCAGCGCTACGGCCGTACCAAATCGGAGTATAATTTTGAGCGGACCCTCGCCAGATTACGCGGACATCAAAAGGAAGGCTATGGCCTCTCCTGGAATCCGAATCTCAACGGATACTTGCTCAGCGCATCCGACGACCATACCATTTGTCTGTGGGACATCAATGCAACGCCGAAGGAAAACCGAGTGATAGATGCTAAAACCATTTTCACCGGACATACCGCCGTTGTAGAAGACGTGGCTTGGCACTTACTGCACGAGTCTTTGTTCGGTTCGGTCGCGGACGATCAGAAATTGATGATCTGGGATACAAGGTAGGATTGAATTGTCGCCGAGCGAGCCCTGAAAGACGTCGATACGAGGGTTCCTATGTCGTTTCCAGATGTAATAATACTAGTAAACCAAGCCACACGGTGGACGCACATACGGCCGAAGTCAATTGTTTGAGTTTCAATCCGTATTCGGAATTCATTCTTGCAACGGGCAGTGCGGATAAAACGGTGGCTCTCTGGGATCTGAGGAACTTAAAGTTAAAACTACACTCTTTCGAGTCTCACAAGGACGAGATCTTCCAAGTCCAATGGTCGCCGCACAACGAGACAATATTGGCAAGCAGCGGTACGGACAGGCGTTTGCACGTTTGGGACCTCAGTAAGATCGGGGAGGAGCAGTCGAGCGAGGATGCCGAGGACGGGCCGCCCGAGTTGCTGGTAAATATTCCATTCCCTTCTTTACCAGTCTTTTACACCGCCATTTGCGGGCGCGCACGCGGACGCGTGCGTGTGTACGTCAAGGGTACTGCGGATTATGCATATATGCGGGAAAATATCTACATCCAAGCGTATTCTCTCGTACAGTTTATTCACGGCGGTCATACGGCCAAAATCAGCGATTTTTCCTGGAACCCGAACGAACCATGGGTTATATGCTCCGTGTCGGAGGATAACATAATGCAAGTCTGGCAGATGGCCGAGAATATTTACAACGACGAAGAACCGGATACGCCTGCCAGCGAACTTGAAGCTGGTGCTTCATAAAGGGCGAAGAAGGATAATGCCAAATCGCTCGAAGACACCCTGTGAAGTGGCGACCTGAGAATTCCGCGCGAAGACCCATCCGAATTCGTACCGTAAGATGCCGCCAAGGAGCAATGATGCCTATCGTAATACCTTATCGATCTTCGTTAATAATCGACAGCGGTGCACGATCCTTCCAAGATTATTATCGTCGATCATCGAAACACGACTTCGAGAATCCTTTGAACGTTCCGTACATATAGAGAAGAAAAATTGTGATGTCCATTTAACTTACGATAAGCCAAAGACACAAACGATGATCGCCGTTTATCCGTAGGACGTATTACCGGTTGCGTAGCACGTCGATTCGGAGCAAAAAATCGGGACGTTGATGCGTCTTGGAAACGACTTCGACTCTTTGATATTCGTAAGCAAAGCATCCGGCACTGGGCGTAATTGTTTCACGGTGGAGGAACCCCCTTATCACGTAAATTACCATTTCATATATACCTTACGCAAAGCGCGGCGCTACACGGCACCGACCTTTCTCCGCTGTCGGATAGCGGGACGGTTATGACTAGGGGACAGATTTTTCTACTTCATTTTAAGTACGAAGAATAAAGATGAATTATACGAATTTATTAGATTCCCCTCCCGCCTTCTTTACCAAGCAACTCGCAGCAACTGCAGCGGCGCGTACGTAACTGGGCTGCCTTGATCTATTCGTGGGAATAAAAGCATTTCGCTCGATACGGCTTCCGCTCGCTTGCCTTCTTAAGGGAGGAAAATGAGAGCGAATGAGGAATTTTCCCAGAAACGCCATCTTCGCTCTTTACTCCTTTATTTTGATAGATCGACGTAATAATTCGATATGCCGCGTACGTAACCGCGTAGGAAAATTTCGGTTTGGTCGAGGGTCGCGTTAAACGCAAATACTTGGTAAGAGGATTCCTATAAGAGTTCTTTTTTTTTAGACACCACGAAAAGAGGAGTGTCGGTATATCGTTTTCAAAAGTTACACAGAGTTGTTCCCATATTTACACGGCCGTGTTGGTGAGCTCGTTGTATATCTGAACAAGGAGGGAGTCCTCGTAGACCGGTTCGGGGCTCTCGAGGGATATCATGTCGTCCGTGTCCAAGCTCGTGAGTCTGCAAAGGGAGTGGGTTGACGGTCCGTCGAAGTGCGCGTAAGATAGAACGCGCGCGGTACGCTCTAGTGGAGTACTATTACCAAAACCTGCGCGCCATTATGACGTCGCTTATAGAGCGCGATCTCTGCCTGAGTGCATGCAAAATACAAAAACAGTCGCGCGAGTTTTGTCAGCGTTAAAAGAGGAGTCATTTCCAGGTAGGGCGCCTTGCAAATACCCTTACCTCTTGCCCATGTTTTGCCGCTTGATCACCTCCAGCAAGTTCACTATGGAAGGTGTCAATATTGGTCTGAATATCTGAAAAGAAGCAGAGAGTGGAAGGCGTTAAGTTGGATGGTCGAAGCGGCGTGTCGGGTGGAAAGATTGAAAGGGCATTCTTACGGTGACGGGAGCACTTCGCATTTCGCGCAGATCGATATTCCTGAATAAATCATGAACGAGAAGGTCTTCCACGCTGGGGTAGTGACTGCACGTTTCCACAAATATGGAGTCGAGTAGTTCGACGACCTGAATCAGAAGCACGGCGCTTGATCGTATTTGCAAGTTGGCCGGCCTCGCGCGCGGAAAGAAGGACCGAAAGCAACCCTTCCCCTCGGTAAGGCCCTGCGATTCGAGACCTTTCACCGGTTCGCGGCATTCGTGGATCGCATCGCGACTCGCGTCGAAATGAAAATTATAAAAATCTTCCGAGCGGATTCGAAGGTCGCTCGATCCCCGCGGGCGCGGAAATGTTTTGCGGAAGGGATGCGCGTACCTGCGGGTAGGTCTCGAGATCGGAGAGGTGCATGGCAGTAGGCTTGAAAGAGCACAACTCGTATCCGACGCACATTTCGAAGAGCATGTGGCCTGAAAGAGGATCGATGCGCTCCGATTAGCGTTGGCCTCCTTTGGCCTCGAGGACGAGGTCCCGACTTACCGAAGCATATCATGTCGATCGAATGAGTTTGCGACAAGCGAGAGGTCACCACGGGGTGTATCCTGCTGGTAAAGCCCAGGAGCGTGTTTTCGAGGCCGGCCAGTCGGGCAACGCCGTTTTGCACGAGCACGTTGCCCGAGTGTAGGTGCGTCACCATCGGGAATCCGCGTTCCTTGAGGAACATCAATGCCTCTAGTACCTGCCGACCCATTTGCTGTACCTGCGGCAATGGAAGGCCCTTACCTCGCGATCCGTACTTCTGGCTCCAGTCTTCGTTCCAGCAATTTCTCTCGATCTGCAATTCCGATTAGGTTCCCTCACAGGCACGTTCGGACATCTCGCCATCCACGAGCATCCTCCAATACTCACGCCGTATATCAGATCCTTCAGACTCCCCTGGCTGATCGGTTGAACCAGAATAACGTACTTTTGAGAGTCGTGCTCGAAAAATTCTAGATCAAAGATCGGACAAATGTAGGGATGTTGCAGAGCCAGGAACAGATTGTTCAGCGCCTCCTTCGTCGATGGACAGACGCTCAAGGAGCAATTCCTGCTAAACGGCACCAAGGTGACGAGCCTGTCGGTCTTCAGCGAATTGTCTCGCACCGCAAACCAATGCTTGTCCACCCTGGACCCTGCGTCATGTCGCGATTATATCGATCCACGCGTGTGCTTCGCGCCAAGAAGGAAATTAAAGAAGGGCCAGTGAGTTACTCTCTTTCCGTTTGCACGGATGCCAACGGATAGATCGTACGAGACTCCTTTCGAGCTGCTTTGTATTTATGTCGCCTACCCTTGCCCTCGTCTCGTCGATATTTCGCCCGTTCAACCCGCGTACTCCTATTATCCGTCTCCATCCGCTTTCGCGCTTCCTCGCGGTCTACTTTTCACCGCATTCGACCAAAAGGAGCTTCCTTCGTGGCGAATTACGAGCGGAGGATCGATCCAAGGCTGGACGAAAGGACTAGCCGCGAGTTGGCTTTCGTCGTGGATAGGGAAGGAATAAAGGGGAAGGATAAAGGGATTTAAGGGGACGCAAGGTTCCGTCAGAACCGCCAAAGACACTGGTATTGATATAGGGGTCGGTGAAAGATAACGCTGGGCCGCTTTGTCTTTGGCGGCCCAAAGAGACTTACCGACATTGTTGAGCTGCTTGATGAGAGTATAGCGGGGAGTTCCCCGAATGTAAGCCTGACAGATTGATAAGGCACGGTCCCTGGATCTTTTCTCCATTTCCATGTATTCGCCCACATCCTCGTAGGCGAGGCCTCCGTGATCCAACGTAGAATATTGGTGGTGTCGGCCGTTTCTATTCCGAATACACGTAAGCCTTCGCTTAACCCCGTTTCCCGCCCTCTGGCTCGTCGCGCAAATTCACTCGAAAAGGAACGACGCTCGAAATATTTAATGACCAGCGAGGAGGCGGAAGGAAGGCAACGAAAGGTGAGCGGCTCCGGCGATCGATGCGTGGGACAGAGCGGCGCCTTCGAAATTTTCCAAGGCGTTCCTTACGGTCTTTTAGGCTAATCTTCCGGCTCACGAGGATATTCGAGGTAACGCATGGGGTACGCGATGGACAGGATATTGTCTTCGTCCGAGTCCTTCCTCGGGGAGCCGATCGTTAATCTACGGGCGCGTGCGGGATGTGCTCGAAAAATAATCGATACCTCTCCTCGTGCATTTCCAAAGCGTCGCCGGTGGTAGCTCTGGCTGCTCGCCCGCGCGGCCCTCGAGGACCGCCTATTAAGCGATGCCAAAAGCGGATTAAATTCCCGCGGTGGGAACGCACTGGACCCGCATTAACGTTACTACTAAGCCACGCTGCCCTGCGACTGCAAAGGTTTCATCCAATAAGAATCGGTCATAACGATCACGTTAACGAAGTGCCAGAGCGACTCTACTGCCGATCGTTCTCATACCGGCAAACCAACCACCTAAACCGTCCTTAGGATCTCGCAATACCGAGAAAAGTAATGCGCGAAGAGCGTTGCCCATCTTTCGACGCGTGTGACAGATTTATCCGAATAAGACACGGTAAAGTACGCGAAGAACATCGAAGGAATGAATGGCCGCCTGATCTGGGCTATTTGCCGACACGCGCGCCTTCTCTCTCTCTCTCTCTCCCTCTCCTCGCCCTCGCCCGCTCGCTCGCTCGCTCGCTCGCTCGTTCGCTCTCTTTAGAATATCAGACTGGCAAGAAATGCGAAGGAACGGTCCGTTGCAGCCGTACAAGCACGGATGGGCGTTAACGTTTCTGCGATTTGATCGACATCGACGAACTCCGCGCGATAACCGGACTCTTCGGAATCGGACTCTACCCAGATTTTTCGCGGCCAACGTTTACCTTCGTTCCACGGGTAGGGGATTTCTTTTCGCCCGACGTGTTGTGTCCTGCGAGAGATCCCTGTACTCGTCGCTTTCGGAAATCATTCGGTCGGTCTATCGGTACATCCCGGCTCGCATCAAATTTTAACGTGGAAAGCGAAAGTTTAACGATCGAAGTAGCCCGAGGTGAAACGCCTTGGGCATCGGGCCATCGCTCGCGGGAAGACTCGGTGAGATACTAAAGGTCGATCCTCCTCCTTCGATCGCCGCGAGTCGTCAACAAAGAAGATCGGAGCGAGCCGCGTTACACGTTGATGGTAATGTATACTATTGGCAGCCGCGAGCCGGCAGTTACATTAGGTCACGTGCACTGCCGGTGGCACGCGCTCTTTACGATGATATTATTTCGAAAAGAAAATTAAAGGATCCATTGGGCCGCGCGAATTAGTACTCTGCCTCTTTCTCCCAACGGTTTACGAGTCAACGATCCGCCGCATCGAGCAGCCCGAGATTAAGGGAATGGGAAGCAGAGAAAAGGTAGGAGAGAGCGAGGAGGGGAGAGAAAGAGTTTAAATACATTTCCTCCTAATCTATTTCTTAGCACGTCATCCGTTTCCGATCGAAAGCGTCGAGGGTCTCAGATATCGACCGTCATTTCTTAGGATTAAATATGATTTGTCGCGCGGCAGAAACGAATGTTTCGGGGTGAAACGCGATTGGAGTTTTAAGTAGGAATGAGCGCCGTTCATTCTCAAAGCTCCTTATCATTCTTGTCCGTGGACGATCGTTTCGTATCGATCGTATCGATACGTGCAAAATGTCGTTCCTTTTCGTATCTTTAACGATTTCCCGCACGATTTTTCCCTCCTTCGGATTGCTCCAGTTACGGGTTAGCACCGTTAGGGATAATCGGTTTTCATTGGACGATACCGCGCTACGCGGGATTCGCGGTTAAACCAATTTCGAATGAATTCGGAGGGACGAGCCCGTTTGTCAGGCACCATGAGGAAATAAGTTTTAGTCACCTGACATCACTGTCTTTGCATCCTCGCGCAGCGGATACGCGATTGAAGAGTATTTTGGCGAGATTGTCGATCTTGTTCGAGAGCTGGTAGCCTCTGTCCTCGTCGCTGTCGTTATCCTCGATGCTCGCGCTTCTTCCACGGCGTAGGGTGTCGCGGGCGGAGAGTATAGCATCGGAATCGAGCTCGATGGCGCTCTGGGTTCTGCGGTTGACGGCGCGCCGCTTTCGACGCGCTCGAGGCCGTTCCTGCCAAAATCGGTCGTGACCGGTCACGTTGCCCGGTTCTCGATGACTCTCGCCCTCTTCCCGCTTGTTCAAGTTTTGATAAAGGTTGAACATTGCGCGGCCCCGCCTTGGAAGCTCGTCCCGCTCCAACTCCTCGCCGAAACTCTATCTCGATCCTTCCCGGCAACGCACCCGCTCTTCCTCCCTGCAATTCGACAGTCCACTCCGATAGTCCGATACTGGAAGGTGCAACTGCGAAACACGAGAGTATTTTACCTGGCGCGCTTCGATACGAGTCCCATCGATCGATCTCCGAAAAGTTCGGCCGAGCTTGCCTCGATAGAGAAACGGCCCTTGCCTACGGTTTATCGATATCGCCGCGTACACATTTCTGGGATAAGCCAAAGAAGCGTGCGTGCCCGGATCTTGGCTCGATTAATCTTCGCTAGCCGTATGTCTCGCTCTTCCGGTCCCTCTCTTCGGCTTCCTTCAACGTGCCGCTCTATTCGAGCGAGAGTAGCGAGATCGAACGCGTTACTCGTCAAAAATCGCGGACGCGAGCCTGAGCGTCGGTGTTGCGTGCTCGGAAGCGTCGCAGGCTGGGAGGGCCAAGTGGACGGCCAAGGAGAAAAGTGTGCACCAGCGAGGGTGGGTGGATGGATACTGAGCGGTGGAGAGCCCTCGCGCTTCTACGCGACCCGGCGTGACACAGATTCACCGAGGCAGGTGGTAGTATAGTCGGGAGCTGCGCAGCCTTCCTCGCTCGAGAGTAAGAAGGTGCGTCGCAACTGAATTACCCCCCTTTAGCCTTGCTCCAAACTACGGACCGCCTCCACCGCCTCCACCGCCTCCACCACCTCCACCGATGCCCACCCAGCGTCCACCCTCACATTCTTATACCCATTTTACTCCTCTTGGCGCGAAAGCTTAACGACCTCGAGCCTTGCCTGCCGCCCGCCTGGAAGGGCTCAGCCGGCGGACCACGACCTCGATCGCTCGGAATTATCCCTTCGTAATCCGAGCCGTGCTCCCTCCCATCATCGACCGCTCTCTGTTTTTTGAATCGCCTTTCAGAAATACCATTCGCCTCTACCGCCTCTACCCCCCATTACATTTCTCAGCGAGTTTTGCAGTTGCGCTCGAAGCCGCACCTCCCATTTCGAATTGGGCGGTGCGAGCATCCAAGGGTTTCGAATCGTCCCACGTAACGACGACACGGAATACGATTGCAAATAGTCGAATAGTGCCTATCGAACGTCGAGCATCTTAAATATGAATCCGATTAATATCGCTCGAAAGTAGGCCGGTCGCCTTTCGGATTCCTCTGACCCCCTGAACTTGAAGACCGCGCATGAACTTTAATCTGCCCGCGCAGTTTTAAGGCTGCTTCCAGGGACGCTCGAAAAAAGAAATGGAAAACCTCGTACATTCCGGGGACCCATCCGTCGATCGTGTCGAACTTAATCGGATTTTATCGTGTGATTCTATCGTGACGGGAAAATCAACGGACCGCGACACAGAGGTCATCCGAGTTATCTAAACGCGTACCGTTGCACAGCTTTTCTTTCTACTTCTATTATACGGGAGGATGGGAACTAATGTTAGCCACTCTGTCTAACTTTGTTGCGTAAATCGAATGCTTTATTGAGAAGCCTAAATAAAAGTTGTTAAATCTTAGAATCGACCTAGCGGGAATATCGTTGAAATCCATTTTGTCTAATTTTCTTTAGCCGTTACGGTCTTGTATTGTAAGAGCCAGCTCTTCATCGGACGGCCTCCGTATACCTACGACAGATAAGTCTTCGTTAATCCAATGCTATATCGAGTAACGTGTATTCCCACGTCCCTCGAGCGGGATCTCTCGTCCTAGAATTTCTGCTGTAAACCTCAAACGGGAATGTGGCTAGCATTACCTGCGATACGAATTCGAGCGCTTTTCTTTCGGAAAATTCATGTTTAGCACGTATTCCCCATTTATACTCCACTTGCGGCCGATCAGAATTTTCGATCACTACCTTCTCGAGATACTGTTGAGACACAAAGATCTGGGAGAAACGACCAAATTATAGTACGGATAAGTACACGTCGGTTTTCATAAATCTTTCTTTCCGCTTCGATCGAACTTACGGTAGTTACAGCTTGCTTGACGTCTTGAAAGTACTCGTGGCAATGCGTACCCTCGTTTAGAATGCCCAAGTTGTTCAAAAAGTTCCATAGTATATCTATGGTAGTATCAAAATATTAAGTAACCTTGCAAAATACTATTATTCAAGTATTTATACTCCATTTGCTTGGAAATCGTTCTCTCCGGGTCGTTACCGTAATTACCTTCGCTGCAAGAACCGCCGCGCATAAATATATGCGTCAGTATCAAGAATAATAGGACCTGTCGAGCATACTCGTTTCGAGACAGAACCAGGTGAGGTATATCGTTTTCTATTTCATTCGCTAGAATATATTTGTTGCCTTCCAATTCTAATAGCGTATATCCGAAAACCTTCGCCAAAATGAATATACGTTTTAGCGGATGTTTTACAAGGTATAGCGACGTGACGTATTCCGTAGGTGGTGGGCGTAAACGCGCTTACCTTGGATAAGACGTTTTTCACTCGAGCCATAATTTGCTTGTAATTTTTGCTTTGGTTGTTCAGCACGTTCTTAAGTATATGCATTCTATGAATAGTTTGCTTCGTTCTATCTATCGCAAATAAATATCTTATTACGTCGCCAACGAGTTGCGTATCCTCCTGAGAATCATCGATCGTAACGGATCTCCTTAATTTTTGACCGCGCGACACTCCTGCAGGAGCGTTGTCTCGAGCCGGTTGGGACGCGGCACCACGTCTGCTCGTACTCGGTCCAATATCAAACACAATACTTTCTTCGTCTTCTTCCGCCTCCTGCTGGGAACACGTCGCTCTACCCTGAGATAACGCCTTCTTCTTACTCCGTCCAAAGCACCTCCTATCTTATGAATATTTAAATTATACGCTTGATTACCGATCGCCGCGCAAATATATCTAAGCGTACATTAAAATTCGGGCGAACAAGATATACGATGGCTAGTACGGTGGGGCGCTAAAAGGTTGACATATAATGTACGTTACTGCGTTCGTTATACTCGAAATGGCGCCAACTTGACAAACATTTTGCCTTGAACGCGAGTAACTCGGAGTAACCATTTTCATAAATATTTGGTCGAATCGTAATGCGAAGAGTATAATTACCCATTTTTCAAGATTCCTACGCAATCGTACAGTTGCCGAACATGAAAAAATAAAGGCCCGAACGCGTACGTATAGTTTCGGCCGATCTCACAGCATCAAGCGGTGTCGTGCATAAGGGAAGAAAGAGCGTACCCTTTCGAACGTGCTTAGCCGGCGCGTCCGAGACTCTTGGTAATTCTCGGTGCCATACTCGGCCGCGAATGTAAGAAAAGTAAGAGATCGCGGGTTTTTTCGGCGCTCTGTTATCTCACCGATCGTGCCTCGATCGCGCCTCGATCGCCGCGGAGGACGACATCGAGCGTTAGCATCGCACAAGCCGATGGATATACACAAACGTATAGTCCCACGCCGACGATTCCACGCGGCCTGGTCGCGCAAAGAAATCTCGACCTGTGCAAAGTAGCTGCACGTCGCGATCGTACCATTGAGCTGCATGCGGCGCGACGTACTTCCGAGGGTCGAGCACAGGTGGACCTCAATCGTGAGCGCGCATTCGACATTTCCCAATGTTCCCGGCAGATGTCGGAATTAGCGCGAATAGTCCTGGTCGACGTCTCGCTACGTCGATCGCTTCGGTGTGCGTGAGTCGCCACATCGTATGATATATTTTCTCTCTTAGGCCGAGCGACGCATCGCGGTATGCTTCCGTTCGGTTTTGGATATTCGAAGGGATAGAGATATGTACCGAGATGCGACACTCGCGCGGTCGCTCGTAGCCGGGCAGGCGCCTCTTTTCTCTCCTCCTCATCTCCTTCTTTCCTCGTTCTCTTTTTCCTTTCGTTAGCAGAACTCGTATCGTAAGCACCCTCGCCATTTACGTGACGCGCATTTATGCGTTTCAGACTCCGGCCGCGACTTCTCCCAACGGCCAATCGGAATAAACGGTTACCGGCGATATATTGGTCGCGCATGCCGAGAAAACTTCGACGAGAGGAACGGCTCCACTTGCCCCGTCCGCGGCCAAGTTTTTCTTTCCGCACACCTAAGAGCGTAGAGCGTAGAGCGTAGCCGCGCCGGTACATAATTGAACGCACACCGGCAGATGAAGCGAGCCGGTGAGTCGACAATGAATTATACAGCGAGTAGCCATACATGGGCCGGGTAGACGGTAGAGTCGGGTATGAGATGCGGCCGCGAAAGGCGGCGCTCTGCTTTGCGTTATGGAAGTCGCGGGTCCGCTAGGTGTTAAGCGGATGCCAGTTTCGTCGAGCACTAGAATAACCCTCGAAGGATCTTTCGGGAAGGGCGCGCTTCGATCTGACGACTTCTCGACGATGCGCATCGTCGAATCGGAGCACTCGTACTTTGGCGGGTCCAGGAGGAATCGCGAAACGCACGTACTCGGATCGATTTTCGAAGGCCTGGAGAAGGATAGAGCCAAGGGGGATGCCGGTTTCGGAGGCACGCTGGCCCTCGCTCGGAAGGCTCTCGGCCGTATGCCGGAGGTTTCTTAAACGGCCTGTAGATCGGACTCACGGCTCGCGCGACGTCGCAAAGGAGAGGAGGAAACTGGCTTGTATGCCAGCGTCTGGCGCCGCACTGTCGCATCCTATATACAGAATCGCTCTCGCACGGACTACGCGGTACACGGTTGGACATAAAGGAACAGCGGGGCGTGCAAGAGGGATGGGTAGAGCGGAGAATAGACGAGTGGAGCGCATAAACGGATAAGCGCGGAGATGCTCACGGCCGAATAGACGAATCGGGCCGTCGACTTTTTCTCATTCCACACAGTCCTTTTCGGCGCTTTTCGGGCCTTGCACCAAATTGACCGACGAGGCAGGTCGACGATGATTCGCCTTCACCGGAGGAACTCTATCTCTATCCCGATTTCCAGCGGCTCGCGAAAAGATGCGAGAAGATGCGGGAAGATGCAGGATTCGGGAGGCAGCGGGGAGGTATTATCGCGAATCCGGGGTAGGAGCCAAGGTGCGAAGGAGCGAAGGAGCATAGGAGCATAGGAGCAAAGGAGCGAAGGAGCAAAGGAGCAAAGCAGCAAAGGAGCAAAGGAGCAAAGGAGCAAAGGAGCAAAGGAGCAAAGGAGAGGGCAAGCGTATCGGGGTCAAGGGGATAGCTTGGCGCGCGCGAACGAGGATCGGGAGAAACGCGAAGGATGATCTCGGTCGGCGCGAATCGATTTCGGTACCCCCCGATGGCTCGGCGCTCCGTGTATCGGCGAGAGTGGGCGGGGGTGAGCCGGCGATCGCGGCCGGTGGTGCATTAATTAAGCGCAGATGCCGATGCCTTGTCACCCGCCATTTGCCATCCGTAGGCGCGTTTGTGTTCGTTCGGCCACGGACGGCACCTAATTCATTCTCGATGGTTTCGAGCTCCCACCGCCGTCTCTGTGCGCGGCCCCGTATTTATGAGCGCTCCCGTCGGCCGACCGGCCCTCGGGCTCTCGATTCACGGAGTCACGGAGTCACGGAGTCGCGGAGCCACGGCGTATCGCACACGCCTACGTAACCGTGGCGCAGCTCGAGCACGTTCGGACGAATGCCGATGGCATTCCGCGGTAGTGTTCGGCTCCATGCTAGCTGCGCCGGCCCTCGCCAAATCTCCGAATCGCTTTTGCCTCCTTGCCAATCGCGTTATTGCGCCGCATTGCTCGACCGCGACGGTCGGACCGCTCGATCAAAGATATGGATCGAAGACCCGCTCCTCGCGCCTGGCCCTCCAATCCAGCTCCGCGATACCCGTCGATCGCTCGTCGATCGCTCTTACGCCCCTAAACTTCCTTTACGACCCTTGCCGTTCGGTTTCTTCGATCAAAGCCGAACTCCGCGCGAAAGGCGCCCAAAGAAATACCGACGCGCTTTCGTTCGACGATCTTCGGGAATTGTCCCGCTCCGGCATAATATCCGTTTGAAAAGTCTATGACGCGCATATGCCCCTTCGTTGCGTCGTTCCTTCCCCTCTTACGTATCCCGTTCCTCCACGGACGAGTCGCGCCAAGCATCGGGCATGCGACGAGGGTCCAGCATCGAACAGAAGCGATGCGGCGTGAACCGAAGAGAGAGAGAGAGAGAGAGAGAGAGAGAGAGAGAGAGAGAGTGAGAGAGAGCGAGAGGGGGGGGGGGGGGGGGGCGGGGGAGATGGTCTCGCGGAGGAATATGTGTCGCGCATCGCGCGGAGCGGGTGCACGAGTCGATCGGCGCGAGGAGGGCCGAGGAGGGCCGAGAAGAGCCGACGGCCGGCCGGCGCCAACACCCCGCCTACCAGATTCCTACCGAAATATATTTTCCCTCCTTTCTTACTCGTCTCTACGTCAAACTCTTTGCCGACTTACTCGGCCATCATCGCGGGGCTTTCGGGCCGAATGAGGAACCAACCCCCTAAGCGGTAAACTTACCATCGACCCCATTCGCAGTTCACCCGATTCGTTCGCCAGGATCGTCGCCGATGCGTTACATCGGGACGGTTGTTTCACTTCGGAGGAGTATCGAAAGGTTGAAAATCGGATAACCTAGCTTCGATGACCGGTTAGGAAATTTTCTCTATCGATGCGTTACGTGGCAAGGAGCGACCCAATGGATCCTGCGAGACGGGTCTTTCTTGATCGCGTAGTATTATTTGAAGTTGGAGTCGATTATCGGGCACCGAGTTCCTTGAGTCACCAACGTGCGACGGTTCGTTCGATTTTTCTGCGTCCATCCGATGGGAAGTCATCGGAGAGAATTGTCGCGAAGCGAGAAACGTCCTGCAAGAAACGTCTGCGGAAACTCGCGTAGCTAGCTAGTACTAGCTACACGATATTTCTCGAGGGGAAGTGGCAAAAGTTTGTCATCGATGAGCCGCCGTTAGTGTCTGGTTCGTAACTCTGTACGTAAATCCTTCGCGTTTCGTATATTTTCGATAGCGAGCCTTGTCCTTAATTACAAAGGGGATCTTCGAGGAGTTGCGAGATCCAGCGTCGACGGGTCGAAGGATACATTGGCGTAGACCGTCTTCCCATCGGATGCGTACCAGGTGCATAGCGCGGTCTTACGTGCGCGCGTTTGGTTTGCGTTTCTCTCAAAAATCCTTCGCAAACACAACGGCCGTGAAGTTGGCAAGAATCGCTACCGCGGCCGACTACGGTTTCTTTGGAAAAGAAGCTGCAGCGAGAACCTTTTTTCGTCGTAGGGGGAAGTTTGAAGCTCGCCGCGTTGATACGCCGGCGTTTACTCACCGCCTTCGAGCCTCCCGGACGGGGATCGACGAGATATTGGTCTCGCGATGCGTCGGCACGTTATGCCCCTGGCGTAACGAGACGCGTATCGCCTTTCGCGCCCAATGACCAATCCTCCCCGTGCGTCCGAGTCCATCCTACCGCGCTCACCACCGCCAGAATGCCGAGGAAACGTGGAGAAGGGGGATCGGAAGGAAGGAAGAGAGTCGAAACGAAGGTGGCCGAGAATAAATGGGCAATATCGAGTCTCGAGGTTATTACGGGCTTTATTCGTTTGAACTTTGTTGCTAACGCGAGGTCTTTTCGTAAGGTAAAAAGGTACACGTAGAGGCAATTCCGTGAAGACGCGATATGCCCTCGCACGCGAGGAGAACGCGCGTCGGCGTAGTACGATACCCGTTGGAGGTACACCGTACTTCTTCGCTCCGAGATCTACCGGCGCGCTGCAAAGCCCTTCGACGCTTCGATCGGAAGTCGATCGGACGCTTCCGCTTCCGGGACTCGTTCGATCTCACGTCCGCCACGGATAATGCGCCTGCCGATCGTCCTTCCATGCGACGAGGGCGCAAACGAAAATTCTTCTCCACAGGTACGGTGTACCGGTGTGGATGGAGCAAAGTCAGGTTCGTTCGCGCTGCGGAGGAAGCCTCGAATAAACGAGCGGAAAATTGATTCGCAGGGCCGGCGGCCGGTTCGTCGTTCCGGACGGACAAACGGACAGACGATAGTCCATGGTTCTACGACGTCACCCTGATCCGTCGATCGGCCGCGATTCTTGGGCGTACGGCACGCATCTCACCGATGAGTCCTGCGAGTTTTCGCTGGAGAACGAGGAGGCGTCCAGGACGTCGCTTCGCGCCGACGAGTTCGAGGATGCCGATGGCGCGATCTACGCTAGAGGCGACGAAGGCAAGGGCGACGTCTGGTCGGAAAGCTCGCGGGTAATCCGGCGGACAACGGTACGAAAAACTCGAGGATTCGATGTTCGCGTTCTCGACACGTCCTATACGTATATCGTTCGTAGCCTTTCGCGGCCATCCTTCCGCGCCGACTCTCGCGGCACGTCGCGGCCTCGTCGACGGGGATAAACGGCTCTAGGTCTCTCTCTCTCTCTCTCTCTCTCTCTCTCTCTCTCTCTCTCTCTCTCTCTCGAGCGTCTTCAGTCTTCCTTCCTCTTGCGGAGCTTCCCTTCCGTCTGGATGGTCCTGGAGACCAGATCCACGCACGCCCCTAGCGAGGCGCCGTTCGCCGACTCTCCCTCGGGCGTATCGACGATCTTCCCAAGGGTCATGATGTAGCTGCAGGCGATCCTCAGGACGGAGAGTTTGGAGAGTTTTTGATTGTGCGAGTACGCCGGTATGGCGCGCCTCAGGGTGTCGAAGGCAGCGCTTATCGTGTGGACCCTCGTTCTCTCCCTGGCGTTCGCCTCTATCCGTCTCTCTCTGGTCATGTTCTTGTAATTTCTTTGCTGGCCTCCCCCTTGATGCTGCCGCGAGTGGTTCGCCTGTGCCGTGGCGCTGGCGGCCTGCTCGCTCGGCTGGTGCTGGTGCGGGTGCTGGTGCGGGTGCTGGTGCGGGTGCTGGTGCGGGTGCGGGTGCGGGTGGAGGTGGTGGTGCGGTTGCAGGGAGTCTCGATGCGCGGGGCTGGGAGGAAAGGACGAGGTCCTCTCGTATTCTCCGCTGACGGCCGGATGAGAGGGCACCCTCGGTAGTTCGCCCCTCAGGACCAACGAGAGCGGTTCCTCCTGCAGCCTGGGATGCGCGCTCGGCAGGGATCCCGCGGATCTCGAGGTCCTCGAAGGCTCGGACCTCAGCCGCGACTCGCGCCTCTGCGGGCTCGAGGTTCGCGCGCGCTCTGGCCCGAGAGCGACGGGGCAAGCGCCGCGAGTGGGCTCCGCGAGTCTCCTCGGAAATTCCACCAGCTTCGCCTCGCATCCTCCGCCGCCCTCGGCCTCCCTCCGCCCCTCCGCTCCCGGCGGCGCGCTGGAGAAGCTCGCCGAGGTCGGCTGGGATGGCGGGGATGGCGGGGATGGCGGGGATGGAGGTATCGCGCCGACTATCCTCGGTGGCATCGCCTCCGCCAGACTCGTCGTCCTGCTCGAGGCCGTCGGCGTCGTCCCCGAGTGAGGCGCGGACGCGCTCGCGATCGACTCCCTCGCGCCGGCCGACTCGCCGATCGCCGCGTGCACTTTGGCCTCCCCCCCGTGTCTGCCCGAGCTGCTCCAAGGCCTGAACGGACTGGGCGACCTGAGCGCTCGCGTTTCCTCGTCGACCGCCAGCATCGGCTCCTCCTCGATCCGCTCGAATCGCCTCTTCTTGAGCGGCGCGCTGCTAGTTTCCTGGAGCCTTCGCGGCTCGGCCAGTTTCCTCTTGTTCCGCAAGGATATCGCCGTCACTTGGACCTCGACGCTGTCCTCCGAGGCGCTCGGCGAGTGCAATCCGGACATATCGTCCTCGTCGGCACCGCTGCAGAATCCAGCGTCCTTTTCGGATCCCGCCATGGCGCCGGCTGCAACCGAAAAGAAAACGGGTGGTAGAGGTCAGAGAGGAAGCGTAGAGGGTACGAGAAGGGGGATATGATGCCGATCGATCCCTCACGATAACCGGCCCGCGAACCGATCGAACCTCTCCTTCGAGTCGAGCCCACCTCGAGCGCGACCTATTCTCGCCTTGGCGCTCCCGATTTGATCTTAGGGGCGCCTCGCCTTTCCCGCCAAATCGAGCGGAGCGGTCCAAATCGTCGCATTTTCCTCCTTCGGCCAACCGAATCGAAGGGCCATGACCGATCCGACGAGGAAAAGGTGCTCACGGTGCGCAGCCGCATCGGCGTCGCGCTCCCTCGTCTTCGGTTCGGCCCTCGAGAGAAGATCGAGATGTTCGGCGCACCGCGATCTTCCTCTCGCCCGCTTTTCCGATTGTTCGCGAAAGAAGAGGGCTCCCCGAGGTAGGAAAGTGTCGAGTGGTAAAGCGTCGCCTTCGTCGTCGGAGATTCAACGATCGTCGTCGTTCGATAGGAGCGAGCGTAATTCCAAGCCTCCTACTTTCGCTGCCAAACCAATATCCCTGTCCCGCCGCGTTCCCTTTCATCGCGAATCGTTGGTTAATTTTTCGAAAGATCCCCGTCGAGTCTCTGGCCGACGATCGAGCCCGGGTTAACGGGTCGAGGTTTGCTCGCATAGCTGCCAGTCTGGCTCGTTAACGCGCGCTACAGGCTCGTCCACGATTCCCCGTGCTCTCGCCTCGTCCCGTTTCGCCGTGCGTAACCTCGGCGACGGGATGCGTCATTCGACTGGTACCATCTGGCGCTCTGGCTGCTGATTATAATACGCGCTTCCTTTCCCCCCCCGCCTCCCCCCTCCCCCTCCTCCCCCGCCCTCTCCGCCCTCTCCTCCTTGCGTCCCGGTCTTCGCTCCCCCTTTTTTGCCGCCGTCGGCGGCCTCACGATCGGACGCGCATCGCTTTTCCTCGCTGCCGTGCTCGCGGATCACCTTCGAATCGTTCGACGTTGCGCCGTATCGTGCGACCTTTACGAGCGTTACGCGTCCTCTACGATTTGGAAGCGGGTTTTTAACGGCGGAAAGGTCGGGAGCCGTTCCTGAAAATTGGGGCGTAGACGCGCGCGGTACGTCGATGATTTGGAATCTCGGATTCATCGGTTCGCGCACACAGTTCCTCGCGTTTGGCAGCCCTCTTCGAGGATTCTTTAACGCGGTGGCCGTTCCTCCCTTCCCGTAATTGCCGCGGTTCTTTGGCACGGTCTAGAGGATTCGGAGAGCAGGCGCCACGGCGAGCTCACGGCGGCGCTGGCGCCAATCTCCATCGCGTTCCTCCCATTTTAGCATCTCGGCCGAACGTTCGACATCTCGACCGATCGGGCCGCCGTCGCGTCTCTCCTCGCCCCGCTCGCCGATCGATCTTCGCGCGCTTTACGCCCGTGGAAGCTCGCATGCCGGGCCAAGGAATCGGGCGCGTTTCCTCCTTCGGTCCTCCTCCACCTCTCGGCGCGTCGCGAGCCTCGGATCGCAGCGGGGTATCCGCGCTTGGACGAGTCTCCTCGTTACCGAGAAGCTCCTCTGGCCATCCCATTTGGCGGATAAACGCGCGCGCTTGGCTCGCCAGTTTTGCTCGGGATGGGGGGGGGGGGGAGCGAGAGATATCGAGATCGCCGCACCTGGCGCGCGTCGCCCGACGAAAATAGGAACGCGAGAGGGTGCCTTTGGTCGCTCGATGTACTCTCGATACCGGCACCTGGCGACGCTCTCGTTGCCGCGTCCGCCTAACCTCGCCCCTTCGGTGTCTTTATCGCGCCAGAACCTCCGATAAGCCACCTCCCCACGCTCGATATCGACCATCTGCTCTCTCGAGAATCCAGGAAACGGCGGGCAGCGGCTCGTCGCGCGTGGAACGCGAGAGCGGCTCCCCTCCCCCGCCTCTGGCCGAGCGTGGCCGCGAGACGCGTGGAGAGACGCGCCGGAAAGCTAGATAAGCCGCGGTAAGGTCCCCGGGGTCGGCGACAGGCGCCGTCGGCGGATTCGATCCGCGCCTCGTAAACATCGGCCATCGGCCGGTTTCGCTCTTCCCTCCTCGACGCCGACTCGTCGGGGCCCGCGCCCGAAAGCGCGCCGCTCCCCGATGGAGACGCGGATGCGGACGCGCAGAAGCCTCGAGAGCCGACCGACGCTCGGGCCCCCTCGCCGGCACCTCGCGGGGACCGTCCTGCCTCGCCGTTCCTCCTCCTCCGCCGCCGCCTCCGCCGCCGCCGCCAATTGTTCAAACAGACTCGAAATATTTCCGAACATCTGTGTAAACTCTCGCGCGAGCGAGTAGCGCGCTCGTAAGCCAGTTACCCCTTTCGAGCGGGCAGACGCGAAACTCTCCCCGCGCGACCTCGTCGATCGCGGAGCCTCGTGCGTCTTTCCACGCCCGATTTGCCTCTCGGAAGCATTTGCCCTCCTTTGCTTCCGCGGCGTTCCTCCAAAGGCGGCCGACGAGATCGCCGCGACTTTCGGCGGTCCCGCGCCCGCCCCCGGACGCACCTTCGAAAGCCGCGCACGCTGGCCATTTCCGCGCGACAAAGGCCTCTCCCTCTCTTCTGGATCGATCCCACCGCCGAAACTCGCCACGACGAGCGTACCCCAGCTTGGAACGTCCTCGCGTAGCTCGATTCGCCGGCAGGAAGCCCGTGCCCGGATTTATTAGCTTCCGGAATTCGCGGCGGGCTCGTAAAAGAGCGTTCGAGGGATCAGGGTAGAGCCGACTTTCGGGGGTGAGTAACTTTACTCCATTCGCCGCGCAACCTTCGCTCTTAACGCGCATCTTGGCAGTCGTCGATGCTCGATTTACCTTTGTGCGCCTTACATAACGGCCGTGTTATTAAAGAGAAAGAGGGAGAGGGAGAGGGAGAGGGAGAGGGAGAGAGAGAGAGAGAGAGCTATTTGCGCGCAGAAAATGGGGGCAAACGCAGAAACGAGTCGCGCACCAATTTGATCCCGTTTATCCGGCCCTCTCAAGTACGCTTTGCCGCGCACGAGAGGACGACTTCCCGCGGTATGCGTCGAACGGCAGGGCGACGGATATCGGATATCGGCATTATCCGTTCGCGCCTTTCGCCCGGTCCGAGCTTCTCTCTCGTCAGCCGCTTCCGCGAGAAGAAATCGGAAGTGCACGGCTCCCGACGACCTCCCCCGCGCATTGGCCCGGCCGGACGCGTCCCGCACCTTTAGCGCCTTGGAGGACGGGACGAAGGTCGAGCTCGGAGGCGCACTCCCTTCGAAACCCCCCATCCTCGATCGACGGATTCGATCGCGGCGCCATTCGATCGGCCTGGCGCGGATATGGCCGATTCGAGATAAGAGCGTGGCCGCTCCGCCGACCTTGTCCCCCGCGACCTTTAGCCTCGATCGTTTTCCGGCGATGACGCGACAGGACTGCATGCGCCATCGGCCCGGAGCTCCTTCCGCCGGGCGTGGAACGTGCGCGTACGCGTGATCGGCCCCTCGGACGATTATCTCCTTCGACGGAAAGAAACTCATCTCTCGCTCCGCTTTTCCGATCGCTACCGCTCCGTCGCCTTATCGCTCCATCCTTTCTCTCCACCGCCTCCGGCCTCGTCCTGGCCGCGCGCTCGCCTTCGCGTCACCGCTTCCACCCCTCGAACCTCTCGGCCTATCCCTCGCGCTCGCGCGCTCTCCCCCCGCGGAATATGCCGCGACGATTTTCTCCACGATACGCGATATTTTCCGTGGCTATGCACGTGACGAACAGGTGCACCGCTGCGCCTCTCGCTTATCGATCCTCGTCGGTTACGTTATCGGCCCGTTTCCACGAGGCGCCGCTTGCGCTACGGTGGCCTTTGACTTCGCTACTTTGCAACGCGAGAACGAGCTCTCGCCCACCGATCGTACACTCCTAGACGAGCGATGGCCCGTTCGGAGAGCTCGGCATGCGCCAAAAGCAAGGATGTCCCGCCGACGAGTAGCGGACTCGCGATGCAGGGCAGGAATCGATCTTTCGCCGTACGCGTATACGTTTGGCGATCTTCCTTCCGCAACGTGCTCCGACCGCAAGGCTCCACCGGTCGGTCTTTTCCTCCCCCTGCCACGCGGCGCACTCGCGCGTCGTCGCGTCTACGCGGAATGGAGATACTCCCGAGAGGGACGAGAAGGGGAGGGCAATTTGAATTCTGCCACTGGATAAACTCTGGGTTCGACGGAAAATTTCAAAGCGCTCCTACGTGAAATACGGAAATCGGTATGCGAGCTACTGCTCGGCACGCGTGTTCCACCCACGTGCCCGATCTCTCTTTGCCCGCTCGCCTCGTATTTACGCATGTGTACTTAAATAAATATAAACGGCCGGCCGATGAACTCTTTCTCGGACAGATGTCACCATGGTACCGTTTAGACGGGCCACCACCGGCGTCCTCCGAAAATATACCTTAGTCGCGGTAATCTCTCGCGGGACACTCTCGATTCCCTTTCTCGAGTCCGCGGACCGATATTATTTATACGCGACTCGATTCGCCTCGAAACACGAACGTGCGTATCCTCCAGAGTCTCGCGCGCTTTGGCCGCTTTGGCCGCTTCGGCCGCTTCGGCCGCTTCGGCCGCTTTGCAGGCCATTCCTTCGATTCGAAGACGAGACGCGCGGGACGATCGTGGATAGCGGCGGCTTCCAGGAAAGTCGTACGGTAGCCCGACTAACGCGGGAAGAGGAAGGACGGGGAAAAGGGGGATGATCTTCTCGTACAACGGTTTCACCACTTTCCCTAGGCAAAGTTTCCACCGGACGACACTCGGAGGAGACTCGAGTGGCCGAACGGTCGAATAGCAGGTGCGAGTTGGGCGCACAGGTGGGTGAAAAGGTATGTCCCGGTTCCCGTGCCACCCTCCGCGCTATTGTGCTCCTATACCTGTGCGACCTATACGCGTACAATAGAGTATCGATTACACTCGGAGGTCTCGCTCGTAAAATCTGGTTTAACCGGTAATCGTCTTCCGGGAGTAATCGTTTTAGCGCGAGGGCCGCCCCGCGAGAGATCTTCGCGGCCGAAAAGCCCCTCCGCCCCTCGCGCCGAGCCGCGATGCGCTCTTTGCGCCTCGAACGCTCCTCCCCAAGCCCGCGCTCTCGGGCCTCTCGGAAAGGAGATCGAAGACAAGGTTTTATCCCATCTCGCTCGGCCAGCCCGAAGCGCCGGGAGGTGTGTCGGGCTAGCGCCTCTTTCGAGACCGGAGCCCAACTCGGAACTCGGACCCTACGAATCTCGGAGGGACGCGAGAATCCAAACGTCCAGTCATCCTTCGCGGTCTGCCAGCCTCGGAAAGTGCCCTTTCCGCTCCATCTCGCGTCTTCAAAACTGGCACTCGGCCACGATGCCCGATTCGGAGATGGACCGATGGAATTCGATGGAATCCGATGGAATCCGATGGAATCCGATGGATCGTTTCTCATCGTTGCACCGAGTCGGCGGCTATCTTCGATTAGGCCGAGAACGATCGGTCCCCGTCGAATGGAGCTACGCTCGTTGCCTTCCCGTTTTTACGAAAGACGCTGTGCCGCGTCTCCTCGAGATGCAACGAGTCATATCCGCGGGTGCGTCCGACGGGTTTGTTCGAAGTTAATCGGTTTGGTGGGCAGCGCGCAGGATTCCTTCGACGTCAGATCCGTCCGTCCATCCTCCTCGCCATCCTCGCGCAAATTCTCGACTTTGATTATCCAAGGTATACGGGATCGGTTTTGAGATACCGCTCAGGAACAACGTGGAAGCTAGTAGGTTAAATCGAGGAAGCTGACCCCTAGTAGGTTAGAGGGCTAGACGGAGTGGGGGCAGCAGGGAGCGGAAGGGAAAAAGAAGCGAGTCGTCGCAGAAGAAGAGGAGGCGGACAAAGAGTACGGTGATTAGACGAAGGATTTCGAGCTCGGTCAAAGGGTCGTCCGTTCGTCCGTTCGTCCGTTCGTCCGTTCGTCCGTTCGCTCGCTCGCTCGCTCGCTCGCTCGCTCGTTCGTTCGTTCGTGCACATCGGCTCGCCTCGTCCCGCCGTACGGCGACCCACGCTGGCGCCGCCGCGCCCTATCTCTCTCCCTCCGCCCCCCACCCGAGCCATTCGCTCTCTCGCCCTCGCCTCGCCCTCGCCCTCGCCCTCGCCCTCGCCCTCGCCCTGCCCTCGCCCTCGCCCTCGCCCTCGCCCTCGCCGCATCCATCCGCCTTTCTCGCGAGCGCCTAACTCGATTCCCCTCCCGTGAACCAGTCGATCTCTCGCTCGGCCGGGGACGGCTGGCGCCACTCGTAACAATAATTATCATTCTGCACGACTCCCACCAACGACCGACTATCAATCGGCCGAGCGGCTGCCGGCACGTTGAACGCAATCGCGGCTCTTGCCGTCTTAGGAGTTGGCGTTGACCGTCCTCCTTCCGCGCCCCTCGCTATCCTTCCTCTCCCTCTCGCGCGCCTTGCCCGAGCGAACCTTTTTAAAAGGCGCCGCGTCGAGGTGTCCCGCGGTCCAGCCTAAACATCGCTCGGGGCCAACGAGACCAGCGGGAGTATTCCTTCGATTCCGTTTTCAAGCTCGAAAACATCGCGGTAGGAAAACACGCGCCTTCGCTTTGACGCGCGTACGACTCTTGCCCCCCCCGGCCGACGGACGACGAGGGGGAAGAACCGAGGAGTAGGTCGGGCGAGACGAGGTCGTCGAGTCTCCCAAGATTCGAAAAAAGCCCCATACGAGATCGTTCCTCGCGAATTTGCCTCGCTCCGAGCAAATCCCTCGAGCCTCGAGGCCGTTTCGGGCCGAGGGCTGAAACCGATAAATATTCACCTTTCATGAAAGCGGAGAGCTCGGAGGTAGATTCCACCACGTGATCGCCCATTTTACTCTCATGGGCACGTGTTCACCGTATTCTTTCTCGTGCACGCACACACGCACTCAAGCCCGCGCACTGTGTTTCGCGTTAAATCCTTGGCAGGCACGTCGCTCGGGTCCGGTCGCCGTGGATGGATAAATCTGGGCCCTTGGCCCGCCTTTGCGTCCTTCTCCTTCTCCCTCTTCCCCCCTCTCTCTCTCTCTCTCTCTCTCTCTCTCTCTCTTCTCGCCTTCCCTCCTTCTTTTATTTTCTTTCGCACCGGAGAGCACTCGCGCAAAAGTCGTCGTCCTTTTCGGAGAGGAAGTCTCGAACGCGTACCGTTGGGTCGTCGGAGGAGCCGAGAAGGTCTCAAGGCGCGCTCGCCTCCTGCCTCGATCGTAGCCGGCAACGCACTGACTCGCCTCGTGTAGTCACCGTCGCTTCATGGCATACGCGTGCGAAGGAGACCTGACCGGCCTGCAACTTCTCCACCACCACCACCGCCGCCGCCACCGTCCTACCGCCACACCGCTGCCGTTGCCTCTCTTGCCCTACCACCACCACCACCACCACCGCCACCACCACATCGCCACCACCGCCGCCGGTATCGCCGCCAGTATTGCCCTCGGTATTGCCGCCGCTACGAGTCTCGATATCGGCGATACCACGATACGGCGCAACGAGGAGCGGGACCTCTACGATCGAATCCACTCCGCTCGGTGTACAGGAGCGGCGGGCCGTGTCGCTCCGGTCCAGGATTCAGCGGAGGGGACCGTCGAAAGGGATCCGAGGAGAGCGGTGTTGGTGTTGGCGTTGGCGAGGCTGTTTGCGGAGTGGGGCAGAGGTGCACGCATTGTTGGCGGCAAGAGGCAGCGGGGGCCGACAGAACGGCGCCAGCCGGCCGAGAGTTTAGCCCGGCGTTTCTGCGCCATTCCCCCGCACCCTCCTCCTCCTCCTCCTCCTCCTCTCTCTCTCTCTCTCTCCTCTACCCTCTCCGTCTCTCCGATTGCCTCGTCCCGCCGATCTACCGGCGCTCCAATGTCTCAAATCCTCGAGATTTCCCGTCCGGCCACCCGCGCCCTCCGCCAGAGCCGAGCCCTCGAGCGCTTCCATTTCTTTCGGCCACACGCGCGCGGGACTCGATCCTCCTCCGCTGCGTTTTCCGAAATTGCCCCGCGGCTGCCGTGCACTTTGCCGTACTCCCTTACCGATATCCCAATCTGGCCGCCTCGCTCCGCCCTCCCTGTCCAACCCCCGAGCGAGGTGGAGGAGGACGACGAGGGAGCGAGGAGCCTCCGACGGAGTCGCATCCACCGGACGAGCTGAGACGTCGCGAGATCGAGGGCTCCCTTCGCCGGGAGAGCGCGTCGCAAAAGTGGCGGCGGCGGCGGTGGCTGGTTGGGGGGGGGGGGGGGGGGGGAGGAACAATTGCACCCTTCGGGGGCTCGGCCTTTAAAGCAGGCCGCTCGCGGTAACGACGGTCTAGAGGCGTTTTCCCTCGATCCGTCGTCGCTCTCCGCCGCTTCGAGGACCGACCGACGAGAGTCGCACGTGTGGCGGTGGTCGCGCTTGGAATATATACGGCCGTACCATTATCCCGTTTACGACTCGCAAAAACCTCTCGAACGGTCGGCGCAGGTACGTTCCATTAGATTCTCTCGCACATCCGATCGACGTATGCTCGCCATCCCCGTTAATCCCTTTCTCGTCGCTTCCGAGCGACGCTGGCCGATAATCCGATCGGATAATCTCTCGGGCTCGCGGGCCGTTGAGGGAAAACCGCGCGGCGCGTCGGATCGAATTTCGGCCGCTCGTTTCCATTTCGAATTTCCACCGCGGTTATATCGCGCGTACAGCCCGTTCGAGCGGCGGCGATGGAACGGCCGTGAGAATCGACGAGTCGGCCGGTGTTTAGAGTCGAGAGTAAAAAGCTTTCGAAAAAGTTAACCTTTTTATAGCGTCGAGCCGGCTCGCCCGGCGATCCTCGCCCTCTCCGCCCCGACGGATTCCGCTGCTGCGCGAAGTGCAGCGGTGCGTTTTGACCGTCGAACGACGCCAAAGCGCGTTAAAGTAGCGCGAATCGAAGGTGCGACGAGGAGACGAGCGAGGACGCCCGATCGACTTTGGCTCCCTCGATGCGCCTGGATGCGAGTCTATCGGGGAGCCGCTATCCTTATTCGCGCTCGCTCTTGCGAAATTGCGAGCGCAAAGCGGAATCGTAGTCAAAAGTCGGGCGGAAGGAGACGAGCCGAGGGCCGTGATTTCGCGCGGATAACTTCCCCCCTCCCGTGCCTTCCTAATGTCGGCGCGCGTAAACCTTCCGTCCAATAATAACCGTCTTGCTCGATTCGGAAACGGAAGCCGGTAGCCGACAGCTGTTGGCCGTGTGCGCGCGGAGAGCGCATGGCCAGAGTTGAAAAGGCAGAGGACGAGAATAAGACCGGCGGGGAAGTGGCGAGGAGCGAGTGATCGAGGAACGGAGCGGGGCGCTGGCGGGTGGGTCGGAGGGGGCGGCGAGGAAGAGGCGATACCGACCGCGCGTAAGGTTAACGAGAACGCGAAGGCGACTCGGGCGTCGCGCAAGAAGCGCTTTACGCGGAAATCCCGCACGGGAGCACGCTCGACGTACCGTGACGACGGAATGCGCCCACGATCGTTAATCGAGGTTTCGACGGCCGGTGCGGAGTTCCTCGAGGGCCGGACGAGCGAGCAACGAGGCGCCTCTTCGTCGTTTTCTCGAGCGCGAGTCGAGAGCTTTCCGAGCGAGCGCTACGTCCGAAACGGTCCTTCCATTCCGAGCGCCGGAGATTTCGGCCTCCCTCTCGGCTCGACGGGGGCCCTCCGGGCTGAGTCGAGTGGCGATCCGCCGAGTTGGCGCGCAATAAGAAGGCGGAAAATGGGAGGGAGCGGCGGAGAGACGCGAGCCGGTATGGCGGTGCGTCATGCTTTGGAAAGGTTTTCGGCGATAAGGTGGACGAAGGAGGACTCCTCCCTTTCCGAGAAGGATTCTCGGGGAGGGTAGGAAAAGGAGCAAAGTCGAGGAGAGAGCGTGCGTGCGAGCCGGTAGGACGCAGGCGGTAGGTATCTGCGCGGCATATGCGCCGATAGGGGTGGTTTAAGGGTATCGGAGAAAAGGCACGGACCATCGGGTGTGTCTCGATGCGTGCCCACCAGATGTTTCGACGGCGGCCTAGGAAATTCCCAAGGGCACCGACCGCCCTCGCGAAACGGTACGAATCTTGGCGGGGCCTCCCTCCCCTGCCCGGACACGGGCCTCGAGAGGGCCGAGCGAGTCGAGCGGAGAGCTCGCCCTCCATCCTTCCGCCCCTCGCACCGGCCACCGCGCCGAAACGCCCGCTGGGCCAGCCGCCGAGGATCGCCCGCGCACCATCGGCGTCGCAAATCGAGCGGCCTACGCGCCGTGCAATTCGAACGGACGCACGCCCAAGGAGGGCCCTGGCGCAAGCTTTGAAAAGTCGAACGAATCGACGCGTTTCGTCGAATCGGTTTTCCGCGTTCCTGGCGGCGGCACCGGGAGCCCTGCAGGAGCGCGGAAATATCGATCGGCTCGATTCAAGGGCCCCGACTTTGACCTCGATAGTCGAGCACCGTTCGACGAATACCGCGAAGATCGAGCGGCGTCAACGCACGAAAGTTGGTCGCCGAGGGCAGGACCGGGAGTCGATCGAGCAACGACTTCGAGTTGGCGAGTCGCGAAAGTGGGTATCGCGCGAGGTTGGCGAAAGCGACGGTACGCTCTGGCGGGAAGGTCGGCGCGTGCCGACCGACGCGGGGACGACGACGAGCCGTCGACGAGGAAGCCGAAGAAGCGCGCTTGAGGAAGGATCCTGCGGCACGGATCTCGTGGTCTCGATCGGATCCGAGGGACGCTCGCGGAAAGGGTGGGAAGGGGAAGGGGAAGGGGAAGGGGAAAAGGTCGGTAAAGGGGGGCCAAAGGGTTTGGCTCGCGTCCAAGCGACTCTCGGACGTCGCGCGACGAGCGCGGCTCCCCTCGGATCTTCCGGGTACGGACAGATCCGTCCTCGCGGCGCAAACCTGCCGGGTAAGTTTGGCGGAATAATCATAACCGGTCCTTCTCGCCACTGTCCTCCCGACGCGTACGCGATTTGTCAGGCTCCCCACCGTTGCGGTTGGCGGCTCGCACCTGCTCGTCGCTATTCCGACGATACTGCCGCGCGATAATAAATTTCGTTCCCCGAGCACGAGAGCGATCGTAAATTCGATCGTTCCAGCGCGCGAATCCTGCGGGGTCGCCGAGGAGGAGAGGAGGCACGGCGAGGTTTTGCCCGGCCGCGTCAAATCCGGAGAGCTCCGAGGAGCCGCGCAGGAGCGCGCTTTCGGCGACAGGGCCCCTTTCTCGCACTCGAGAAGTTCTCCGCGGGGCGAGCGCGGGCCGAGCGCGGCCGCGGTAGGAGCGTGGCCGCGGAGGGAGGGTGAGAGGCGCGAGAGCGGGAGCGCGCGGGCCAAAGGATGCGGGACGGGGGTCGGTGGGCTGCCCACCGCGCGACCGAGTCCCTTCGATTTAGCCGACTCGGCGAGGACGTTCCGCGCTGCGGCGCCCCGGTGAATAATCGGCCTCGCCGCGGCGCGCGGCGGCCGCTTCGAATTCGCGCCGTCGCCCATGGAGCCTCGGCGCCGATCGGACGGCGGCCCGGCGCTGGAGCAGCGTCGCACGGCCGAGCGTGTAGCCGCGGATCGCAATTAGGGTCGGGGCGGAATGGACGAATGGGCGGACAGGCGGTTTGCGCGCTCCTACGCGCCTCGTCATCGGCCCGCCCACACTCGCCGCTTTCGCGGAGGCCGGAGCTGCCCGCGCGCTCGCTACCTCCGCTCGCCAAAATACTCGCTCGCGCACGAATCGGCGGCGCTCGTCCGGCCTACGCGACGCGAGTCGAGATTACCCAGCTGTTCGGCCGCGGGCCGAGCGGCGCTGGGCCTCGAGTTTACGAGCGCGCGTCGGCTTCGCGGCCGAACGACCGCCCTTCCTTCTCAAAATCGGAAGCGTCTATTATTGACTCGACCCGCAGAAGGGACGCCGGGAGCGCCCGCGGCCGTCGCCTGGCGCGCGTGCGACGACGACCCCGTGCACGGGGGCACCCATCCCCCCCCCCCCAAGCCCTCCGGCCCTCCTCCCCGCCCACCGCGCTCCGTCCCCTCGTCGAGCCCCACCGGACGCCGGGAGCCACGACTTTGACGCGGCCGATAACGCGAAGCTACCATTAGCAGCCGGCTTTCCACGTTGGCCGACGCGGGCTCTCTCGATTGCGCCGACACGAGGGTGGGCCAGCGGCCCCGGCGAGGCGTGGACGCGGCTTGCCGAATAAATGGGGACAGGGGTAGAGGAGGGACGGGGTGGGACGCGAGTCGAGGACGAACAGCCCCGGGCCTCTTTCCGCGAATCATCGAGAGGCGAGCTTCGATCATCGGAAGAGAGGTCCCTCGATGCAAAATCTCGAGTCGCCCGATCGTTGGGCGCAGGGGAGACGAGGGATATCCTCGGGCGTTGGGCATCGCGCGGATCGCACTCGACGGGGCCCTCCCTTCGCTCGCGCGATCCGCGCCACGGCCGCGACTCTCCCGACTTCTCGCGCACACCGCCCGACGCCCTTCGAGGGCGCGCGAGGCCCGGCTTTGCGGCCGAATTCGCGAGGAACGCGGGCGCACGCTCGGCGGCGATTCCAAAGGAGACAGGTGGCAGAATTCGGTGAAACCTTGGAGCGGTCGAGCGCACCGATGGCTCTTTACAGAGGCAGGAGGAGCGTGCGTGTCATCTCGAGGCGCTCGAATTATTCGGCGAGGTTCGCGTGGCTCTTCGCACCTGCCGCCGTCAAAGGCATCGGGGATGTCAGGTGTTGGTGCCGATCCGGCCGATCCGCCCGGCGATTTCGATTGGCATTTAGCGCGCGCTCGCGCATTCTCATCGCTCCCGATCGCGTTTCTTCTCGAGGGCACGGACCTCCCCCATTTTCCTTCGCGCGCGGCCAGCGCCGGGCCGCTTCGGCGGGACGAGTTGGCCGAGGGGCTGCGGGGTGCGGAGGTGTGCGGGGGCGGGGGGGCTGGGGGGGCGCTCGTCCGACCGAGAGGGGTGGGAGGAGTGCGAGCCTCGAGGCCTCGGGACGGCGGTCTTCCGCGTACCCGGATCGACCTTTTCCCGGTACTGCTCTTTCGGCGATTCCTCCCCGAGCGGCCAGGGGAGGGCCGGGGGCGAAGGCAGGGGCGAAGGCAGGGGCGAAGGCAGGGGCGAAGGTAGGGGCGAGCGGCCAGCGGCGTCTCTCGGCGCGATAATGCCCCTCGCTAGCCGGCGCGGACGCTCGCTCGCCATCGGTATTCGGGAAGGTGCACGTGCGCCTCGGAGTAGCTTTGGCCGGTAGGAGGCTGGCATTAAAAGTTTATAGCAGTAATTTGTATCCCTCCGGGCGGTTGGGAGGAGCGACCGAGGCTCCCACGCTTGCTACAGCTATGCGATAATGGATCCGCGGAATCTCTCCCCGGCGCGGCCCCTCGACGCCACGATTCATCGGCGTTATTTGCGAGTGGCAAATGGCCGGCTCGCCGAGCGATGCCACGAATTTTCGAGCGAGGCGGGGCGCGCCCAGCGCCCGGGGCCCCGCGCCGCGGAGGGGGCGGCCCTACGCCGGGGATCCGCTCCGACTGCCGGCACCGCGCCGAGTCGAGCCGCGTCGAGCGCGCGAGTTTCCCGACAAACCCCTCTCTCCTCTCCTCTCTCCTCCCCTCCAGCCCTCGCGCGTTCCGATGCTCGAGAATCGGCGCGACGCGTCCCTTCGTGGCGAGATACGCGCGGTAGCGGAGGTGCGCGCTCGGGCGGCTCCTCCTCGACGCACCTGCGCCCCGAGCGCGCCGAGTCTGCCGCTCTCGCGCCGCACGAGGCGTACCGAAGGGACGTAGTCGGGACCGAGGAGGTCGTTCCGCGCCTCCTCGTCGATCTTGCGCTTCGGGACGTCTCGCGAGGAGTCTCGCGCGGAAGAACCGAGGGAGGAAGCTCGTCGATGGCGAAAGACGGGCGCGGAGGCGCGCGGTCTGATTCGTCGTTCCTAGAGAGATTCCTTCGGTTCTTCTCGCGGAACGCTCGCGGACGTTCGGCGCGTTTCTCTCGAGTCGGTGGAAAAACGTCGATGGGTTGGAAAGAGCGAGGCACGCTTCGGCACGGCGGCTCAACAGGTGGCTCGAGCCGGGAGGGGGGCCGGAGGTGGGTTCGAGCGGAGTGTACGGGCCACGCTTAAGCGACGCTTTTCTCCTGCCAAGCGGCCCGCCAAGTCTTTCACTTTCCGGACGCGCCCGACCGCTCATCGCTCGCCTCATCTCGAGCGGCTCGATCCTCTTCCGGCTCCTCGACTCGCGACTCGCGGATCGGGAGCAGGCGGACGCGGAGTGGCGCGAATCCGCGCCAATCCAGTTTCGTCGAGCGAAGCTCCTCCGGCGATCGAGGATCGGAAGTCGGGCATCGAGGGCGTCGTCGTAAAAAGGAGAAGCGCGGCGCGACGTCCTTCTCGAGGCGAGAGGTCCGCCGACCCGGTTCCTCGGGTCCAAGCGCTACAGGTGCACCGGAGCCTGGGACCGGACCACTCGTTAAACGCGGCACGATGCACCTGCCGCGCGGCATCGTTCATTGCCTTTATTTCTCTACACCCTTCCTCCGAGGAAGCCCCCCGCCCGAGCCCCGCAGCCCGGGGGCCCTCCCTCCCCCCCCCCCCGCCCCGCGCCCTCCGCCCAGAAGGCGCAAGGCCATCGCCTTTGGCCGCGGACACCTTTGTCGTTATCGCGAAAATCCACCCGTCCGCTCGATCGCTCCTCGGCCGGCGGAGGAGCGGAGAGGAGGCGCGGCGAGTGGCGCGGATCGCCAAACTGGATCGTCGGTCGGCCTCGTTGATGGCGCTTTCGCCGAAAGTTTCCACCGGCGAGCTGCCCTCCGTCTTCCTCCCTCTCCCCGCTCGCGCGCCGTACGGGGCGGGACGGGGAGGGGGGTGGGGGAGGGAGGGAGGCCAGGGCTGTCCCGGAGAAGAGGAGCGCGCCGAGACGGAGCGCGGCTCCTCCTCGGAATGTTCCGCGACGACGCAACGCCGCGACCGGATTCGTTTGACCGCCCCCTCCCCTCCGGCCCGCCCTCCGCCAGGGCCCCCTCGTCGGGCCGAACAGGTGCACTCTCCCAATAGGTTCGAGTATCGGTTACGAAGCGCGCCGAGCATCGAGGGACCGACTGTGGGTATGCCGGTCGCATCAAGACCTTATTGTTCGTCGAGGAAAATTTACGAATGTCAAGCGGGCGCGGGTGGTAGGCCGATGAGGGAACAACGAGTTCCATTGCCGGGGCCTGATTTATGCGAGGCCGTGAGGAAAGAAGGTGGCCTTTCACCTGCCGAGACACGGCTCGTAAAAGGACCGAAAAAGATGAGAAAGATTTCCCTTCTCCCCCGCCCGGCCCTCTCCTTCCCTCCCCTACCCTCCCCTCCCCTCCCCACCCCTCCCCTGCCCTCCCTACCGAACGCCCCCGACGCCCCCTCGACACCCTAGGCTGCCGTCCCAACGCGCCGCCGAACGTCCGCGCGGCTCTCTGCCGTCCTCCTTGAAACTTCCTCGAGGCATCCACCACGTTCCCAGCCCTCCTTGCCCGTGTCAGCCCGGCAGGGGGCCGCCCTCCTCGAACGCCGGGAGTCGCGCGATTCGAGGATTCGAGCTTTCGGGATTGGCGCGAGACGAGCGCTGCCCCGAGATTCGGCCCGGCCGAAAAAGGCTCCGCAGAGTCGAGCGAGGAATCTCGTTGGTCCCCGAGTCGAATCGGATCGACCCGGACGAGAGAGCGTCTCGAGCAGGCCAGTGTTTGGCTCGGAGCGACTCCGAGTGCCTCCGAACGGGCACGGCGAGCCTCCGATCGGGCCTCGAAGGGCCTCGAAGGGCCTCGAAGGGCCTCGAAGGGGCGACTCGAAGGGCCCGAAGGGGCTGGAAGGGGCCGGAGGCGCGCCGAGGTGGGGCACAGGTGCTAGGAGCTTCGAAAGAAAAATGGTCCGCCGGCCACAGCCGGGTGACCCAGGTGGCACGGGCATTCTATAGGGTGTGTCACCGATACCCCAAATACAGCTACGAACGGCATTGTCCCGAGTGTAAGCGATACCCACCCTCCGTTTCGAGGAAGAGCCCAGTTCGTACCTGCGCGCCCCGACCGCCTAATTAGCCGTCTTTCGCGCACCTTCCGACTCCTACTCCTCGGACCTTCGGGAACAATGCGGGTACCGAGTACCCGGCCACTTTTCCCGGCACCGGCCGAATCCTTTCTTCGGGCCCGAGGAGGGAGGGAAGCCTTGGCGGAGGAGCCGGGCCCTCCGAGGCGCGCGCTCTCGGGCCCGCGGCAGGAATCGCTCCTTCTCTCCGCGATAAGGCCAGGCGCGATTCTCGAGGCAACCCCCGACGCGCTCCCTCCCCCCTGCCCCAAGCTCCGCAATTTCCTGCGGGCAGTGCGATCGCGCCAAAACTCGCCGCCGCGGTATTCGGAGTTGCGAAACGACGGCGCTCTTTTCGGCGATCGAGCACTCCTCGCGCCCGCCACTCTGCCCCCCATGCTCGCCACGTGCGAGAGGCGGGAAGGACGAGTACCTCGGTGGCGGCGGCGGCGGCGGCGGCGGCGGCGGGGCTGCGCACGGTGGTGTCGAGATCACGAGGCGCGACGTTCGACGCCAGGCTCCTTTCGCTCGAGGCTAATCGCGGACGGCCACCTTTCCAATTTCCTCGCGCCGATCCGCCTCGACGTCGCTTCGATTCTCTCCGACCCTTGGCCTTGGCAGTCGCTATCGAAGAGGGCGGCTGACCGTCGCGGGGATCTGGGGCCGCTCGTTCGTGGACGCATCGGGCTGAGAGCGAGTTTTTTTTTCGATCGAACGGAGAAGGCCGGACGCGTTCGAGAGAGCGCCCAGCCCTCCTCTCGTTCCAGCGGTCTTCCCGTCGACGCTCCTTCGGGCGCGGGCGCGCATCGGAGCCGGCGAGAGGCGGAAGGAAGAGGTCGTCTCCGTCCAGCGCGCCCTGAGAGAGAAGGATGGATAAAAATAGCGGCCCGGCCAACGTGGGGGGTACGCCGCGATTAATTTTCCTCTCCGTCCAGGCGAGCTCGAGACGAGCCCTAACCCCGCCGGATGTCCATCGGCGTTCCGCGGAGGCGCGCGCGTATATATAAATCCGCAGAGGAGCGCGTAGACAGCGCGCGCGTAAATGAACGACGAGCTCGGTCCATTTTCATTCGATCCGCGAAACACCTGCGCGCGTTTGTCCATTCGTGCGGAAGGGCAGGAGAGGTAGGAGGAACGGGAGGCAGCGCGCCGAGGGGGGGGGGGGGGGCGTCGGAGGCGTCTCGTAAAACAAGGACGCGAGGCGCGACGCACGACGCCGCGGCGCCGCCGTCCAGCTGGCAGCCCCGTCAGGCCCGTCGACGCGCCAGGGCCGTCTCGCCGATCGGCGGACGCGCACCCTCGCCAATTTTCCCCTCCGGCCATCCGGCGCTCGGCGTCTCGCGAGCGGACCCGCGTCCTGGCCGCGCTCGAGACGACGCTCGCGAATCCGAGGGCCTCGCGAAGGGATCTCGCGCGAGGGCGCCCGAGGGGCGGGGAGGGCTCGAGGAGTCGCCCGCCCGTCCGCGGCCATGCCCGAGGGAAAGGTTCTGCCCGCCGCGTTCCCAACTTCGTTTCCATAATTTACCTCTTCTCGGAAACTCCGTTCGAGGAATGCGAGGAGGAGGAGGAGGAGCGAGGAGTTCGAGTTGCCGACGCGAGCACGCGACTCCGGCTCGCGGACGTCATCGTTTCTGCCCTCCCCCTCCCCCGCCCCCGCCCCCGTCGTCGTCGTGGATCCAGGCGCGAATTCGATCGCGCTTCGCTCTCGAGCGTCCGAGGCGCCGGCATTCGCCGGGGGATCGCGCCTCCGCGCCACCGCGGCTGTCGGCCCTCGGCCCGCGGCCCCGACCCTCCTCGCGCCTCTTTTTTCCGGCTCCCTCGAAACGTTCTAATTCCGTGCCCGACACGTGCCCAGATGGGAACAGATGTACCCCTCTTGCGTCGTATAAATACATCGGTGAACCACTCGTTGAGTCGTGACCGGGCGCGTTGTCCTCGACAGTGCCGTACTTAGCCGAGCCTGGGAATCGATCTAGAATTACCGTCAGCTCGCGTCCCCTACCCCTTCCCCCCTCTCACGCTCTCTCGCTCGCCCTTCCCAAGGCGCGCCTCGGTACTCGAGGCGACAACCCGCCGAAAAGACGTCCGGAAAGGCGAAGAGTCTCGGGGCGCGTCTCCTCGTAGATTGGCCGGAAAGCGGTCGGGAGAAGTGGATCGGGCCGGTGAGCGGGATCGAAGCGAGGCGCGTAAATACGCGCGCTCGATGAGTCAGGAACGAGCGACCGCGTGCGCGGTTCGACCGGCAGCGAGAACCGGTAGCGCCGAGACGTGGCAAACTTGGAATAGGGTGACGCCACGCGCGGTTTCGAAACTTCGAATACCGGTAGGCACCGGCGCCGGCACCGCTGCATCCGCCTCCCTCCCCACTCGCCACGTCCGATGGAAATTCCCCCCCCCCTCCCCCCCCCCCTCTCTCTCTCCCTCGTAGGGAAGACGCTCTCGTCTCTCCCGCAGAACGTCGCGGAAACGAGCTCCGGCTCGGCGCGGCAGCTTCGGAGGTGTGCTCGGCGTACTCTTTCGACGAGAGCAGCGCGGCGTTTGGGGCGCCAATGCGTCGAGCCGAATCGCGGCCGCGTATTTGCGAGCGCGGACGGGTACGAAGGAGCGACGCCGGGCGATGCGCGTATGGCGCCAATGGTGGCGTCAGGCATCGAGTCGAGCGCAAGAAAAGGAGCGCGACGTCGACGCTCCTTCGAAATGGTACCAGACGGCACCGAGAGAGGCGAGAGGGGCGAGAGGGGCGGCGAGGAGAGGAGAGGAGAGGAGAGGAAAGGGGATGGGCGCGGGGCAGGGTAGGAGAGGACACGGCTGGACGGGACAGGAGGAGAAAACGCGAGTCGCGGGAGACGAGAGCGGAGCTGGCCGCGGAATGCAGTTCCGAGCCAAACTCGGGGGCTACTTTGAGCGGCCGTGGCCGTGCATCGAGCGAGCGGGGGGAGTGGCCCGAGGGACATCGATTCTTCGCCACCGTCCAGACGGACGGAGAGACGGCGGAATCTTTTTTTCCGCGCGTCTCCTCGGCGCTCCTTCGCCGACCCCAGTCCGAAACCTCCTCGACTCTCCCGCTCTCTTCCGGTCGCTCGCTCGCGGACGACGTCGGAAGAGATTCGGACGTTTCGAGCGCTCTTCCTCCCATCCCCTCCCCGCGCCTCGACACGTCCGCCGAGCCCCTGCCCTGGAGAGAGAGGGAGAGAGAGAGAGAGAGAGAGAGAGAGAGAGAGAGAGGCCAAGCACGATTCTCGACCGCGGGCTAGGATCCAGAGCTGGCCGGAAGTGCGGATATGCCGACGGTTCGTATCCCGCCTTTGCTCGCGCCTCTCGCTATCCCGCGCGAAGGACCGAGCGAAAGGAGCGCGGAATGACGGCGGGAGTAGGAAGCGCTCTCGCCGTCGATTATCGGCCCTCGCTCACCTACCCATTCTCCCCGAAGGAAAAGAGAGAGAGAGAGAGAGAGAGAGAGGAGGCTGAATCCCGCGGACCCCGTTCGTCCTTTCCGAAGCAAGATCAGGCCCGCGTTGGGCGACGTCGCAGCCGCGACCGTCGGCGCCAGTGCGTTGCGTCCTGCTCCACTCCCCCCCCCCGCTTTTCCGAGGCTCGCACGTCCCCCGAGCGCGACGGTCCCCCGAACGCGCGAGAGGACGCACGTCTGACCGTCCGCGAGGCGCCCCTCCTCTCTCGCTCCTCGCCTCCTCGTCCGCTCTTCCTCTTCGAGGAAAACGGAGGCAACTCGTCGGAAAGAGGGCAGAGAGACGGGCCGAGGGATGGGCGTCCCGGAGGCTTCGGGAGGCGGCCCGGAATTACCGGCGGCAAAGGAGGAGCAGGTGATCCTCCCGGGCCACTATCTCTCGCGGCCCAACGACGAGAGCGGCGCTCGCGCGAGAGTCGAGCGCCGTCGCCGCGTCGACGACCGCTCGTAACCGCCGCGAGGATTCGTCGAGAGATCGAGTCCGGCGCGAGCTCGTCCTGGGTATTCGGCAGAATCCTCGGGAACGCAACGACCACCTGTCGCCGCCGATGGCCCTCGCTCGAACCGCCCGTTCCCTCCGGAGCAGGACCAATTTTATCGCGCCCGCTTCCTTCCGGTTGGCTTCCGCGTCTCGCCGGGGCCCTTTCGCTCCTGCAGGAGATCGTCGACTCGTCGGCAGTGCGGGAAGACACCGGCAAGGTCCCTCGGGTGATTCGCCGAGCGGCGCTCGCTCGCCTCCTCGGCTCCGCGGAGTCTCGCCGAGGGCGGGAAAAGCGAGCGTCGAGTCGCTCGCGGGAAGTGTCCTCCTGTCTTCATCCGCGATCCTCAACGGCCTTATCCGGGGATCCGCCTCGAATAGCCGGGCATCGCCAGTCGGGCCTCTCTCCCTCTCTCTCTCTCTCTCTCTCTCTCTCTCTCTCTCGGCGTCGCTCGGGATCCCTCGTGGACTCTTAGGGAGCCCGAGGGGTCTCTGGGGGGCTCGGGGGACCGGCGCAGCACCGAGACGGCCTCTCGCCACCGTCAGGTGTAACGCGTCGGCAGGAGCGTCCGTCCGGGAACGCAGGCGGTGGCAGGTGCGCTTACGCATATTCGCGCGTTCGCATACTCGCGTTGCGCGCGCTCGAGCTCGCGCGTCAACGCCGAAGCGTGGCCCCGAACCGAAAGCTGTCGGGGCACGCGATCGGCGCGCGGCGTCGTTTCCTTGGTTGGGGGCGGGGGGGGGGGTGCAGAGGCGAGCTCGAGCGGAATCGGGCAGGGCGCTTCGCCTTCGCCGATCCGCCAAGGGTTTCACGGGCCGCGCGAGCGCTCGGCCCGCCGGATTCCGGGAGGAAGACCAGATCGAGGAAGGGCCGCGAGGCCGAGGCCTTTGTTCGCCAGAGTCTGGCGTATTCCCACGCGGGGCGACTCGTTGGCAGGGGCCGCTCCGGGGGGAAGGGGACGACTCCTGGTGCAAGCACCTGTGCGGCTAACGATCGAACTCCCCATTCCTCGATTCCACCCGGTGCGAGCCTCGTTACGCCGCGGCGCGAGGCACCTCGAGCGCGCACGCTCGTTCGCCTACAGGTGTTGCCTCTCAATTTGCGAAAGGCGCGCACCTCGGTGTCGCGTGCGCGCGCGTGTCCTCCTCTCGCCGACGCGAAACGCTCTCCGCCCCGCGAGCGTCGGCGCTGCGAGGCGCGCGCGGGGCGCTATCGGGCCGTAAACATTGGCCGGATGTGGGTCGGGTGGCCGCGACCCCTATAATGGGCGGCGGCGGTGCCGGGATCGAGGGATGGTGAAGCGCGCCGACAGAGCGAAGCCACCTTTCGGCCGTCCCCGGGCCCTCGCTTATCTCCGGCCGAAGCGCGAGTCGCAGGTGAGCGGCTTCCACCTGGCGCGAGCCAACCGTCCAATTAATAAGGGGCGCGTACCGCGGCTTCGCTCGGCGCCGGGCAACCACCGCGCGCCCGGCCTGCCAAATTAGCCGAGTAATTCGCTCGAGTTTCCGCTCGGCCGACGAGCGGCCCCGGGCCTGGGGGGGGGGAGGGGCGGGGAGGGCGGCGAGCGTCGCGCGTCGCGAGGATCCTCTTCGCGGCCGACGCCGAGGCCGAGGAAGCCTCGGGCGGTGAGGGCCGAGGGTGGGCGAACCCTGGGATCGCCGCGAGAGCATCCTCCCGGTGCCACGGCGCCTCGGTTCGGCTCCTTGGGCGCGCCGACGAGGCCCGCTCGCCGCGCGCGCTCCCCCTCGCGGGAGATCCCTCGGGAGCGCCGCCGTGGCGACGAGAGTCCGAGTTCGGAGGAACGCCCGAAATTCTGGAGCGCGGATAGACGCGAGCCCTCCGGCCGGCCTCCCTCGGCCCCTCGCGGCCGGCCCAGAGTTTCTGGGCGCGTCGCGTGACGGCGGCGTGCGCCCGCGGGGGCGTTCGATTCCGAGCAGCGCATCGCGTGCGCGGCCGGCCGCGTTGAGAATTCGTGCGGAACCCGAAGCAGGTACGAGCGGAGGCTTTGCCACGATACCGAGGGCCCTAGGCGCGTCCCGATGGAAGTCGGCCCTCTCGCTACGTGGATGCGCGCCGTAAACGTGGGCGGAACCGGAGAGGCGCCTCGGGTGCTTCTCACCCGCATACCTGACGTACGTGCCGCGCGCTCTCCCCCTCCCCGGCTCGCGCGCCCCTCGCCCTCCGACGGCCCGCCAGCCCCCCCCCCCCCCCTCCTCCGAGGCCGATGCGCCGCTGGACCCGAGGCCGCGATTAGCGAGAACCGTCGATCGAGCGCCCTTACCACCGGCGGCTCGCAAACGCACGTTTTAATCGCGCGGCTGTAGCGCGATCCTCGGCCTCCGAAGCGCGCGGCGGGGCGGCCGCGGGACGCCGGACGCGCTCGGGCAGGATCGCCGCCGCGAGCGGAGGGCGAGAGCGAGGTTCGTGGGTGCGCGCATCCTCGCATCGCCTTGCCCCCTGGACGTTCCCATGCTCGGGGGGAGGGCAGGGGGAGGGCAGGGAGAGGGAGGGAGGGAGGGGAGGGAGGAGAGCGAGCGAGGACCGCCCGGTACCCTCGTGCCTCGCGCTTTTGCGCCGAGCGGGAGGTCGAGCCTCGGACTCCCGGAGGCAACGTCGGTCCTCTCGGTTGCTGCGTGCAACCGCGCGCTCGCAAACGCCTTATTACGGGAATCCTTAATAACCCCCCTGATTCCACCTTTCCACCTTTCCACCTTTCCACCTTTCCACCTTTCCCTCCGACCCGTCCGACTCCCCGAGAAGACGGTTCTCCGAACGCCGCGCGACTTCCTCCTATTCCCGGTGGGAGGACCACTTCCGAGATCGTGAACGGGGGATAATCGCGAATGTGGGGCGACCGGGAGGGAAAGGAGAGGAGAGCAGAGGGCCGGACGCCGACGCGACGAGGGCGAGAGGTCGGAGGAGGGTAAGGAGCGCGGTCGACGATCGAGAGGCGCGCGGCGCCGAGTTTCGACGCCGAGGGATATCTCGGAGCGGATGGACCGTGAGAGTCGGATCCGGTCGTCGATCGCGCGAGCTCTTCGGGCGGCGGTGGCGGCGGTGGCGGTGGCGGCGACGGCGGCGGCGGCGGCGGCGGCGGCGGCGGCCCGCGGTGCGTCACGGCGCGGAAAGGAGATTCCAGGTCTAACGTTCGGCGAATTTGAATATCAGGCTCGTATGAGGGAGGTTCGAGGCACGGACGGTCGCTCGACGAGGGCGCCCGCGACGGCGGCCGGCGGAAGCGCGCCCCGGCCCCGGCCCCGGCCCGGCGGGCAAGGCGGAGCGCCCTCGGTAAGCGGCGCGCCGGCCGACCGGGGCCGCGAGGAAGGCGCTCGCGGGAGCGTTACCGACGCGGCCGGGCAGAGGCTCGCGGATTATCACGCGCGCGCGCACCTCGGCGAGAGAAGGTTAGCTCGTAAAGCTGATTAAACCTTAGTTAATCACGAGGGATCGGGAGAGCATCGGAGGGCGCGAGGCGGCCGGGGGCCGGCGACTCCTCGCGCGCCTGCTCGCCCGGTGGCCGCCTCGCCGACCGGGCGGTCCCGCGCGGCAAACTCTGCCCGGCGGCCAGGCGCCGCGCCTTCCTGCTCTCCCGCTACCCTCGACGCGGCGACTCGGTTCGGCCTCGCGGCCCGCCAATTCCCCCACCCGGCCGCCGCGCCGAACCGCCTCGCCGCGGACGGCCGCTCACTGGCCGAAGCGCGGCGCGCTGCTCCGGCGGACTCTCGCCCGCTGGCGCCGCGCCGGACGCGATCCGCGGCGGAGCGCCACGCTCTCGCGCGGACGTCGATCGATGGCCGCGCTCGGTAGTTCGCGCGCCGAAGGATCGGCCGCGCCGGACGCTCGAGCCTCGGCGGGCCGGGGCGCGCGCAGGGCGGCGGGCCGATCGAAGCGCCGCGGCTCCTCGCTCGGCTGCGCTCCTGGCACGCCGGCGGAGCGCCGCAGCGCCACGCGTCACGGCGAGCACCATCGCAACGCGCGGCGCCCCTACGCCGGCCATCGCGACGCAGTTGCGCCAACCTGCCGGCCGCCCCCGGCCGCCGAGGCCTGCGCCCCGCCCCGCGCCGCTTCGCCGAGCCGAGCGCGCGCCGGGCGGCGAGTTTCGGTCGAGAGAGAGAGAGAGAGAGAGAGAGAGAGAGCGGAGTGTCGATGCGCGCGATCGGTCGAGCACCGACCAAACTCTTTGGCGGCCGCGCGATCTGCCGGCGAAGGTTGGAAGCGCGGCCGCGCGCCCTCCGCGGTACGGTCGAGCGGATCCTCGATCGAGCGGACGGGGCCTGGGCCTCGAGCGCCGGCAAAAGCGCGGTGGGTAAGGACGGGGAACGACAAGATCTTTGCGAAGGAGGATCGTTTATTGGTCTCGATAGCCCCTCTATTTTGGCGCGAGGGAGATCGTCGGTGTCCCTCAGGGAACGGCGGCGGTCTTGTCCTTGAGGGGAAGACGCTCCTCGAGCGGCGAACCCTTCTCGTCGCGGCTCTCCCTCGGGTTGTTCCACGCCTGCAGCTCGCCCGATCCGCAGACCAGGAAGGTCAGGCCCGCTGTGAAGTAGGTGACCGCTAGTATCCAGAATATGATGCTCCACCGCGCGTAGGTCTGATTCTCGAAGGTCAGGACGCCGACCATGAAGCTGCTCAGGAAGCCGCCGAGGGAGCTCAGCGTGTTGGCGATGCCGAAGATCGTGCCGGAGAAGTTGGGTGCGACGTCGAGGCCGTTGCCCAGATAGCCGGCGGTGACGGCGCCGTTTATCGTCAGGGCGGTCGTGAAGATGGCCACCGAAGTGGCGCGGTCGCACCCGAGGTAAGCCTGGACGACCATCAGCAGGCCCGGACTCACCACGGCTGGAAGGAGTGTCGGGGTAGAGGGCATCGAGCATCGCCGAGGAGATCGTCGATCGGACCCTCCGACGCCCCCCCCCCCCCCCCCCCTCTTGCCCCGCCGCTCGGCCCTCCTCCGTCGCCGCGCGAACGCGCCGGGCGGAGGGGGGAGGCTCGCGAAAAATCCGTATAAGCTTACCGAAGGTCGTGAATATTTTCCGAATGGCGGTAACGGAGAGCCTGCCGGTACGACGCAGATGGTCGGCCAGCGTCGAGGTCATCACCGCGAAGATGTATTTACCCAGGTAGGGCAACGACGACAGCATCCCGTTCTGCGAGAAGGGAAAAATCTCGGTCGAGCGTCTCGCGCGCGCTCATTCCTCCGCCCCAGCCCGACTTACCTCCTTGACGTTGAAGTGCAAAATGTACTGCATGTACGTCGGCAGCTGATGCACGACCGTGAAATAACCAAAGACGCTGCAGGCGTGAGTGACGACGATGGCCCAGACCGGCACGGAGGTGAAGATGGCCTTCCACGGCACCGGGAGGCCCTGCGGAGGAGATCGGCGGGGCTGGGTGAGCGTCGCGGAGGAGGGAGGAGGGCGCCGGCGGTTACCGCGGTGGGCTTACCTTCGCCGTCGAGGTCGTGCCGATCGCTTCCTCGATGTACCTTCGCTCCTCCACCGATATCCGCGGGTGCTGCGCCGGCGAGTCGAAGACCAGGAGGAACCAGGCCACGCTCCAGACGAGGCCTATGCTCCCGGTCACGTAGAAGACCGACTCCCAGCCGAGGGAGGCGATGAGGAAGCCGCAGATCGGCATGGTTATCGCGGCGCCCAGCGAGGAGGCTGAAAGGAGAGAGGAAGAAGAGGAGAGCTCGCTCGTCGATCCCCGACGAGGACGAAGTCGTCGTCGATACTCTACCCATCATGTTGGAGACGAACTTGCTACGCTCCGTCGGCGGTATCCATCGGGCGGTCATCGGCTGGATGGCGGGCCACGTCGCGCCCTGTAGCGAGCGAGAGGCGTTAGAAGGATCGGGGAACGGCGCGGATGCGGCGAGGGAGCGGCCGAGAGAGAGAGAGAGAGAGAGAGAGACAGCTCGAAGGCCTCTATCGGCGCGCTCCGGGGATCGCGAATCGAGCGCGAGGAGGATAGGCTGAGAACGCACCAGCATGAATCCGAGGACGACCCTGAGGGCCACGACGGCGGCGTGACCGACGCTCGCGCAGAGAGGCGTCAGCAGGGTGACGGCGCTCGCTATCGCCATGCTGTAACCAAAGACCCTCTTGGCTCCCACGACCTCGGCCAGTCTGCCGCCGGGCACTTCCGTGCACACGTAGCCCCAGAAGAAACTGCCCAAGATCAGATTGACCTGGTACTCGTCCCACGGGTACCTCGTCTGGGCCCTCTCCTCCTGAAGGCACTCTCCCCCATCAAGGAACGTGCGCGGCCGTTTCTGACGCGCGAAGACCCTCGCGATACCTACCTCCCTATCGGTCCCGGCCTCGCTCCTCGTCGTGGGCGGCACCTCCTCGCCGAGGCCGGCCGCCATCCCCGTCGAGTTCTCGCCAGGGAGGAGGGTCAGCGCGAGCTCGCGGCCGGCGCAGCCCTCGGCGACCGCCAGGCCCTCCACCGGCTGGCCGCTCTCGTTCCTCCGCGCCACCATGGACACGATGGCTATCGTCAGATTCACCCGGAGCATGTAGTTGAGCATAAAGCCGAGGATGACCATGAGGTTGAGCACCTGCCTGCACGTCGCTCGACCTGCGATCAGGAAAGCGCGTCTTTCAGCGGCGCGAGTGGCTCGCTCGTCTCTACCCAAGCGCCTCCTACGCCCCATCCCTCGCTCACCGCCGAGTCCTCTCGGCCGATCCTCCCGGGCACCTCGCGTTTCGCCATCGAGCGCGTCCATCGGCCGCCGAGCGCCTTCCTCGGCCCTCGGGGGATTCCCGCGGCTGGCCTCGCGGCCTGCCCGCCGATCGGCGCTCGTTACGGGGAAACGGGACGGCGCGAGCCTCCCGAGTCACGAGGCACGTCGTTGCGTTTCGTTGCCCCCAGCCTCGGTCGCCAGACCGGAGGCGTAAACAATTTTTACGTAACGCGGAGTCGAGCCGAGCCGAGCCGACGGTCGTCGAGCGTCCACAGGCCTCTGGAGCTCTGGCGCTGGCGAGGAATCGCGGCCAACGCTCCGCGATGAAAACAACGGAGAGAGATGGACGCTTTCCGCGAGCGCGCCTCGCCAAGTCTCCCGCCGTGGATGCTCTTGGCCGACCCCGAAATACGTCTTTCGAGAGCACCGCGTGCCAGGATCGGGGCTAATTTTGATTTCGACGCAGAGTCGAGGAAAGGAAGTCGATCGCGATACCTCCTCGGCGGGCCTGCTCGATGGCGAAGATCGGCCTGCAGTCCCGAACGAGCTTGCCCGACCACTCGGGCGCTTTCTCCTCCTCCATACCCGTGTGTCTCTTCGTTATCGCGCGCGATGACTCTTCGCTTTGGCCGGTCAAATCGTCATCGAGATATCGCGAATCGCAGGTAGACGTTGGCCTTCGACCCGCGGAATGGCGATGAGCGCGGGTGCGTGCGCGGGACGATAACGAAACTGGCCGAGGCGCGCTCGCTTTCCCTCCCCAAGGGCCAATCGTCGGTTCTTCCTCGGCTCGCGCCGTCTCCTCCTTCGAGGAGCACCTTCGAGGGCACGAGACGCGTCGAGGCTCGTCGACGAGCGGGCGGTCTCGCGCGAGCTGCTCGAGACTTCGGAGGAGCGTCCTCTCGATCCTCGCACCGGCAAGGTGGCGCGGCTACGCTCGCCCTCTCGAGCGCGGAAGCGACGCGCGAGGCGACAGCGCCGATCCTCGATGGAATCGGCCGAATCGGCGGCGACGATAGCGATTATGCGCGAGCGTACGCTCGATGACCTCCTCCTCGATGACGTATCGCGTTTGTTTTGCTCGGCGAAAAAGTCGCGATAGGCAGCGGGATCGAACGATCTCGGCGTATCCAGCGCACGCGAGATCCTCCGACGGCGGCGGTGGCGATGGGAATCGGTATCTTCGCATCCGGTACTTTGCCGCGACTCCCCCATCCTCCATTACGTATCGTTTATGAAACTTTACTCGCAATCACCGCGACCGCTCCCAGGAGGCGAAAGAAATGACGAACGACGCGAGGGGTCGGCCCGGCACCCTCCCGCCGCGAGCGGTCCTCCGGCGCGCTGCCGGGACATCCCCTCGCCGTGCCAGAGCCCACGGAGGGAGGGAAGGAGCTTTCGACCCCGGAAGAAGGCGCTTGCTTGCCAAGTGGACGCGCTCTCCTAGCCTCCGCCTCGCCTCGTCCCGCCCCGCCCCGCCCCGCCCCGCTTCGCCTCGCCACGCCGCGCCTCGCCCCGCCGCGTCCCGCCTCGCGCCGATCGGCGCTTCGACCTTCACCCAGAACTTAGTACCGCTTCGCCGGATATTTATAGCCGTCTTTCCCGTACTTCTATTTCGACGTCGGTACGCACTCGTCGTCTCACGTCAATTACCGGCTCGCTGCATTTGCGCGGGCGTCGAGAGTCGAGCGCGGCGCGGCGCGTCGCCCGGAGCTTCGGGGGCGGGGGCAGGGGCGGCCACGCGCGCGCTCGCCGCCGATTCGGGTCAAGCCGCGCGGACGGGCCTAGGAATAATCGTGGATCTCTTTATCTGCGAGGCTCGTTGCGAGCGCGCCAAGCGGGTTCGCGCCTCATTGGCGGGAGATTATTCCTCGTCGGTCGATGCGCGTGGACTATGAGCCACTGCACGGCTACGCATTTTGCCTTTTTTCGCTTCCCACGCGCCGCTCGTGGCTGGACGGCGGTAAAGGAGCGTGCACGCGTCGCGAGGGAAGGCGCGCCTCCTCGCCCCTTTCCGCCGATCCGCTTTCGGCCCCTCTCCACCCTCTCCACCCTCTCGACCCTCCCGACCCTCCGACCTCCTCTCGCGCCGCGCCGCTCGTCCCTTGCCGATCCAACGCCGAGCGCCTCTTTGCTCGCTCGGCGCGCGAGAAGGAGCGCTTCGCGAGGCTCGGCCGGAGGCGCGCTCTTTTCCTTCGGCGAAGCGCGCCGAGGACGGAGCGCGAGATGCCAAAAATACGCCGCGCGTTTAAAGAAATGTCGAGGGAAGGGACGCTAGGCTCGCGGGTACGTCGGCGAGGGCAAGGACGCTGAGGGTCCGCACCGAGCTCTCCTTCCCTCTCTTCCTCTCACTCTCTCTCTCTCTCTCTCTCTCGCGAGCACGCGCGCGCGCGCGCGCGCTCGCTCGCGCCGCTTTCCCTCCGAGCGGCGAGCGCGTGTGCGCGCGCGAGCGTCTGGCGAGGAAGGAAACGTTGGCTTACCCATGATCGCGCGACGGTCGCAGGCCATGCTCGTTCGAGGAATCGGTCGTGCCGGGATCAGCGCGGCATCGTCCGGCCCGAGGACGAAGCGCGAAGCTTTTCCGCCTTCCGGAGTCCTCGGCAGCTGCTCGTCCACCGGCGACTCGACGACTCGCCGAGCCGAGGATCGTCCCGCGAGTCCGTCCGACTCGAGGGAGGGACGAGGAGACGTCGGCCGCGGAAAGAGGACCGCGAGTTTGGCGGCGACGGAGACTCGCCGGGCGAAAGGGGTCGTCGAACCGAGCGTCCTCGAGAAAAGCGATCCGGCATCGAGCGCGGCTCGCGGAAGCTCCGTGCCCGAGGTTCGCCGCTCGCGCGCGCGCGTGCCTGCTTTCGGGAGAGTCGCAGCGCTCTCTCGGCCAAAAACGCTCCTCCGTGGCGCGGCTCGCGTCTCGACGCCGACTGTGCCTTCTCTCCTACCGGCGAGCGCCCTACGCCGCTACGAACGACGACAGCCTCGAGTCGGTTGGCGGTCGCTACTGGCGATGCCGTCGCCGCCTTCTCCTCGCCGTCCTCGGCCTCGTCGCCTCCGTCGTCGAGCCCGTGCCGACTCGACGCTGCCGCTCTGTCGTTACGGTAATGCCGTAACGAACGGTCTACCGCTTGGAGGGGCACGGCTGCCGCGTCACGGCCGCAACGCGCGCGCACGCCCGTGCGCCGAACTCTCCTGCGGACGTGTGCGTGCGCACGAACACGCCGGCCCGAGGGCCCTCGGAAAAGGAACGACCGTCCCTGCCCCTGCCCCTGCCCCTGCCCCCGCCCCCGCCCCCGCTCCGGGGACCGAGCCGCGGCCAGCCAGGTAGGTCGGCGGGGCGGGTGGGGGCTCGGCAGGGTCAGGGGGCGAGGCCGGGCCGCGTCGGGCGGCCGGGGGCCGAGGGGCGGGGAGGGGGGGCGCGAGGCTTTGGGGACCGTCGGTCGGCAGGCGAGCCGAGCCGAACCGCTACGGGTACGCGCGGCGCGACCAACTCTCCGGCGACTCAGCGCGCCACGGCTTGTCCCGGTCTTTGCCCATAGCCCAATGCAAGATGGACGTTTCTTTTCGACGTCGAGTCCACGCGGATGCGTCATCGCCTACGCGGATGCGCGATCGGTCGGTCGGTCGGTCGGTCGGTCGGTCCATCGGTCGCCAGCGACCTCCCAGGGCCGCGTCTTTGCACCGGCCTTGCCTCCCTCCTCGAGGGGTCAGCCGTGCGGGGAAGGGAGCGGGAAAGGTTGGGATAAAACCACCAACGACGTTGCGTCATTCTTTTTCACCGTTTATCGTATCAAGTAAGCGTCGCTTAATTATATGTACACGTCACGCATCCGTCTCCTTCTTCTTCTCTCTCCTTCTCTCCCGCGGCAGAGCTACGGCCGAAGCCGCTAACGGCGATACCACGTTCCTCGGCACTCGTCCTTCACCGTCCGTCCTTCCTCCCTGGGACGACGCGACCCTCGAGCATGGCCGAGGCGTCGAAGCGCTCGTGACGGCCGAGGGGGGGAGGGGGGAGGCCATGCGCGGCAAGGGAGGAGTGCGCCGATCGGCAGGTAGCTCCAGCGAGAGCCAAGGTTCCTGCATCGCCGTCGAGGGCTCTCGAGCGTCCTTCTACCATCCTCTCTCTCTCTCTCTCTCTCTCACACACACACTCCTCGCGCCCTCCCCGAATCGGCCGCGGCCCTCTTCAGCGCGCCGCGCCTCAGCCACGATGCCGAACCGCGTGCCGCCGAGCGCTCGTCCTCCCCTCCGCCAGGGGGTGGGGGCGAGGTGTGTTCGTGGGTGGGTGGGTGCGTGGGGCGGGGGAGGGGGAGGGGTACGTACGGTAGGGGGAATCTTCCGGGCGGGCCATCACTCGAGAATGTTGAGTTTGCTGTTGGTCTTCCTCAGTTGCGCGCGCCACGGTATGATGCGGGCCTCGGCCCTCTCCTCCGCGGCATCGTTCCTCTTCTCCTCGCCTGGGCTCGGCCCCTCCTCCCTTCGGCCGCCGCCTTGTCCGGAGGCCTGTCCGAGAGCCGGGGTCCCGGCGGTGGGCGCGACGTTGGCCGGGGCGCCGGCTCCCGGGGCCTCTCCCTTTTGCACCAGGCTCGCCTCGGCCTTCGAAGGCTGACAGGCCGCGACGATGGGCGCCTGAGTGGTTCTGCGAATGCGATCTCGTCGAGTTCACCGAGCCTCCCGAGGCCACTGGCGAGAGAGGGTGGCGCGCGTACTCACCTCTTCTCCTCCGTGTCCTTCTTGGCGAGCAGCTGTCGCTTCCACGGCGGTATCGCCTTCTGCCGCCTCTCCTCGTTCTCCCGGGCGATCTGTTCCTCCAGCTCCTTCTTGGCGCGCTCCGCAGCCTTGCGCGCCAGCATCTGCCGCTTCCAGATCGGTATCGCGTTGCCGGAACTGTCCTTCTCCGGAATCTGTCGGGATTCGTCGGGGCCGATAGAGGAAACCGAGGCTCCCTATGTCGGCGCTTGGATCGGATATTTTCTACTCACCTGATCGACGAAGTTCGAAACGCTGAAAGCCTTGTTGATTTCCGACATGAGATTCTGCTCCTGCGTCTTCTCAACCTGCGCCCTCTCCACCTTCAGCTTCTTGATACCCGGTATGTCCTTCGTCCTTTTCAGCTCGGCGATGAGGTCCGTCTTTTGGACGAAGAACGGTTCCGAAACTGTCGCGGGAAGGGAGGTGCGATTGCGATTAGTAGCGCGTCGGGCGAGGATCGCGCGGCTCGCGCCTCTGAGAGGGCTCGCCCTCGAGCGTCCCTACCGTTCGTCATGGAAACGCTGCGCGGTGGCGGCGCGGAGAAGGTTTTGGCCGCGTTCATCTTCGTGCTCGTCCTCCGCAGCTGAATGCTGGTCAAATCCTGAATGCTGATCGTCGCGAGCGGCTGAGGCGTCCTGGACGTCTCGCAGTCGGCCGCGCCTCCTGCCGCCTGATTACCGCGGACCCTCGCCAGGGGCGAGAGCGGCGGCGGCGGAGGACCGCCCGAGGATGCCGCGTTCTTCTCCTCCTTGCGGCTCCCCTCTTCCTCCTCCTCCTCCTCCCCCTCCTCTTCCTCCTCCTCCTCCTCCTCCCCCTCCTCCTCCTCCTCCTCCCGCGCTCGCGTCTCGTTCCTCCCTTGTATGTCCAGATTGTCCACCGACCTGCGAACCAAGCCAAAGGTCCTCCTCTGTACTCTCGTTTGCACTCGCCGAGCCTCCGGGGCGGGCCCAGAGTCCGGCGGGCACGGTCTCGCGGCCGAAGAGACGAAAGATCGCGCGAGTTCACCGCTCGCCGACCGAGTTCACCGACCTTGCCTTCGACAGGCTGCTCTTGGGGGGGCTCTTGCAGATGCTCCTGAGGTACTCCGAGGGCTTGAGGAGGGTATTCGAGTCCGCGTTGGCGAACTTGGGCGGTATGAACGGCAGCACCATATGCCGGTTTACCAGGTGAGACGCCTGGCTCGTCTTAATTTCCTCGGCGTCCACGGCTGGACTGGCGGAAGGCACTTCCGGCCGTTGGTGCTCGCCGCAGGATGCGTCGCTCCTGTTGGCCGCTGTTCCGAGACAGAGGTGGTAGAGGGAGAGCGGTTATATCCCCGAGAGTTAACTAGCGTGGATGTGCGAGCGAGCAAGTGAAATCTAGGTAAGTGTATTATATGCCCGATGAGCGCCATGGTCTAGTAAGTGGCCGCCTTCGTGATCCGCTAACAGTTTAATTAAAGGCTAACCGGTTAGCCTAAATCGGCCGATCGGATCGGCGCTGCGGACCGCCGAGCGGACGGCCGGAGGGGGGGGGGGGGCTGGGGGCGGGGTGGAGGGGAGGGCGACCGGCGGTCTCCCCTCCTCGCGCCACTGGACACCACCCTTTGGCGTCCCTCGGCAGGCCCGGGGATCCTCGCGAGATATCGCGCAACGGTCGCGGGCCTCCTTTCTCGGCCAGCCGGCATCCGGCCGATTCTTTCGGCGGGCCTCCGGTCGGCGCTCGCGCGAGCCTCTATCTCGGAATCGCGAAACGCGTTTTGCTCGGACAAAAGTGCAACGCTCTCGCCGCTCGAGGGGCCGCGGAGCCGGAGGTGGAGGTGGCACGCGGGCCCGATCACCCGTGAAAATGTCAGTCTTCCGCGCGCGTCGCAACTTTCACGAGCCGACTTTGGCGATCGAGCTTAGGAGGCCGAACGTAAGGAGGAAGCGTGCTCGGTTACCGGAGGACGCGTTATCGTTCTCGCCCCTTCCATCCTTCCCCTGCTGGCCGCTCTCGCCGGTCGCGTCCTTCCTCTCCTCTCGCGGCGGCGCTTCCGCGGCCGATCTGCCCCCGGCAGGGACTACCAGGACTACGAGCTCGTCCTTTTCCGGAGGGGGCGGCGGCGGTGGCGGCGGCGGCGGCTTGGCCAGGCTGAAATCAGCGAAGACGTCCAAGCGTCCACCGCGGTCTCTCTTACCCTCTCCCCCTTACCCGCTCTCCCCTCTTGTCTTTTCCCCCGAGCGGCAAATCGACGAGAACCGATCGAGGGAACCGGACGCGTAAATGGCACGGAAAACCAGCCTGCCCTTCCCGTCGCTCGATCGGCTCTCGATTTCTCCCCCCCCCCCCCCAGTCTTTTCTTCGCCGCGCGTCGTCGCCCGTCGATCCGTCCCCCACTCACCTGACGCTCGTACCGCTCGATTTAACGTCCTTTTCACTTTCCACCCGACCAGCCGAAAATTCCCTCCTCTCTGTAAGGCCAACCAATTCCGGGGGATTAGAGCGCGTCGATGGCGGGCGTTAGACGGGCGCTCGGTCGCGTTACGGCGCGTGAACGTACCGTGAGGGAGCTCCGTGTTCGCTTTCAAGGGACTCTTGGCGGTGCGCTCGTTGCTGCTATTGCGGGACAACGAGGGGGTCGACGTGCTCGAGGAGAAACACTGAATCTCGCTGCTCACGTTCGAAGACTCGCTCGCGCTGCTCGATCTGCTGTACCGTCTGTCCGTCTTTCGGGAACGACTGAAACATCCACGTCGCTTTGCCGCAGGGGCCGAAAACCGCGTCGCCCGACTCCTCGATCGCTCTCCGCCGCGACGCTTTCGGCGGTTTTTGGCCCTTTGGCCGGGGAGGCAAATGCGCGCGCTGCGTCGAGAGGGCTCCGCGCTTACCTGGTGTCGGAGACGTTGTCCGGCGGCTTCTTGTGGAGGGCCGTGGCGGCGGCGGGTGCGGGTAGGGGTGCGCCGTCCTCTTGTCGCGGGCAGATCTGCTCGTAGGCGTGCTCCGGCGCGTCGCGGCCGATCTCGGGCCTGTGCGCGAAGCCATTGCCGGTGGGAGGCCTCTCGAGGGCGGCCTCGTTCGCGTGGACGTCCACCTTGACTGCGGGCGAGAAGAGGAGACCGGTCGGTGGACTGGCGAGCATCGCGGTCGAAGGGTCGGAGGGTCGAAGGGGGCGGGCCAAAGGGATCCGCGCCGGGCATCGCGCGTAGGCGCACGGCCGCGCGCTCGCGCGAAGGAAGCCTCGAAGAAGGCGGAGGTCGGGCGAGAGAGCGCGCGAGAGGCGAGGAAATCGGGGCCGCCGGAAGGATCGGAGAAGAGGGCCGAGATTCTTTGGGGCGGCTGGAGGGGAGAGGGCCTATCTGGGACGTGCCACTTACCGGTCAGAGTCTCGTCTCTCCTCTCGGCGGTCCGCGGCCTCTCACCGTCCCCGAACAGGCGGGTGATCCTGGTGTAGACGAGATCGTGCGGGCTGTGCAAGTAGAAGGACTCGGCGTCCTTCGCCTTCCGCGGCTCGCCGATGTACGCCGTCATGGGGTTGACGTAGATGCCGTCGCGAGGCCTCGAGCCCGGCGGGTGGAGGAAGAAGGGCTCCTGGAAGGTGCCGCAGCCGCGCAAGGAGCACTGTAACCAACGCGCCGCTCAGACCGCCTGATCGGAGAGGAAATCGCGCGCGCGCGCGATCACGACGAGGAACTCGAGGCGGCCGCCGCCGGCACGATCCGATCCTCGGCCGGGCCGCGGCTCCGGGCACGCCTCCGAGGCGAATCGAGTCGGCCGGCCGGCGGGCCAGAGTCCCCCCTCGCGAAACTAGCCTTGTCGACGGAGTTGCTCGTGCAGCTGCAGGTCGTCGCCTCGCTCATGTTCTCCGAGTAGTCCGATCCGAAGCGATCCCTGGCCATTCCGCCCCTGACATCGGTGCGCGCCGCCTCGCTCGGTTCCTGCGTCCAGAGGCGAGCCTCGTTTCGAGATTACCGCCGGCGGGAGGAGAGGCTGGGCTCTTGGTCGGTCGAACGAGTCCCGGGGATCGCGCGCGGAACTCGGCCGCCGTGCCTCGAGCTCGCGACTTTCAGAACGCGCCCGTGCAGACGTCGGCGGCGAGGGCCGATAAGCCCCTCGCCACTCTCGGCCCGGATCGTTTTCCTCCGAGAGTGGCCTTGGCACGCGGCACGATCCTCGACGGAGGCGTTCCGCGAAATCGTTCGGCCGCGTTTCCGCTCGCGATACTCCTTCTCCGCGATCTCGATCCGCGCGGTCCTTTTGTTCGAGCACGTAGCGCGAGCGCGGACGAGAGGAACGATGAGTCGACGAAAGGCGATTTCGTTCTCCTTCCGAGATGCCAGCCGAGCGCGACTCCATCGGCCGGCGATGAGGCGAGCGCGGAGCCTTCGGAGAGACCGTTCGCTCGGGTTGGCTCGCCGCGAGCGCGGCGCGAGGAGAGACCAAAACCCCGTTTCCTCCCCCCAACGGTATCGGTCGCCGCGCGGGGCAGAATCGATCGGCCGACGATTTGGATGTATCGCATCGTCCGGCGCGTGGAGAGCGCGAGGGGTAGGAGGACGAATCTCTCGGGGACGACGCGGCCGACTGGCCCCGGCGGGAGCACGCCGATCGCCTCTCCGCGCGACTCTCGGCCCGACGGAAGAGATTTTGGCCCGCGACTCTTCTTCTCCTCGATCTCTCCCCTCGACGGCCGACGCTCGAGTCGGAGCGAGCGTGGACGAGATCGCGAGCCCGAAGATTCGCGGCGCGTCAGCCCCCCGATGCAGCGAGGAACGAGCGTCGACGTTCCCGGGGCTCGTTCGTGGATTCGCTCGGCTCGCGGCGAGTCCCATCGAGGCCCAACGGTGCCCGCGACATGCCTCTTGGTTAACCGGGTGAAGGACGGTGCGTTCCGCGCAAAGGAAGGAACGGAAGTTTGACGAACGACGCGCGTACGCCGCGACGATCCCTGCGCAGCCGTCGCGGCCGTCGGATCGAGGAAAGTCGCATCGACCTCGATCCACGCGCCTTCGACCCTTCGGCTGGAGAATCCCTACGATCGAACCGAATCCTTCCGCGATGAATGGAATTTCCTCCTCCCTCCTCGCCCCGCGATTCTCCCCGGGAGAGCGCGGAAAGGTGCCTCGGAGTATCGCGCGCCTATTTGGAACGCGGAGAGGAAACGATCGGCGATCGACGGGCGGAAAGACGGCAAACCTGATTTCGCGCTCTCTCTTCTCTCCGTCTCTCTCTCTCCCTCTCTCTCTCTCTCCCTCTCTCTCTCTCTCTCTCTCTCCGCGGCGCGCGCTCGCGCACCTACCTTTTGCCCTAAATATTCCATCGTCCCTCTCGCACCGCGCTCGCGGAGAAGGCGGCTCGAGGCGGGGCGAGCTGCCGTCGTGACGGACAAAGCGTATTCTCATCGTCCGACTTACGTGCACACCCATGCAAACCCCGATCTCCTTGGGACGCTGTATCGCGGAGGAGAGGCTTCGTCGCGTCGCTCCGGGTCGTCGGCGCGTTGAGGCCTAGGAGGAAGGGCCGCTCGCTAAGGTCCGGAGCTCCGCCGATGGGCATCGGCACCCTCGGAAGGGAGCCTCGCGGGATTTCTCGGTGCGGCAGGAGACCGCCTCGGCCTCGGCCAACGCCACGGATCCCAGCCTGGCTCGGTCCTCTCTCGCGCTCCTGCGCCACACTTTTCACCAAAACGACATGCGAGAGGCACGCTCGCTGCGCCGCGACTCGAACCGGAGTTACGGGCGAGTTGGCACCGCGTCGGCGAGCGCCACCGCAGCTCGCCCTGGGCCGCTCGACCGAATGCTTCTTCCGGCGCGTTTGGCCGGCCCGCCCGAGCCGAAACTCGCTCGAGGCGACGGAGAGGAGAGAGGAGAGAGGAGAGAGGAGAGGCGAGGAGTCCGCGGAGCGGTCGCGCGACGCTCGGACAACGAACTCGGTCGGGCGGCGAGCTGCGACCGAACGTAAGAAGCGGTAGACCGGGACTCTCTCGCCTCGAGTCCACCTGTTTCGAGTGGCCGACCGACCGCTCGTGGAACGGCCGGCCCGGAGAAGGGGGACGAGCACTGCCTGCCGGCGAGCACTGCGCCGCGCCGGGCCCTTCCCCTCGCCGCTCCGCTTCAACGCGCTCGCGAGTCGGGCTCCGGCTTTCGCGAAGCCGCCGCCGCCGCCGCCGCCGCCGCCGCCGCCGCCACCGCCGCTCGCGGCCCTCGAGGGAGCCTCGCGCCGCTCCGCGTGCGCCGAGAGGAGCGCCGAGGGGAGCGAGGGGCATCCTCGCCGGGCGGGCCGCGATCGTGACCCAGAGAGGCGCCGCGGAGTACCTCGCGGAGCCCGTTACTCTGCCTGCCTGCCGAAGGACGCGGAAGGAAGACTGCCCTCTTCTTACCCGCCGACGATTCCTCTCGTCTCGCCGGATCTCTCTCTCCCGTTTCTCCCGCGATCTCGCCTAACCGTAAAGGCCTCCCACCTCCGCCGCTCCCCTTCCTCCGCGGGCCCTCGCCGCCCCTCCGCGGCTCTTGCCCGCCAAAGAGCGCCCTCTTGCCGTCCTTTCGCGCGAGCGGCCTTTGCGCCCTCGCCCTCGCCCTCCTTCCGCCCTCCCGTTGCGGAAAAACGCGGCGGGGCCCGACCGCGCGCGATGGCTCGCCGCCAAAAGTCCGCGATACCGGCTCTCGGAAGCTAATCGCCAGCCGGGCCGATTCGATTTCGAACGCTCGCTTCCGGCGTGCCGCTCGCTCTATCGACGATAATCCCTCCTTCCGTGCGTAAACGCGAAGAAACGTCCTCCCGTCGAGCCAACGAGCCGAGGAGATACGCGACCGTCGCTCCCCCGCTCGGCTTTAACCGCTTCGAGCGCTTTGGGCGACTCGAGCGATTCCGACGATATCCCCCTGCATCCGAGGCCGGGCAAAGGAGCCCGCTACGAGCGGCTTTCCACTCGACATTCCGGTCTTCCCGCTTTTCGATCGCGGCGTTCCGGCCGATTTTTCCTTTCGCCGCTATTCGCCTTAAAAACGGGAACGTTCTTGCCCAGAGTCGCTCGCTCTACCGGACACCGCCGACTCTCCGCGGCCGTGCATCGCGGCAGCGGAGCAACGAACTCTTTCCGTAAAAGTATTTCGAATCCGTTAAGGCGAGCGGATATATATACGCGTATCCGGAGATCGGGCAGCTGTTGCGAGCGAGACGTCCCTCGCCCGGAAGATCGCTCGGAGGATGAGCCACTCTTGTCGGGACTCGTCGGCGCGCCGATCCATCGAGAGCACTCGTGCTCGCGCTCGGAGCCGCGTGGGAGGCTCGACGATCGCGAATACCTCTCCGATGACTCCCTTCGGATCTTCCCCCGGGGCGCGCTCTTCCTCTCCTTCCGCGCCGGAGCGTACTACGACGCGGGATCTTTCTCGATGCGCCTTGCCCGCTCGAATCGCCTCGGCCGCGATAATCGCGACTCGTGCGCGATCGGCATTCCTCTCCCTCTCTCCTTCGAATCGGTGGGAATAAAGTCCAGGAAGACCGGTACGGCCCTCATTAGCATCTTTTCTACGCTCCCGCGACGAAAACACTGGGTGCGCCGGCCGTTCTTTACGAGCCTCGATGCTCTTGCCGAGGCCTGTTTCCCGTTTTTCCCAGCTTTTCCGCTCGGCAAAGGACCTTCGCCAAGGGGCCGCCGAGAGTCGGAGGACGGTCGGGGAGTTAGGGTCGAAGGAGCAGAAGCGTCGCGAGCGCGCGGCCATGGACTCGGCCGAGCGCGGACCGCTCTCGAGGACGAGGCCTTCGTCGTTGACCCACCGATCGTCCCGCGACGTCGCCCCGGCCTTCCTGTCAAAGTTCGAGGATCGTTTCATCGCCTCCGGCCGAACCGGCGCGCCCCACCGGCATTGCCGAAAACGCTTCGCGACCGGTGTAGCCTCCGGGACTCCAGGTGCGAGAGCAATCCGAGCCAGGGGCCCGCGAGGGCATCGCGGGGCCGAGGAGGCGAGCCCCGGCGATCCCTCGACGCCTGACATTTCGGAGCTGCCCTCGAGACGAGCGATTATCGCGCGATCGCGTCGCCGGAGCCGTGCCTTCGCGCCTATCGGGCCGCGATTGGCCGGCATCGCTCGCCGGCGTAAACACCTTTTTTGCATAATGCTAATCGGACCACGCTGGCCGCGGAGCCGCTTAAGGACGACGGGCCTCCGATGCCTATATAAAGCGGGGGTACCGCCGAGAGAGACGATCCGTCTTCGCCTCCGGAAGAACGTCTCGCCATGAAGAGCGACCTCAAGGTATACTCCTCTTTGCCCGCCGCGCTCCTACGCTTCGCCTCTCTCGGGCTTCCTTCTCGTAAGTCGAAAGCACGAACCTCCTTCGTTCCAGTATCTGACGGGCTTCGGCTGCGAGTTCGCCAGCGAGGACGAGCGGTGCCCCGGTGCCCTGCCCCTGGCGCAGAACAGTCCCCAGACCTGCCCCTACGGCCTCTACGCCGAGCAGCTCTCCGGCACGGCCTTCACCGGTGAGTCTCCCGTGCTCCCTCACCTCGCTCTGCGCCCTCCCGACTCTCTGCCTCGCCTCACCTCGCGCCCTTCCCGCCAGCTCCGCGCACCCGGAACAGGAGGACGTGGCTCTACCGAATCAAGCCTTCGGTCGCGCACGAGCCCTTCCGCCCCTACGACTCGGCGCCGGGCCAGCTCAGCGACGACTGGAACGAGACTCCTCCGACTCCCAACCAGGTACTCCTCCTCGAACCTACCGCCCTCGCGATCAGCGCCCTGGCTCACGCGCTCTTTCCTACCCCTCGATTGCTCAGCTGCGATGGAGACCCTTCGACGTGCCGACTCGCCAGGGCTCCGAGATCGACTTCCTGGACGGCCTTCGCACCATCTGCGGTGCCGGCGATCCTCGCCTTCGCCAAGGCGTCGCCGTGCACGTATATCTCTGCAACGCCTCCATGAAGGATAGGGCCTTTTACAACGCCGACGGGGACTTTCTGATAGGTAGGTGCGCCAGACCCTTCGAGGGCCAAAGGGTCGCGCGCTCGCTCTTCCCCCCCCGAGATAGATAGTCGCTTTGCGCGAGAAACTCGAGCCGCGTTAGAGGCCCGTAGAAACGAAAGTCTCGCTCAGTTCCTCAGCTGGGCCCGCTGCAGATAACGACGGAATTGGGCAAGATTCGGTGCGAGCCCAACGAGATATGCGTCGTTCAGCAAGGGATGCGCTTCTCCGTCTCGGTGCTCGGCCCTTCTCGCGGCTACATCCTCGAAGTCTTCGACGATCACTTTCAGCTGCCTGACTTGGGACCGATAGGTAATTTACTTTGGTTCCCGACTCGAATTCGATTCGACGAGGAATTCGAGAGGAGCGTCGGGTCGGCGATTGCACGCGCTCATTCCCCTCACTGGCGCAGGGGCGAACGGTTTGGCCAATCCGAGGGACTTTGAGACACCGGTGGCCTGGTTCGAGGACCGCGAGACCGACTACGGGATCGTGTGCAAATTTCAAGGGAAGCTCTTCCTCGCCGCTCAACGTCACAGCCCTTTCGACGTGGTGGCCTGGCACGGGAATTACGTCCCGTACAAGTACAATCTCGAGAGGTTCATGGCTATCAACAGCGTGTCTTTCGATCACTGCGTAAGTCGCGGGAACGCGAGGGCCGATCGGCACCGATCGTCGATCCGAACCTCACGCCCATCGTTTTGCAGGATCCCTCGATTTTCACCGTCTTGACCTGTCCCTCGACCAAGCCCGGGACCGCGGCCGCCGATTTTGTCATTTTTCCTCCTCGGTGGTCGGTACAGGAGCACACTTTCCGACCTCCTTACTATCATCGTGAGTAGAAAGTTTTACGCGTATTACGCTCGCGGAGCGACAGAGAGAGAGAGAGAGAGAGAGAGAGAGAGAGAGAGAGAGAGGCACGATGCGTATAACGACCGAGGGCCAAGCCGGAGCTCGCGTTATCCCCCACCCCCCTCTTACTCGCCGCTTTTGCCGACTGATATACATTCGATTTAATAGATAATCGCGCCCGTCGTTCACTCTCCTCGGCCCCTTTACGCTCCTTGGACGTATCGAGACCGATCGTAGGGATCGAAGTCGGCGGGCATGCATCGACGGTCCGGCCCCCGTTTCGCTCGAGAGCTCCGGAAAATCGCAGGCGCGCTCGCGATATCGGTGAAAACCTCGGAATTTTCCGCGAAACGCTATCGATCGTTTCATCGACTTCCTTCCCCGCTGCTTCGCTCCCCCCCCCCCCGAGCTGGGCCGAAGCGAAAGGACCGAGAGGTGCGAAGCGATCAAAGGCGGCGGGATTGCTCCACGCTCCAGAGGGTATTCCCCGCGCCTCGATCCTTGCCTCGTCGACTCGCGGTCCGACTTTCTCCGGTACCTTTTCGGCCCTATCCATCTCCGACGTGGTCGCCTCGATGAAACGTCGCCACGACGCGGCCCACTGATTCTCGATTGCGACTCCGCAGGCAATTGCATGAGCGAGTTTATGGGACTGATAAAGGGGCGATACGAGGCGAAGGAGGAGGGCTTCCAACCGGGCGGCGCGTCGTTGCACTCGATTATGACGCCCCATGGACCGGATACGCGGTGCTTCGAGGCCAGCAGCGAGGCCAAACTCGGCCCGGAGCGGATAGCCGAGGGCACTATGGCCTTCATGTTCGAGACTTCCTACGGTATGACCGTCACCGAATGGGCCAAGCATCGATGCAACAAACTGGACGAGGAGTACTACAAGTGTTGGCTCGACCTGAAGAAACATTTTGACCCGAATCGCAAACCCGACCAGCATCGACAGTGACCTTCCCCGCGCCGATCCTTGCTTCTCCTTTATCCCGTTCGGCAAATTTCCCCCCATTACGACGTCCACCGCCGACGAGCGTCTCCCACTACCCGTTTGTCCCAAATCTCTTATTTTCGATAGAATTACCGAGAGCTATTGTGCCAGATAAGTACTTACCGATTGTGCAAACGACGCGCACGAGGGTTACGCGATAGCGCGATCCGAGATAAATATTATTCTCTAAATATCCCTACTCTATCTGCTCATTGTCGATTCTTTCGTCATCGTCTCGGCGGCCGAGAGGCTCGTCTCGCATCTCGTTCGGGAATAAAAAGTCCGATTGGTACGTACGTTGAGCGTGTAGAATTTGAGTCTAGCCGATCCGATTGGTCCCGAGGTAACGGTATGTCTACCGCGATATATGCGGTGGCGCTCGTTGGAACATCGTGCCCGCGCCGGTATCTTCCTTATCGCTCGACGTGTCGCTCGAGCCTTGGCTAGTTGGATGATTTTACGCTAGGGTGCATTGCCGTACCATCGGACAATTACGTATGTACCTGTCAACGCTTTCCGAATCGGTGCGTTGAAGATTCATCGCGGAGATGGACGTCGATACGGTGCACCGATTTATCGTCAGGATCTCCGAGTGTTTACGGGGCTTATTTATATTCAGCGTGGCATAAGCATGTAGACGTCCAGGAATTTTCCTCTTCCGCTTCGTTTGCCTCGATCGCCGCTGGTAACCTCGCGATGAGACGAAAGAGCTACTCCTCTTGTCTCCTGTGTTGCCTCGTCAAAATTACCGTAGCTTCGTACTGTTATCCCGATTACTGTCACAATGTGGTACGTTAATTATACGCTTCGTTGTCCGATAATGCGCAACCATGGAAGCTTTAACCTTAATGTTATCGCTGAAATTATACCCTTACTTTCGATACACTGCCGATCGTATAGAACTGTATCGTGGAATTATCTTTCTAGACGACGTTGCATATGGTACCGGACTTTCAGTGTGCGCTAACGACGGTACAGACGGGAGAAGGTACAATATTATAATATTATGCGTCTCTGTAGTTTATTGTACGACATTGGTATACGTACCGTTCGTCGTGCTCGTTTGGTTTACTTCTGCACGTTTGTCCGTTCCCTTTAGAATGCTCGAAATTGAAATTCGAGAGCTCTTCCCCTATGCCTGCGGGACCGGTTGCCGAAAAATTCCTTCTTTCCGCTTACGTCAAAGTATGCGAGGAGTGTTACGTACGAGCAACGGCGTTTAATCTATCGATCGAGGATGCGAATTTTTCCAGTAAGAAAGCGCACGCTTTACCCATTTTTTGGTATCGCGCAATTACTATTGCGGCGCTCCTCAACGATTTATGTTTGAACCAGGATTGATAACGCGCTATCAAAGTCTCGTGGATGAGAAATTGTCCGCGTGTAGATATATATGGTTAAATGGAAACGTTACGCACGCCGCTCCAAGGGAACTGTACGTATCTTGCCCATTTTCCGACGATACGTTCGAATCCTCCCACTATCAGCTGGAATATCACGTATTTGGCGACAACTATGAATACACTAAGAAATATATCTTTACAGTACCGAGGAGCAAGTTAATGGGTGAGCCAATTTCGTCGATACTCCGCGCTATGCTCTATGCCGCACGCTATCCTCTTAAATGTCGGTGCTCTCTTTACTTTCCAGACGAAGCCACGGACGTTACGACGTATACGCCGTTTATATACGTCGACGTTTCGGAGATTCCGATCCTTTCTCTGTACGTACAACCTTTGCCCCAAAGATTTAACGTATCCGCATATAATATTTGGTTGATAAATAACGATACAAACTCGGCGATGCACGTCGACGCTGTCTTGAAAGAAGGCGATCCACATATAAAACACGACTTTACCGCACAGACCGGCTCGTATTATTTCAAAGTTGCCGCGTCGCATTCTACGTGTACCGAGTATGGTTGTGCAAACAGCACCACTCCGCTGATAACTATAAGTAGGTGAAATTAAGCGCGTTCATTTCGGATGCGCGACGCATACGAAAACTTTTTCAATCTCTTTCCTTTGCTTTGTAGAAGAAGCGTCTCATCGCATTCTCATTATGATAATTAGCATTGTATGGATTCCACCCGTGTTATTGTACGTCTTTTATCATTTATATAAGATGTATAGAAAAAGAGGTAAGCATATTTGCCCACGGTTTTGCGAAAACTTTTGCCGCGGCATTGGACATACATCGCTGTAATACATCGCGTATATTCCAGAAGCGAATAGGCAAACACGAGGGCAACAAAATTGTTTGCTGGTGTATTCGCCCACGCATACGGCGCACGTTAACGCCATGGTTGCCCTGGCTAAGTACTTGAGGTGTTGCAACATCGGTGCTATGATAGACATACTCGACATTCCCAAAACCGAGACTCAGGTAAGAAAGATTTGTATTCTTGGCGGGTGAAAAGTTATTCCGAGCAACTTCTATTTTTTGCATGGTCAAGGATCCCGGACTGTGGTGCAATGCGGCTTTCCGCGACGCCCACGTTATCCTAGTTGCGACGTCTCCGCCCATGAAGGGCTCCGTTTCGTTGATATACCGAAACGTGGACAATCACGTTTTACGGCTACTCAAGGAAAATTATCCACAGAGGAACAAAAAATATTACGTCGTGCAATTCCCGTATTGCGATCCGGACGATCTGCCGGAAGAGGCACGATGCTTTAAAAGATTTTATATGCCGGAGGAACTGTTGAAATTAGTGAAAACCATTCACACGGCGAGGTACGGCGGACGTGTCGCCGCGTCGGGCAAGGAATTTATAGAGAGCATAAACGCAGCAAAGCTACAAGTTGTTCAGACGGAAATTCCCAGGCAGAAATTGACAAGAGAAACCGGTGGGTCGCGGGGGAAATCCTTGATGGTCTTCCGGAACGAGCGCGTCGTCCTCTCGTTTCAAGTTAACGCTCCTTCGCTTCTTCCAGACGATCTTCTGACGCCCATTGGCGAACGAGAGAGAAGAACGGTCGACGGCGATCAAAATAATTTCTCGGATAACGCCGATACACCGGAACGTAGTTTAACGCCTCAGTTTTTCTCCACCAATATCGACGAATTAAACCTATTGGGCGAGAGCGGCGAGGATGAGGGAGGAACGTCGGTAACGCAATCCTCTTTACCCGAGGGTTGCAAGTTTCGCATCGACGAACTGGATTTGTAAATTTTTCAAGCTCTCGTCGCGCGGTCTCCATTTCCGTGCCAACGACAATTTTTATACATTTTTATCCGTCGTTATTAATAAATGTACCTTTATTATTGAAATAACTCTCGTATCGGCTACACATTCCTGTCGCGCACCGGGTATCGGTAAGCTTTTTATCGTCCTTCGAGGAGCCCTCTTAATTATTCTAGAATACCGACGAGAGCAAAGCAATAACGTCACGGTTTTTGCGCATCGTACGGCGTACGTTTCTATTTAACCGAAGGGACCGTGGGCAAGGAAGTACATTAAAAGCGATATAAATCCCAATGGTGGACTCACGATCGTGCGGCGTCTCGCGAGAGAAACTACTCGTCGAGTGGAATGTGTCGCTCACGAATAATCGCGGAAGAGGTAAATTCGTTTTCGAAGAAACGCAGTCTTATTTAGGGGTACGGCCGAAGCTTGCACGACTCGCGATCGAATAACGGCGAAGGGCCGTCAGCAGGCTGGAGAGACGGGACGAGCGCGAGGAACACGAGTCCTGGGTCGCGATAAAAGCGCGGAGGACGATAGTCGTGTCGCCAAGGATTAGCATCGTCCTACGGAGACGCGACGTCCGCCTCGAGTCGACGCTCGGATCCTCGTTATTGGCCGCTAAAACGTTAATATCCATTTGTGCTATATAGGTCCTCCACTAGAGGGCGGTGCGATCGGTAAACGATAGAGATATCCGTAAGCATAAATACCGATCGTGGCAAAGATGCGCACAGAGACGTAGTAAAAGCTAGCGAAGATTCGCGACGAGGACGCATCGCGCAAAGACGCGCTCCAAGGCGAGGCAGCGGTCGCGCACTCCTCGGCTGGAGAGGCGCGAAGGCGTGGGCGTATCCCGCGGAAGGCTCGGGCGCGGATGCGAGCCTAGCACTCGCCGGAGCTTTGGCGGGACGCGCTCGAAGCGGCCCCTTCCTCTCGGAGCACGCCCCTCGCGAGCAAGCGGGCCTCGCTCCGCGAAGCGGGAACGGACCAAAGCGCCCCCGACGACTCCGGCCCGGTCTACGATGGAAAGCTCTGGCACTCGTGCTCGCATGGATTTTCTTTGCCGGCAGTCGCGCGCTTCCGTGGCCGCGCGAAGGATCACCGGGGGCCACCCCGCTCCCTCCTCCTTCCTCCTTGCCCCTCTGTCCGGCGAGCCTTCAGGATTCTCTCCCCCTTGACCTTTCGGGGCCAAATTCAAACGGCTTCATCGTCGCCGACGAGCTTGCCCTCCGAATTGGCGAAGACGAGCAAATCCTCCGTCTCCGCCGACTTGTTGCCGCCCCGCATGTCCATGTACGATTGCGGCCGTTCCTTCGTCGGCGTCCTCGGCTCGGCGTTCTCGGTATTACTGCCGGTGCTCGCGTTTCTTCTCTTTATCGGAGTCTCGTAGCGAGACTCCAGGTTCGGTCGCGGCTGGCATTCGTTGACGTAGGAACGCTCGAGTCCCTCCTCGGCCAGCGAGGATTCGGGCCGCTGCCAAAGCGCGTGCAACTTGTCGACGTTGTCGCACTTGGTCATCCTGTCGGCGGACGGCTTCCCGAGATAGTTGACGGTGTCGGTTTTGCCGAGCTCGAGGCCGGAGGAGTCCGCCTCGAGGTTGCCGCCGCTGCCCTCGCGAGCACCGTTGCCGGAGCCTACGGTGGTGCGAATGGTGGTGTCACGGGCCGAGATGGGAGTCGCTCGAGAAAGATTACCGCGAGAAATTCTTTCCTCCGAAAAGCGATCGCCGGTATTTAGGGAAGGAAATCGCGAAGATACTCACTGGTCGGACTGTCCAGGGCGTGCAAGGAGGCGAAGTAGGCCTGATTGTGGACGGTTCTCGGATTGAGATCGAGATACTCGACGCCGTCTTCCAGCATGCGTTCCCAGTGACCGGTGAGCTCCTTGAAGGAGGGTCTCATCGCGGGCTCTTGATGCCAGCAGGAAACCATCAGCTTGTACCTGCGAAGCGAATATCCGAGCATCGTCCCGGAAGAATGGGCGGACGTCGTCGAAACGTAGGGTACTTACAACTGCTGCGAACAGTTGGCGGGTCGTTCCATGCGATAGCCGGCCTTGAGCAGACCGTAGAGATTGTGAACGTCCACCCCGGGATAGGGCGACGCGCCCAAGGTGACCAGTTCCCAGAGCAGCACTCCGAAGCTCCAGACGTCCGACTTGCTGGTGTAGACGTGATCGGCCAGGGACTCGGGCGCCATCCACTTGACGGGCACTGCGAACCGACCGACCGATCCCGTATTATACCGGCTCGCTCGGAGCACTTCGCTCCGGCCGAATCGGCCCGGAGGACTCACCGCGCCCCTTGCTCCTCTTCAGGTAGGCGTCGTCCTCGTAGACGTCCCGCGTCAGTCCAAAGTCCGAGATCTTGCAGACCTTGCCCGCTGCGAGCAGCACGTTCCTCGCGGCGAGATCTCTGTGCACGAGCTGTACGAAGGGCCGGCTTGCGTTAATCCGGCGCGATAAGACGATCCGGAGAGCGAGATCGGGCGTACCTTGATGTCGGCGAGATAAGCCATTCCCTTGCTGATTTGCCAAGCGAAACCGAGGATGTCTCTGGGTGCGATGGCGTAATCCGTGACCGGCTCGACGCACCGAAACTCCACCCTGGCGATGCTCGGCGAGGTGGAGAGCAGGGAGGAGGTGCAGGGCGTCCTGCCCTCCGATTCCAGGTGTCTGCTACGTCTCAAGTAGTTTCTGCGATCGTACAAAAGGGATCTCCGAGATGCGACGTTCGGCCCTCTCTTTTCCCACCTATCCACCCGGCGTCACTTACCGAAGGGAACCAAATTCGGCGAATTCGATGATCAGGTAGACCGGCCCTCCGGCGCCGGTGCAGGCGCCGAGCAGCCGGATGACGTTCGGGTGTTGAGCTTCCTTCAGGAGCTGATACTCGGAGAGCAGGTCGGCCAGCTCCGAGGCGCAAGCGTCCTCCTTCAGTGTCTTCACGGCCACCGTCGTGGGCCCGAGCGTGCCCCCGATGTCGAGGGCTTTCGCTCGCAAGACGCGCCCGAACTCGCCTTCGCCCAACACCTGCTCGATCGTCAGTCGAGAGCGAGGAAACTCCCACTTTGGATCCGGCTGCGAACGACCGAGCGTCGAACCTGGTTAGCCAGCGATCGCGAGCTCCCGCGAGCAACTTGCTTCGAAAGGAACGCGTTCCGCGAAGCGAGGAAGAAGAGGAGGTTCGCGGGCCGAAAGTGGCTGCTCCGAAGACGGAGACGCCGCGCGACGCGTGCCATACCGCGGAGGCAAATTTACGGGCGACGTTGGGTTAGAGGGTAGAGGCGCCTAATGTACCCGACCGAGCCGGATGTCTTTCGCCGAGCTCCTCTTAATCCTTGCGCGAAGTAAAACCGACGAGTTTATCGCTCGCTTCGTTTCGGTCGGAAGTTTCGGTAGGATCTCTCGGCGCGGATCCGAGGTACTAAAATATCGACGCTTTCGCGCGTCAGCGGGCCGGCCTCTTCCCTCGTTTTTCACCGCCCATCCTAACTCAGCCCGGTTCCGAGGCCGCCCTTTATTTCCGTCCGCCTCGTTTTAAGGCCGACGACGCGGTTTGGGCCAAATCGTCTTCGCGCATCGATGTCGTCTCGCAAGAGCGGAGGAGCTGGATACTCACCGGGCATGTTTTGGGAAGCAGGAGATGACGATTCGTCGTCGCGAAGGAGTCCAGACCGATCAGAAGGCCGTTTCCACGGTCGACGTAGTCCGAGGGCAGAATACCGTGCACGGCGCTCACGCCCTCCTCCGTCCTTCGTTTGCAATCGCGGCGCGCACCCTTGCTCGCCATTCTGAGGGACACGGCCAACATTGGGGCTTTGCGGAAACGTTTCGGCTTGGATCGAGCTACGAGAAGGGTACCGCGGATTTCCCATCCGTTCCTTCCTCGAGCTTCGAGTCTGGCACTTCGAGACGCGCTCTCCTTGAATGCGCGCGAATCGTACCAAAGTACGGGACATTGCATCGCGCGTACAGTGCTCCAATCCATCGGGACAACGTCGAGCGATGACCCACCGGAAGCTTTTTTTTTTGCCTTCCTGCGGCGCGTGGAGCGTCGAAGGAAGGAAGGGTTCGCGCGCGGTTGCCGCAAAATTTGCGCCGGAAACTTTTGTAATCCGCGGCCCTCGCGCGCAATGCTCATCGTGGCCCGCCTTCGCGACGGCCGCGTAATATCGTGCGCCGGGACGAGGTCTCTCGCTCACCGCGGATCTCTCGATGCGGTCGACGCGATGCGCGTTAGAGGGTCGCGGCGCGTGGTTACCGACGCGAGCGAATGAAAAGTGGCTCGACGATGCGCCCGGCCGTTTTGTCCTAAAGTAATTATCGAGCGGACGCAAGAGCGACGAAGGTAGGGTAAAGATAAGCGGGCCGGCGTGCGTCCAAGCAGGATCGATAAAACCCCCCCCCCCCCCACTCGATAAGCTTATCTTCGGCGTGTCGTTTGGATTTTATCGATTCGAATGGATGGATTGGGGCTATCTCGATTGCGAGCGAGAAGCGTGCCGTCCGCGCCACCCACCCCCCACCACTCGCCGTGCTCGCCCTCGTCTTACTCTCCAAGGGCGAGTCGCCTCTCGTTCGCGCTCGCGGAATCTCACCTGTGCCTCCAGGCTACGAAGCTGCCCACGATGACTATCAGGACGAAGAAAATAGCACCGATCACGGCTATCGTGCAGACTGGCCCGCAGTGTCCGTTGTACGCTACGGAAAAGCAGGTATCAAAACAGTCGGGCCCTCTCGATGGACGCGCTGCCCGCCGAAGCGTAAAAGAAAGAAGTCGAGCGAACCTTTGCGCGCATCGGAGACGAGCACCTCGTTTTCGCGCTCCTGCAATTTTCCGGCGCCCTCTCTTCCTTCCCCATTACCTCCGCCGACCTTGTCCTTTCCCTCTCTTATGGACGGAAAGCCGCATGTGCAGCGTAGCTCATCGTCGCAGGCGCACGTTCCTAGTCCGCTCTTTATCCCGCGGCCAGCCTTGTTCACGTGCCCGAGCAGCACGTCCGCTGAAATGCGTATACAGATCGGCTTCTACGCAAAGGACGAAGGCGAGCCTCCCCCCCCCCCCGCACCCTCCCCCATGCTCTCGGCATCGGTCTGATCCTCCCTCCTCTCATAATCGGTTATCGCGAAAGGACGTCCTCGATCAATCCTCTCGCGCGTAATCCAATCTTCCTCCTTCGCCCATCATCGGCGCTTTCGGCCGGCCGCGCGGTCGCGGAGGAGGAACAAGAGAGTGCGCGCAGAGATCGTAAAGCGTCGATGAGCGTTGCGTCGACTTACATTCCACCGTGCAATCCTGCGGACATATGACCGGGTTGAGGCGCTCCAGCTCGTCGCATTTGTTGTCCGGACAGTAGGCCAGATTAGGGGAGCAGGTCGAGTAGTGCGCGGACATTTGAGGGGGATCGGCCCTATTCGCCCGCCACGCGCAGCGTCCAACGTAGCCCGCTTTCCTGCAAAAGCGCAAACGATTCTCCTCGAGTGGGAACGCTTGAAAGAGATCGGGGTGGGGTAAGGATCGCTCGAGACGTATGGCGGAGGGGCGCCGGGGCGGAAGGAAGGTGAGGGCGAGTTTGGGGAGAATCGCGGGATTCCGGCTGGCCGATGTTCGGGAGCGAGCAGGACGTACCCGAGGGCGCCGCTCGCCACGCCGCAGCTGGATTCGCAGTCTTCCTTGGTCTTGGCATTGGCGCAGGAGCGGAGCGGCCCTTCCCTTCGAGCGCACGCGTCCAGCTTCGATGGTGGAACGTCGACCAAGTTTACCCGAATCGTCCTCGAGGACAGCCCGCCGTCCGGCGTGCTCCACTTCAATTTCAATCTGCAAGGACAAGGAAATCGCGAGGGGGAAAGGGGCGAATCTCGAGGCGGCGCGGCCGCGAGCGGGGTGCGCCGCGGCTGGGAAAGCCATACTCACGGCACCGTGGCCGGCTCGAGCTCCAGAAGGTCCTCGTCGAGGACGTAGACGATGCCACCCTTTCGAGTGACGTCGAAGGCCCTCGAGCCGTGCAGGGAGAAGTTCATCGAGGCCGGCGGCTCGCCGCTCGGCTTGGCGACGCGCGAGTACCGGGAGGCCGCTCGGCCGATCCTGACGCTCGACGGATAGCTCGGAGATTCCCTCGCGGAAGTCGATGCCGCGGTCGTCGTCCCCGCGCGATGCTCGGGCCCCGAGAAGGTCAGCGTGACGTTTAGCTGCTCGAGAAGAGTCTCGGGGTTACGATCCTCGTCCCTAAACCGCCGTCTTCCTTTCCGCTTCGAGCTCGCCGCCAAACCCCTACGGTTACGCCTCGACGCGCCCTTTCGTCGCCGTTCGTATACTTGGAACGCGTCTCGTCCAGAGATATTTCTCCCCCGTCCTTACCGCTGCACGCTTACCAAATTGCGTACATTTCCGTGCTTTGACGTTGGCACGAGGAGGAAACGAGAAACGGCGAGCGTTGCCGAATTGAGACTCGGTTGCGGCTCGGCCCTAGTCCGCCGGTCAAGTGCCCTCGCGCCGTGCGCGTTGTCCACCGAGCGCGATGCACCGACAAATTGACGTTCTTAAATCGCGCGATGCGGCGCTCGGGCCACTGGTGTATGAGCTAGCGCTTATTAAATATATTTGACGAAAATCCAAACTCGATATCGAGTCGCGCGAAATTGATCGCCGCTCTTGTACTCGGATACGCGTTGTACGTAAAAGGGCGCGTTTGGGCTCCGTAGGGCCGACGCGATCCCGCCGAGGCGAGCCCTCGGAGCCCCGGTCGGATGCGGCTAGGATTTATTCACCTGGATTTCGTTTAAAGTACCGCGACGCGACATCGGGGATACGGGACGACCATTAAAGTGTGGGTAGGAGGGTCTTTGCGACGCGATTCGAGAGCCAACCAGGATACGTAACGCGCGCTTCTGTGCGGTGTAATCGTCCATCGATGAGGCCGTTTGCGCCGTAACTCTCACATCCCCCCGCCCCCCCCCCTCCCACCTTCACGGCACAAATTTCTAAAGGAAAAGCCATTAGCGCGCGTTGATTAATAAGCATTTAAGGGACGTCGCTGGCCGAGAGCGAATCGTCCGGAAAGTTTGGCGCGATCGTCGATAAGCCCTGGGGAGCGAGGGTGCGGGTTTCCTGCTCCGGCAAAAAGCTCGATCCCGTGGGCGCTAATAGCGGGAAATGTTTAAAACGATATTTCGCGCAATAGAAGCTTCTCGCCCACGTAAAGTCTACCGCAATTTCCAGACGGTGCAGCCGTTATTAATTCCTGATTAGGCATCTCCGTGAAATCAATGCCGCGCCCAAGGAACTTGGGATTTTACCGTTTAATCGTTTAACGACCCGAGACTACAGCTCCGAGTCCGGGCAGTTCGATACGGGCCGCCTGCAATAATCCTCGCTCTCCTCCATCTCGATATCCCACCTTCGAAGCTCCGCGACGAAGCGACGATGGGACGAGAGATCGTTCGCTCGCGTCCCTCTCGCGCGAGTCTCCAATTTTAGTCGCGGGGATGCTCGATTATACCGCATTATCCAAGCGGAGCGCCAACTTCTCTCCTATCGATGCGTCTTCGTACCGAAGACCGGGCAAAGCGTTCGGCGAGACTCGCGGTTTTTGGAAGAGGGCAGAGTTTGGTCAGCGGGCGAGAAGGTATTTCCCTACGGTACTTTGGGTAAAATCGGCGAGGAGTCGGAAGAGATTTTTCGGGAACGAGGAGCGTTAGGCGCGGGCCAATGGCGGAAAGATTTCTTTGATCCGACAAAGGAGTCGATAATTAGCCGACGCGGTACCGCTCTCCGCCGGAAGGAACCCGCCACTACACACGTCCCAATAGCCAATCCCCCCTATCCAATTCGCTCGCGTCTTTTGTGCATTACCTCCGCATCCCCCCCCCCCCCCCTCCCTCCCCCTGCCCTCCGCGCAAAAGGTATCTCTCGATTCTTTCGCCAGACGCCGACTTTCACCGACGAGCATCGATTTTCCCCGCAGCGGTCACTCGCGCTTCTCTCTCCTCCGAGCCGCGTGGTCGGCGGTGCCTGCGCCTGACAGCCCGCAAACGTACGGCAGGAGGAAGGCTCCGATACGGGGAAATACGTGCTCGAATCGGAAATACGTGGGCGTTGCTTCGGGCCTTTATCGCGAAAGAAGCGTGAGAATCAATCTGCCGGGCGGCTCGGCGAACGGTCCTATCCACGCACCGCGCGCGTATCGTCGCGATCCAGGAGAGGAGAGTCGCCTTTGGACGCGGCGCGGATCCGAGTCGTTTATCGACGCGCGCTTCCGCTAGCCTCGGCACGGATACTCGTATCCGCGGCATTATCGGTGTAAAGAGAGAGAGATCGCGTTCGAAAGGACATATCCCTGTTGGCGAACACGCGTGTCCGAGCAAAGATTTTTCGCGCAAAGCACAAAAGTCGGGCTTACCGTATCCTCTCCGTATCCCGGGATCAGCGACTCGTCCTTCACTTGTAGAATCACTCGGTAGGGCGACTTCGGTAGGAGCGTGGTTTTCGAGTAAATACCTGGAAGCAGAGCGCCTATGTAGAGCGCGGCCGAGTTTCGTAAGAGAGCAATGGGACGGCAACTGACTCGTGACGATGGCCGTCGAGGGTGCTCTGTCCGGATACTTTGGGTGCTCGATGGGGAAGGTGTCGAACGTAACGTTCAGCGCGTCGTAGACGTCTTCCAGTATACGAACGGCGTATCGATTGCTGTTCCTCGCATCGGCATCCTTAAATATCAACGTGCCATGGTCCAGCTTGTCGCCCTGCCGTGAGCAAATCGATCGGCGGTTTAAAACTCGAGTTCTTAACGCGATTCGTCCTCGCGTTGCGTCATCCACTCTCCGTTTCCTCGCACGGGAAAGGGAGAATGGGCGAGAGGGCGAAGAGAGCGAGGACGGACGAAGAGGGGTGTGGTGAGGTGTGGTGAGGCGAGGCGAGGCGAGGAGTGGGTGGGGGGGGGGGGCGGTTGGAGCGAGGCTGAAAGTAAAGAACCAGCGTGGGCGAAGAAAAAGAGCCGTAGGTTTAATCAGGATCAGCCCCCGAAGCCTCGTTCCTTCCTCCCCCACGCTCTTTGTCCCACCCGGCCGTGTCCCGTCTTCGTCCGCTTTCCGCGCTCCAGCATCTCACGACCCTTCCCGAAAACAATGCCGTCATCATACGGACGACGCCACCACGATCAAATCCCATTTTACGCCCGCACCACCTTTACCGGCCTAGGTAAATTTAATCTCCTCGGCCTCGAAAGCGAGCGGCCTCCGCCGGCGACGGTTCGTCGACCCGCTCGCCCCCTCGGCCCGCGATCTCGCCTCGATCACCGCGCGTACCTACTTCTTCCTCTTCCTCCAAAGAGCGGGAGGAGAGGGGGGAGGGGGGGGGCTCACCGCTTTGAAGTCCCGAAGCGATATGGCGACGGAGCGGTTGCCTTGCGCCAGCGGGGGGTTGTCGTCCTGATCGAGGACTTCCACGAGGAGGTTGGCCGTGGGTGCGTGCTGAATGCCGGTGCTCTCCTGCCAGATGACGCACCGCACGAGAAGCTCGAGTCGCGGTCCCGGCCCGCCCGGCGGCCCGATCACGTCTCTGTCCAGGGAAGCATTCGCGAACAACTCGCCCTCCGAGATGCCAAAGTACTTCGTCCCTGGAAGGCGAGAGACGAGACACGTCAGTGGCCCTCGGGGATAAAAGGTTGATATACGCGGAGATATACTCGGGAGTTGCGCCAGCGTCGGTGAGCCGGCTGGCCCAGCCCGGGCGGTCAGATTTATTTCCGCGCACACCCCCGATACCCTTTTGATTAATTGATCGCGCCCGACGGCTGACTTTCCACGAATAATTTATCCCTTCCGAATGGTAACCGCGCCGTAACTCTCCCGATTGACCCGCCGAGACTTCCACCTCGCCAAGTAGCGCGGGCGCCTCGGTTTTCATCGGCGAAATCGCGCCTCTTCGAGGCCAAAAGCGCGAGGCGCTATCGCGAGCCTACGCCGCCCCCTCGTCGCCGAGCCGCCGATCCCCTCGAGCTCGGCCGCCGCGGAGAATGGGGCAAGCGCGATTTTAAGGAGTGCGCAGCTTCCTGAAGAACACTTGCCGTTCAACAATTCGTATCTGGAGATGTGGAAGTCGGGACAAAGGACGCCGTAGGCGCCTGGCCCGATCGCTCCCAGCACCGTGCGCGGCTGGTTCTCGTATATTCTGTACCTCGATGTGTTCCAGAAGCACATGTCCTGTAATCGCGAATGTCGCTTTAAGACCGCGGCGTGAACGAACGACGCGGACCCCGCGCTCGAAGGGGCCTTTACTCACCTCGATGTAATCCGCGCAATTGATCCGTTTGCCCTCGACGGCCACGGGCCGAATTTTAATCTCCAAAAAAGCTTCGTCAGCCTCCTCCTCCTCCCTTGCCCGAACCAGTATCGTCGATGGGGGGCCTTATCGATGAGCGGAAAAGAGCCATTAGCGGAGACGCGCCACGGTAATCTATCCATCCTCTTTCTAACCTCATCGTTTCTCGGAGTTACTCGACGAGGTCGGTTATTCGCGAGCACCGCGAAAGATGCGCGCGAGCCTTCGAGCGATTCGCATCGACCCGAAGAGCCCGTTCGGGGATCGCACCGGTCGATCGAGCTTTTCTTTTCCTCTCTCGTCGGAATACAGAATACTCGGCCGTATTTTTCACGAAAGCGTATCGACGCAATAATCGCTCGAGAATTCCGAGGAGCGAGGGTCACCGGTCGAATCACTCGATCGCGGAAAGCGGGCGTACCTCCTTCCGGAAGAGCGTGCAGTACGATGTCTCCCGTCTCGGGCACGAGGGAAGCCATCCTTTCGCGAGGCGTGGAAATCCGATACTTGGCATTTTTCGATACGGAAGAATCGTCTCCGAGGGTCCTGAGGTTGATCAGCTTAATGTCCGAGCTCAGCCTCTCGCCACTTCCCGCGGGGTATGGTAATCTCAACGTCAGATCCGATTGAGGAAAGTAGAGCGCTGAAACAGACGTGAAGTAACGTGCTTGACGTTCGTTACGCTCCTTCCTCTCCTCTCAGCGTCGAGAGACGTGCGGCGCACCCTTGCACCAAATTCCCCCTTCGATCTCAAGATCGACGAGGCGAGGCGTTAAAACGATCGGTCTCATTTTTGGCCGCTTAAACGTCTTGGCAACGGAAAGTATCGCGCGACGGGAGCGCTCCTCGCTATCGGCTTCGTCAAAATCCCATTTATCCAGAGTTTCGTTTAACTTACGCTAGACCGAGCGAGTATAAAGTTCTTTTAATCTTCGGGGAAACGGCGATCACCCGCTGCGAAGATTATTTCCTCGCCATATACAAGCGGCTTTTAAGAACGTCCGTTACGCGAAAAGATACGAGGGCCGAGTCGGTAATAGTATGGCCGCGCGATATCGCCGGGAAGTAAAGAGTATTTTTACGAAGGGAGAAACCTCCTTAAGGATACGAAGCGACCAAATCTTTCTTCCCGGCTCGGACTTCCACCGTCGCGGATACACTTCGACGCCTTCGCATCGCGGAACTGCCGATACTCGGAGGCGACACGGCGGATGGCATACGCCGCTTTAAACGGGAGCAGCCTTCGGCCTGGGTTATGCATTTCCTCGGTATCGAACAAAATATTCCGCGAGATATACCACGGGACGTCGAGTGGAAAAGACCACTCCGACACGACCGAGGCCGGAACATCGGTGGCCGGACTTTGCCATCCGAAAATCCATTTTCCGTATCCCGCACCGCGCGGCTCGCACGTGAATTATCGCGCCGTGTACGTATCGTCCAGCCGGCAATAAGCGGGGAAGAGGAAAATACGCGTCGAAGCGCTCGTTCCTTTTTACTCGAATCTTTTCACGGAGCGAATAATGCCGTCGGAGCAAAAGGGTTTTGCAGCTTGCACGCCTCTAATACCCCCTAAATTTGAGCCCGATCCGCGCGAGGACGGAAGAGAGACGTCTCGCATCGTCGACCAAAGATGGATTTTGCGCGAGAGGAGGAGAGAAGTTACGCGCGAAATAGCGTGGAAAAGTTCGACCGCGCTGCCTCGCGCGTTTCTCGTGTTTTTCACGCGCTTCGGTACGCGGAATCCACCTGTGTCAAGGTGAACGCTTAATCGATATACGCGAGGCAGTTAATTTTAATCCAGGAATCGCGTGCGCGCTGGTAGGCACAACGATCGCGAACGATTTAACGACGGGCCCGTATCTTCCGCGCTCCTGAGCGCGATGCCGAACGCGATAAGCCCTGCCCCTCGGTGTGCCCTTACCTCGGCCACCTCGGAAAAGCGCCGTCGATGATATAACTCTCGAGTGGAAAGGCGTCCCGGAATTTCTATCGGCGGAAGAATTTGGAAAAGTTCCGCGACACGACAGCCTTGCGTGAGCAACGCTCGCTCGGTTAATGCATGGCAAATGGCCGGCCCGACTCCGTATTAAATTCCGGAGACGCTCCCTCTCCGTAACCACCCCAAAACGTACGAGCTTCCGGGAGCGCGCTTTATGAATTCCATAAATACTTTCGCGCACGATATTCGTGCGTACACGCTTCCAGGCTCGGGCGCGGCCTCGCTCCCGCAAGGACAGTCGCGGGGCGAGGATAACGTTCGTGAGGAAAAGCGCGTACCCTCGGCCCGAAAGATACGCCAGAGCGCCTTCGAATGGTGCCCACCGTGCGAATGTTGGCCGGTGAATTAATTAGACGGTTATGCCTTCGAGGTACACTCCCATTCATAAGTGATCGGACGTGCGGAACGCCAATGGCTCGGACCGACCTAACGCTCGCCAATTCTCCGCCCAGCACTACGCAACGCGCCTTGACTCCTCAAAAATTGACACGGCTCTCGCGCCGGACGATGTCCGGCGGTAAGATTCGGATCGACTGGAAAAAGCCAGAGTTCCGATCCTACTCGTGCAATGACTTCCGGCGTGCACCGAGTGCGAAAGACCGATCTTGCGAGGAACGCCAAACTTGTCGAGTAACGCGCTACGATACGATGCACGATGGCTGTAGGATCGGTTCGTGTCCCGCAATATCGAGCGGGATGAGGCGGCCTTGCAATGCTTTTTCGCGATAAAATTTCCGTAAATGTCCCAAGGCTTTCGAAGGTGGGTGTAGCTCGCGCGTGTGCGCTTGCGTTTGCTCCGCGCTCCCCACTGTCCAGCTATGTTAACGTCCGCTCTCCGTCTCTCCGTCTCTCGAACACGCCGGCCTCGTGCGTGCCGTGCGTGCCGCGCGTAAAGGCGCGATCGACCGTACGGAGAACTCTTGACGCATTAACCGAGCGGCTATTTGCATATTCAAGAGCGGATTACTCGAAAATATCGGCGGGATCGATCCGTCTTGTAGATTTTAATCGCCCCACTCCCCCAGCCTTCCCCGCGCCTCTCCGCCCCTCTCCGCCCCTCGCTCTTCCCTCTCGCGTAATTAAATTCTTTCCATTTGGCAACGATGCTGCCGCGAGGCGATTCATCTATTTTCATGACCGCAGAAGGATCGCCGACGGTGGCAGAGCGACGTTTATCGTCGCGATTCGCGCGATCCGCATTTTTATCCCGAGAACGCCGAATTTCCCGTTGCGGCGCGAATCCGTATTTGTACCGTGCTCGGTTGCCCGATAAGCTCTTCGGATTCGGAGAATCCGGGTTTGCTCTCGCTCCCTTCGATACTCCTCCCGCGATATTGCCTCCTCGAATCGAGCCTCCGAGGCGTCGTTTTTTCGTCTATCCAAACCTCGGACTCGATCGTCGCGAGCGAGCCAAAGATCTCGAGGGCGAGTAGCGGCTCGTCCCCCCTCGCCTTTCCATCGCCTTTTCCACGGTAATCGGCCTGGAGGAAGAAGAACCGAGCCGATCCAGGATGAGCGGCGTGTTGCGGCCACCCGTCTTCCTGACCGGTCTAATCTCACTTTATGGTAAACCCTAATCCTCGAAATCCGCCCATGACGCCAAAGATATGCGAGTTCCGCGGTAAAGCAGCAGCGGCGTGGATCGTTAATTCCTTTCGGGAAGGGCTGGCCCCGTTCGAACCCTTCCCTTCGACGAATTTCGTACGAAACGCGAGCCTCCGATCGTCGAGCGTTTGGTACGGTAGCCAGGGACTCGTTGTGCATGGCCGACATCGGCTTCCAGATCGCGACTTTTACGTTTCGAGCTTATCACCGCTTTTTACGGCCCGGATAGGTACAGCTTGGAATACTCGTGCAGGCCGAGGGTAATTCGGCGCGAAGCGAGGAAGGGAGGAAGCGTGCCAGCGGAGCGGCGCGATTCACCGATCCTGCCGAATTACGCTTCTTTTACGACTTTACGATAAACACCCGAGAGGACGCCGTCGATGGGTCTTTGCCGGAAACGACGCGTCAAGGTCCCGAATTAATTTCGTCGATAGTGCTCCTCCGCCCGCGAAGTTTAACGACTCCCCTTCGCCGGCGGAGCCGCCTCTCTTACGGTGGGAGAGGCGGCAAAACGGGATAACGAGCGCGCATTTTCCTTCAAGCACAAGCGTCGCGCGTAACGGGGAAGATCTCTTCTCCCTTGGCGAGGCGTAGACGACGAGGAGGAAGCTTGTCGGAAAGGAATATCGGGATTCGGCCGGTGATGCGTTCGTTCGGGAGAGGCCTTTGGGCACGTGGAGCCCGTGGACGTTGGAGGTCGGGCGCTGGACGCTGCAGGTCGGAGCCGAGGCGGGCGACGAGTCCGGCCGGTCGGTCGATCGAGAGAGAGAGAGAGAGAGAGAGAGAGAGAGAGAGAGGCTAGGGCTGCTTTTTCGGAAGTGGCTTCTTGGAAAGCGTCGATCGGATAACGGCGGATCGAACTCGAAGGGCGAAAAGGCGGAGCTGCGCGGGGCACGGTGTTTCATGATTAATGCACGACGAGGTGCGAGAATCTGTCGGGCGGTCGATGCGCGCCGGGTCATGCGGGCCTCCAGGGCCGAGATCGTTGCACCTGGAAACCCCTCTGTTCGCACATCGAGTTACAATTCCCGAAAACAGAGACCGTAAACACGATACGCGCAGCCATACAACGCGAAGCATCCCTCTCCGGGGTCTCGAAGAACGCCCCGACCCTTCGAGCGCCTTCCTCTCGGACTTTCCGGACAGACCCGCGCCCCATTGCGCGTATAATGTTCCTTCGCGCTCTCCACTCCACGGCGCCGGCCACCTCGAGGCGAGCAACCTTCTCCGCCGGTCAAAGCCCCGTTTCCAAGCGTCCAATCTCCACCCCTCGATGGCCAAAAAAGCCCATCCTGGACGCTATTCTCGGCCGACGTTGCTCTCGAGCGGACGGAGGACTCGCCGAGCGCTCGTCCCCGCGTCCCTGCCGTTCTAAGCAGGTAAGATTGCACACGTGTGTCAACATTTCGACGCGAAGAAGGTAGGCTCCATAGTCGTAACACTTGCGGCCGAGCGCCCTTCTCCCGGGTGCAACTTGCGCGGGACATATATCACCGCGCGAGACACCTGCCCTCGCGTGCCATCGGTAAATAACCGTCGATGCCCAGAACCGCCTTCCCCCTTTTTCCACTTTCCTTTCCTTTCCTTCCGTCCGCCTTTTTCACCGCGCCTCCTTTTCGGAAATAGCTAATCTATATTTGTATGCGAGATATCTTGGCGTATGCGGTGTACTCTCCGCGTCAGCCTTCCCTTGCCCCGTGCACGAGCTCGGTGCCTACGCCTACGCGAGGTACGAAAGGTACGAAAGTAGATCCTTCGGAGCGTACTTTCCAGCCCTCGAGACGCATCGACCATTACGCGCCATTGATAACCTCGCGCTCTCGAGTGCGAAGCGTATCGGCCGCGGAAGCCTACACCCGTTAAGGATGACGGATTGGAGGGCGGCTATGGTCAGTACCGAATGCTCGGATATTTCTCCTACGTCGTAAACGTCGGATGACCGTCGCGACGTTCTCCGATCGGAAAGGGCCAAGCGTGGTGGCTACAGAAACACGGCGAAGGTCTCGCCGCGACAAGATTTGCGAGAGCGCCCGTTGGCTTCCGCCAAAGCGGTCGCGTAAGGCGCGTCCCACGACGCCGAGCATTTAGGACCGCGGGTTTACCGGCCAGCGTACCAGCGGTGCCGCTATCGCTCGCGATTTTCCTCCATTCGTTAAGACGATTACGCTAGTTTTGGCAGGACCATTAAACTCGGGTACAAGCTCGGTTCGTTCGTTACCTTCACCTTTCGCGGATACATTTTCGATCCCTTCTCGGAGATCCGACAGCGCGGTCGTAAAAAAGGTTGGTCGCTCCTCGATCATAGTCCGTATCGATCGTTCCTCTTTCGTGGCATTACATCGTCCAGCGAGAAGGCATCGATCGTATCGCCGGCATTCGATCCGTTCCAAATTAGACTTTGCAGGGGGCATTACGTACTACCCGTGCCGCTCTAATAATGCGATCGCTTTTAATTTGCCACTCGTACTCCGTTCCCTGCTCCTCTCCGAGTTTGCCCAGCGGCCGCAAACCAAGCGCGAGCTGGCAGTTTTACCGGCGATAAAAACGGGGAGCGCTTAATCAAAGTCTCGGTAAACGCGGCCCAGTTTTCACGCACCTCCCACGTTCGGGCCTCCGGGCGATTCTTTCTCCGAATACGCCTTCCGCAATCTCCGCCGATCGAATAGTTCGCGCGGCTCCTTATTTACCCTATTCGGACCGGATACTCTCCTCCGGGAATGTTGAAAAGGAGAAGAAGCCTCGGCAGAAGCGCGAGGAATGTACGGGGCGAGTCGCATCGGCGCGACTAATGGGACGAATCGAGCTCGAAGCTCGGACGCTCGTTAACCCCTCGTAGTCGTTGAACCGAGCGCGTATTCCTCGACTCTCGTACGTTCGCCTTATCGGCTTTCCCGCTGAACGCACCTTGCCGTCGCTGCCTCCGCCCCGCCTAGCCAGCCTCCCCTCGCCCCTTCGCTCGGCGCGTCGCCGCGTCTGGCCTTTTATCGAAGCGGATTCCCCAACGAAATTCTCGCATCCCCCGCGATTCCTCCCGCGGCCGAGTCATCGGAGTGGCCGTAGCGAAATAAAGAAAAGGATTCCAGCCCCGTTCCCCGCATCGACGAAACGCTCGCGTCGCGCCGAGCAGCCTCGAGGGTGGCCAGGGGAGATCGACTTACGAGCACGAAATACGCCGATGAAAAGGTGGCCCTTTCGCGTCGAAGGTGGAACGAGGCCTGCTCGAGAGTAAACTTTGAAATTTCTCCTTCGCTCCCCTCCGCGCCGCTCTCTCCGCGGTGCGTTCTTAACGACATGCCCTTTCGTCGATGGGATATTTACAAGCCCGCCGGAAAAGGCTCTTCCATATGCGGCTACCCAAGAGTACCGCTGAAAATAAATGTCCCGGATTCTGCCAAAGTGCCTCAGACTCTCTCGGCTCTCTCGCTCCTCGAGCTCTTTCGGCGCGCGCCTCGCTTCCGCGGTATATCCGATTCTGCGGGAAATTAATTTACTGCCGACGAATGCGTAACGAGCGCGCACCGCTCGTCGGCAAAGGGAGGAGGAGAGAGAGGTCCGTCTGGTCGAGGCTCCTCGCTCTTTGCCACCCTTTCGGTACGCCGATGAAAGAGGCATGGAACGTTCGGGGAATTTCGTGCGCGATGCCCGATACGCGAGGAGTTTCGAGGATCCCCTCGGAGCATCGACTCGCGCCCATTCCATCGAGTCCTTCCGAAGCCGATGAGCCGACGAGCCGAGCACATCCCCGAGCTCTCTGCCGCGAACTCGCCTCGCTCTCGAGCGACTCGGCCACTCTTAGGAGCGCTCCAAGAGGGCGAAAGCGTTGTCGCGCGAGAACGGAGAAGCGCGAGGCAAAGTCGGCTGTTCTTGCACGGTACGCGAGCTCGACCGACGGGGAGAGTCAACGCGTCCCTTTCCCTTTGGCGTTCGCCCATCGTGTTTGCCGTGTGCACACGCCGCGCGATAATGTTGCGGATGCGACGCGAATATGACACGGCCAGCGACGACGTATCGCGGTTAACTCGGCCCACTCGGAGCGTGCCTTGGCGTTTTCATAACGGCGTCGGACTAATCGGAAATCGATACCAAATTAGCATCGCGCTGTAGCGGCCGGCCTTAATAGAGCGTTCATTATCCTGGTGCATCGATATTACGAAAATGATCGGCGCGTAGAGGGCCGCGATGGAGGAGCGATGGAGGAGCCGCTTCTCCGACGAAGGGAGACTCTCTTCTTCCCGGCGCGATCTTTCCGGGCCTTTCCTCTTAAGCTCGACCGTTTCTCCTTCCGTCTCTCGACCCGACGATCGAGTAAGATCGGCTGGAAAATTCAGCCGCAAGGTCTCCACTTCCCTGCGACGTACGAGATTGCGCGCTCGTGGGCACGATCGCACGCGCGTTATTTCGAGAGAGTCTCTTCGGCGGACTCGTTTTGTTCCAGAAAAAACGGGAACCTTGACGAAGCGATACTTTTCTCCCTTTCACGTAGTTCCGCTTTGCGCGATAGCCGGTCGCGAGTGGAAAAAAATGGGGCCGAAGCGGAGAATCGTATCCGAAAATAAGAGAGGCGGAATCCGGAAATAGGAGTGCAGGGCGGTAGGCATGGCCGAGTAGGCAGCGCGTAATGCGGCGTTGCAGGGTGGAAGGGCCGTACGCGTCGACGGGCGCGTAATACGAAAACGAATGCGACGGCGTCGAGCGTCGAGCGTCGAGCGTCGGCCGTCGGCCGTCGGCCCTCGGCGTCGGGCGTCGAGGGAGCGACGCGAATGTATTTCGAAGGATAAGGGGGGTGGACGAACGTAAACCGAAAGTGACGCGCGGAATAATCAGCGGGGCCGCCGGCTACCGGTCCCTCGAGGCATCCGCTGCCATTAGCGTCCTTTGTGTCGCGCTTTGGCGTATCGAAAGGTAGTACCGCGTATTCGTTAGAATTCCAGCGACCGCCTCGGATCGTGCGCGAAGGTTTAGACTTTTAAATCGGCCCCCGCCTCCGTGGCCCGGACGCGGATCCTTTTCTTGGGAAACGCAAACACGGTGGCGCAGCGAGGAAGGAGAGTACGTACGCGAGGGCCCCCGGGAGCGCGATCGACGCTCGCGATCCGAACGAGCGAACGAGACCTACTCGTGTCCTTGTCTCGATCTCGTTCGTCCACGAAGCGTCGCCTTCCGACGCGAGCTTCGCGGCTACCGAGGAGCGGACTTTACGTAGAAATATCAAATAAGGGCGCCATCGACGGTAAAGAAGAGAGATACGCCAAAGGGGGCGAAGCTAGGTTCTTTTTTCGCGCACCCAATACCGTTCGAGAGGCGTGAATCGCGAGGCGGAAAGCAAGACCGAGATGCGGCCGTCGCTCCTCGTTCGAGGATGAACGATCTCTGGCCTTTCCGATGTAGGCCGTCCCGCGTCTTTCGACGCGGTTGTGCGACAAATGCCAGCGGTGAACTTATTTTTCGCGTGAACCCTCCTACGGTTTCGAAACAACGACGCTCCTTGATCGGCGATAAAAGTCACGAGCTGCCGGTTCGTACGCATTAACGGTAATTTTTCCGTGTACTCGTTAGTAGATTCGTGGCTCCGGTATGTGGGTTATGGGGTGTGGCGAAAAGCCCTGTGGAATTGTCGAGCGGTCGCGAGTTCACCTATATACGCGTCTTTGGCTTCTTTCAACGCCGTCGCTTGGATTAAATAGCGTCGGTCTAACGAATTATGCGAAAACCTCGATGTATCGCGATGCAGCGGTACGCTCTCGTTATCGTAGCCTCGTTAGACCGCGCCAATGCGCGCGTCTGCGCCGTTCCGTTCGATTCCACGGCACTACTCGTACGCACCGAAGCGCCCGTAAACCTTTTTCAAATATTTAACGGGCGATCCTCCCGTTCGTCGATCGAGCCAAACAACGGCCGTAGGCCCTTGCGAATTCGGCGAGTTGCCGCGGTACGTCTCCCCGCCGTTCGTTCGATCGAAAATATTTTTAGCGGCTCGCCAAATCTCCGCCCCATTTTTCGATACCACCCGAAAATATACGAGACGGCGCATTCGACGGGTATTGCGTCGAATCTGCTGTACCACCGGCATTGTGCTACGTTTACTCGGAATCGCGAACAATAGGATTCGGCTCGATTCGCGAAGCCCCGTTGGATTAATCAACACCGTTATTATATAAATCGACGCGTTCCAGGAAGTAGAGGGAAATGCTTTTGCGCGCTAAAGGGCCAACTATCGCGGTTACGAGCGAACGTCGGTCGTTCGCGGCGGCGAGATCGTTCGCGACTCGCCCTTGCGCGATGTGTCGCGCTACTTCGGGAATAATTGCTCGTTATTGCGCATAGCGGTTTCTCGAGGCAGGAGCTGTAACGACCGATATTTCATGCTTTAGAGGTATCGCGGGAAGTAAAAGCGTTCGGTGAGTACCCACCGAGAGCGCCTAACGGACTTCTCCGTTTGGGCTTTAGAAATAGGCTCGACGCTAGATCCGATCGAACGCGCTAACCAAAATGCGCGGAATCCCTTATTATTTACCCTCCATCGAATTCTTCCACGGTCAATGCTTCCATCGTAACCGCTAAACGTAAAACGGGTGATAAGATGGCGGTGTGATGCGATATGGAATAAAAGATGGATAGATAGAGGGAGAGTGAGTGAGTGAGAGAGAGAGAGAGGGAGAGGGGGGGAGAGAGGGAGAGAGAGTCGAGTCAAATGAAATGGAGGCGTCGCGTCGTTCGGATCGGGGCCAGACCCTTCCTGCGTACAAAGGATAATTCGAGATAGAAGGTAACGTTTAACACGTGTGATACCGATCGATATCCATTGCCGATGCTCGCGTCCACACGCTCGTGACCTACTCGAACGCTCGAATCTTTTTCCCTCTTCGACGACGCGCAATCTCCATAGAATATCGTTCGTTCGCACTATTCTTTTCGCGCGATCGCTAAAATGTCGCGAATCATCGCACGACCGTACTCGCGCGTCCACAATGGGTAAAGTACCCTCGATCCTCCCGTGTATTTCTTTTAAACGACCGACCTTTTCCGAGCGTAACGTCATACCGTTCGCAAATTGGTTTATTCCGCTCATTATCGGCCCGCTACTTATTCGCTCGGCCCAAAACGAGGATTTTCTGCCGGTTGAATGGCCAATATTCGTGAACGTTTTGCCGGCTAACGAGCGACAGAGCGGCTTTGCCCGTCGGTCTATTCTCTCTCGGTGGCGATAGGAACCCCCTCGAATATGCTCGGGGTTTGAAATTCGAGCGGGCCAAGACTGCAGTTTCCGTAGAATAACGCCCACTAAAAATCGATTGGCCTCCGCGAGGCATATCTGCTCGCGCGCCTAATACACGGCCTCTCTTCGAGCCCTTACGCGCGATCTTTCATATTTATATTCCAACACCATCCAGCGATCGCGAGCTTCGCCTTGCCCTTTTTAGCGACGCACCATTCGGCGATCTCTTCGCATCGTCCCATTGGCGCGGAACACCTGGCCGGCCCCTTTGTGCATCGACCAAACCAAAATGCTATTCCTGGCACGCGCAAAGAAATCGATCCGTGCATCCTCGATCGCCATCCTACGATCTCGATGGGAATCGATGCCGTTTTTCGGTTTTCGATCTTCAGCTTTGGTTCGTTTCGATCTTCGCGTCGATCGACACGTTTCCACGTCTCGGCACTTTGGTTAATATCGTGGAAAATAACTCGACGCATTTTCTCCATAACTGGTAGGGAATCAACGTTGCACGGGTGCGATAATCGATCAATGCCAAGCATCTCTCTTCTCCGTCCTACGTCTCGGTGTGGGCACCGCGTTGCACCTTGCAGTAAAACAACGTCCAGATGTCGTTAAATATTTCTCCTAACCCAACAATGGGCTTCCAATTTCTCGTTAGCACCCGGAAGATGGCAGGGCCTTGCTCGCTCGAAACGCATTTATCTCGTCGAAGGAGTGGGCGGGAGCACCTTCGAAGCGAAGAATACGTGGCTTCGAACGGCTCACGCCGACGCGATCCTTCTTTCCTCGATCGAGTGGACGATCCTAACGACGAACCAATCGTCCCTATACTCTCCCGAGAGCGTGTTTTCTCGCAAGGCGGTCGATACGCGTTTGGATTTACATCGGTAGCCAGCCCTTTACCGGAATCACGGCAAACGTATCGCGGTTTCGTACAATGCCCTGGGAAGGCACGGCCGCACGAATTTTATCGTCGGCTTCTTCGCTCGGACGTATTTGCACGAGAATAGAGAGGTACTCTTGCGAGGACGCGATAGCCACCGATCGGCGATAGGGTGCCCGGCCGGACGGTTTAACGGTCTTTCGACGCAATCTCGTGAAAAGGTCTTTGACTATTCGGCCGACAGAAGATTCTATTGTACTCCGGAGTAGAGGGGGAGCATTCGGCACGTCGGCCGATGGTGCGTCCGGTCGCTCGCGCACGCGGCTCGTCCGCGCCCCGCGATCCGCCCGTCTTTTCTCCGATCGAGAGTTTCCCTCGGATCGAAAGCACACCTCCGATGCCGCTCGACGCTCCGACTTCTCCGCGTAAGCAAATATTTTGATATCGACGTTTCGCTTTGTTTCGTCCCCTTCGGCCGGGTCGCGTGCTCGCGCGCCATTAAATTACCGGTCCGCGCGTTGTCCAGTCACGTTCTACATACAATGCGTACCGGTATACCCGACGGATGAAATCTCGTGATCGATCGGGTCGCGCGAGTGGCAGGAGCGCGGTGGATCGAGAGCCGAGCGCGAGGGACGGCGAGGCTCGATCGAAGGGCGGCGGCAGGGGCCGGCCAGGGCTGAGGCAAAGTCGAGACGCGAAAGACGGTTATTTCGGTCGATGGAAGCGAGAATGGTCAAGGATGGCGGGGCGAACGCGAAAGGAAGGACGGGAAGGATTTGGCGGCACGCTACGCTCAAGATCGCGCTCCGCTCGAGGGGGAAGGGTTTGGCGGGCCGAGTGGCGAGGGCGATGGCGTGACGCTGGCAATAAGACGCGCCGGAGGTCGCCGCGAAGGAACCGCGAGGGGGTTGGCTCGGGGTAAAGCGCCAGGTGGGCAGGTGGTGCTCCCCTCGTCTCTCCCGCGGCTCTTTCGGACAGCCGCGAGGGCCGAAAGGTCGATATGGCATTCCGGCCGAGCGAGCTCGCGCGATCCTCCGGCTCGCTCGAGCGCCTACGCGCGCTCGCCATCCTGCGGCCCCGAGCTCGGGCCCTCGGCGGAGAGGCGCGCGCGAGGGGCCAGCTTTTGGCCGGGATCGTCTCCGGTCTCTGCCCCCCCCCCCCCCCCCAGGTGCAACGCTCTCCACCGATAAGGCGCCACGGTCGATCGAGGGGCGCGAAGGTGGGCCGAGGAAGGGCGGCAGGCCACTCCGGCGCAAAAAGGATCGGTCGACGGGTTTGCAAAACGCGCGTGCACCTCCGAGGGAAGGCCGGCATCGATTTTCGGCTTGCATCGGAATCGCGTGAGCCGAGCCCCGCACGCGACATCGCGACATTGCCTTTTCCGATTCCGGTCAAGTGCCAATGTCACGGGTTCGACCTTCGAGCGGCTTTTGCGCCAATTTTATCGGGGAGAGAGAGAGAGAGAGTCGAGCGCGATTAGCGACGAATCGTGACGGCCGAGTTTCGCGACGATACGCTCCGAACGCGGAGCGTACGATTTAGCCGCGGATCCACGTGCGTGACGTATCGTAACCCGGCCCCTTCGCCCCTATCCACGTCCCTCTCTCGCCTCTCGCCGCTAAGTCGATGGGCCCACGGCTCGCGCGTTTAAATCGATCGATCGACGAGCGCGCAATGAGGAAAATAGCGGCAAATCTGCCGGGGATTCGCTCCAAGGGCGAAAATCAAACGTACCTTCTTAAACGCACGACCACCAAGAGAACAAATCGGTGGCTTTGCGCGAAGCTCGGCCCGACCGACTCGCGCGTGGTGAGCTTTCGAACCAGGGCCCGCTTCGTAGCGGTATTCGAGAGCCAGCGCTTTGGCTTCTACCCATTGGGTAGACGTTCGGCAAGGTTTACCCGGAATGTAATATTTAACGTACGGTTCCTTACGTAAAGGTATACCAGCTCGTTTACCTAGCTGGGCGTTTCGGGCGGAAGACGTCGGGGCGAGGTGATCGAGTCGAACGACGACGGGCTTGTTCGTTCTTCTCGATCGTCGACGTTAGGGGCGAATCGCCGAATCGTTGGCCCTTTGGCGCCAATCCGGAAAGAGACGAGCCATCCGGCCGAACTGTAAATACGTATTCGAAGATCGGGAAGTAATCCCATCGATCGATGCACGCTCCTTCGCTTCGCGTTCGCCGATGAAGCTCGAACGTGACGATTCGATGGCGGAGAGTTTTAGGTCGCTCGGGCGAGAATACCGCGAAACGTTGGCAACCGCCTCGATCGTTTCTCTCTAAGGACACCGAGGATGCCCCTCATCGCGCCACGTCGAATCCTGCTCGACTGCGCGCCGAGATTCGGCATCGGCGGTCGAGCGACGAACAAGACTCTCGAACGATCGCGACGAATCGTTCGCGACGCGATTTTTGGCCTCAAAACGACTCGGAGGATTTTAAGGCTAACGTTTCGAGCGCTCTTTCGCGTACCATTCGAATTACTCCAAGGTTATCGTTCCGTTCGCTCGCCGGCGGCATTGTACGCCTAAAGAAATTTTACATACAATACGACAACGACGAGTCGATTAATCATGAATCTAGCGCGACTTTGCGCAACGGGCCGATGTTCGCGCAGATGTTGCCATACTCGTTCGTCTAGTAATGACCGCTCGGAACGCGCGAAAATAACGCGCCCCGTGTTGCGCGCCTATCCGATGAAAATGTTGAAAAAAAGTGGCAAACGTAGCGGGAGCGTCTGGAGGGTTCTCCGCGCTCTCACTCCGCGACCACGCGATCGATTCCGTGCAAAAATCGTTCGGTCGCGGATGTGCGGCACCGCGAGATAGAGGCTGCCGCACCGCGTATCGCGGACGTAAAGTCGTGGCTTCTTTTTCCTTTACCTGACGCCGGGCTTTCCATCAGCAACGGCAACAGCAGCTGCAGCAGGCTGGCGATTCTCGACTCGACGATTTTCATGATGCGGCGCACTTGGCGACTGATCGCGAATTTCATTGGGCCTTCACGGCCGCTCCTCTCCAAAATCTACCTCCTTTATCTCGCATCCTCCCTCTGGGACGACATTCCTGCTCGGTTGCGCGCGTCTTTGGAAGTAAATAGCACCGGTAGCGGCACTGAGATTCGCGGTTCGAACAAAGTCGCGAGATCGCGTTAACCAGGAGGGCACGAGTCGATCTCGAAGCGATTCTCCTCCCTTGTCACCGATCAGCGATAAGCGAAAGACTCGCGCGTCACGTTACTCGGAAGACTCGCCACCATTCCTCTCGAAGGTCCGATCGCCCCCGTTTCTTTTCTCTCTCGCTCTCTCTCTCTCTCTCTCTCTCCCTCTCTCGTTGCGAGTACGAGTTTTAGCGGCGGTAAGTACCGGGCAAGTTTCTCGCGTTAGCCGCAGGCCGGTACTTTGAGCGGGCCCGAGCGCTCAGAGTCCGAATCGTAGAGGGCTGATCGGTAATATTCGCTCGCAGGAGGAGTCCGCTATCGGCGTTCCCGGGCGTTTCGTCCTGTCGGCAGAGCCTTGCATTCTGTCGGAGGTATCGCGGTGGCGAGTGGCGAGCAGCAGCGCGCGCGGAAGCTCGTTCGGGAGGGAGGCCGGCGTCGAGCGTCGTGCCCAGGCGTCGCGACGTTACGGCGTTACGGCCAATACTAAAACGACGTCGAGACGCCCGCCGTTATCAGAGAATTTTCCGCGCGTGCGCAGGCGCCCGGAGGAATCGGCCCAGCCGAGGGAATCCCCTATGGCCGCTCGGGGAATAGGCGCGACCCCTCTTTTGCGGCTCGCTCGCCGCGGAGCTCGTACAATTATTCGACTTCCTACATCGACTCGAGCTTTCTCCGCCGCTCCCTCGCCCCTCGCGGGAGGCCACCTCCTCCTCTCGTTCGCCTCCGGAAAACTTTGCACTTACCCAAAGCCGGCGTTTAGCTTTCCTTCCCGTATCCCGATCTCCTTCCGCAGGGCCATCCTCCTCGGAAAGAGAGAACGACCGGCTCTTTCCTAATTTCCTCCAGCGCAGCGTGAAACGGTCGTCACGCTCGAGAGAGTTATACGCGTCTGCCGACCGAAGGATCGCGGCCCAGCGAGAGCACGGTAACGCGCTATAAATTGAGCGACGATCCCCCTGATCCCGAGTCGAAGCCGATCGATTATCCCGGCTTTCGTCCCCGTCTCGAGCCTCGAGGAGCTCTCCGTCCGGCTTCTTCGTAATCGGCCAGCCTCGAAGGGCGAAACGTGCGCGGTAGATGCGATTTACGCGGCTAACCGTGATCCGTATTTTTCTTTGGTGCGTTCGAAGAGGAGTCGCGAGCTTAGCCACGCGACGCGCTTTATTTAGATAAATTTGGATTAAACTCGCCTTCGGTCCCGGCCACTTTTCCAGCCACGCGGTCTTCGAGCGATCCATCCTCGGCGTTGCCTCGCCGCCCCGCGCCGATGACATACCGCCTCTGCGAGTTTCATTCCCTTAACGCCATACCTCGTCGCTCGTCCCGCACACGAGCCTTCCTTTCCGCAAACTTACGCACCCTTCTCGCGGATCTTTGGGATACGCGTACGGGCCAATTCTTGCCCGCGAACCGACGGTAAGAAATCTATTGTCGCGACTGTGGCTCGTATATCAATCCCTCGGCCGAGCTGTTTCTTCCTTTACGCTACGCTCGTACGTTATCGTGTTTTTCCTTAAAAAAGACCGGACGTTCCTTGGCCGGCAAACTTATAGCCGTCGCAATGTCGATGTATCGCGCACGGGAGTGCTTCATCGTCGCGCATAGGAATATTTTTTATCCCTACGCCGTCCGGAAAGGGGCACGACTTTGCAAAATACGAGCTTGCGGGATACGGGGATTTATCTTTCTGTGCGCCAAAATCGTGATTACTGGATAACCCTATAAATGCGATGGTTTTAATAATAACCGGCACCGAGCGTCCGTGCGGGAAATGCGCCGCCATTTCATTATCGGAGGTACGTACCGGATAGTCATCGACGGGGAGAACCGAGAGGCTCGTCTTGGAAAGGGCGCACCGTTGGAGAGAGAAGAAATCGAGGGAACGAACGGGGCGTACGGCAGGGCGGCCGTTGAATTTCGTCGAGTACTCATACCGAACGCAATTCCACGTTTATCCTCAAAGTTTCGTGCGTAGAACGAGAATGATCGCTTTACCGGCGCATATTCCGCGGGATTTCGTATGGTCCGTACGCAACTTGGAGCAACTTTGAAGAGTTTTGCCCGGCGTAGAATGGTGCTCAAAAGTCCGCGAATACGCGTACGTAATATCTGGACGGCAAATAATATTATGGTAATTACTTTACGACGTTGACAAAACTGCTGATCGCGGCGTCGAGAGGTTGCTCGTAGAAATTTGCTAGGCCTTTGGCTCTTCGCGAACGGCAGCGCGCGAGAAAGTTATCCGCGGAGGAGGACATCGATCGGGGAGAACGGTTCTACCCTCGTATTTATTACGGTGCTTCTTCCTGCATGTACTTTGGCATACTTCAACGACGTTCCGGTGAAGGAACGACGGTCCGGCCGTCGGCACGATAAGGACGAATCGGGAATACGGCGCGAGGGGTGCATTTCGATCGATCCTTTGGCGCACGGTCGGGGGGTGCTCGTTGATCAACGTAATCGCAGAGGCGTAAGAACGCGTTGGCCGGCACGCCGTCCTCGTCGAAGGTCTTTCAAGAGCGATCGTTCCCCGATCAAGGCCATCCGTGCGACTCGTTTGCGCGCACTCCATTGGCACCGCACCGCGTCCGAGGAAGTATCGGCCGTACAAGGATTGGGAGAGCCGATCGGCGCTATTGCGCGCAATTTGAACGACATCGAGAGCCGTTCAAACGGCACAACGCGCCACGATTATTCGGTAAGGGCGCCGAAATTTGCAAGTCACCGTTTACAGGCTTTTGGGCGTTGGTGTACGAGCGGCGAAACAAAGGTGCTCGCCCATTTTCGCGATCCTTCCGTCGAGTCCGAGAGGGCGAAGCTCTTTGCTCCTCGAAGAAAAAAAGCTCGGAGCAATGTCTTTTCAGCGGCTCGATCGTTCCCCTTCTTTCCGCGCAAGTAACGATATCCGCGCAAGGAACAAAGCGATTATCGTTCTTTGGAAGCACGTTGAATCGCGCGGAAAGGGCGGTGTATTACGGTCGAGCGCGGGCTACGCTTTGTCGATCCACGCGGATGACGCTCTTTCTCGGGATAATTTAAAGCCAATCCGAGTTGGGACGACTCGTATCCGCGATGGTCGCGAAGCTTCGCATCGAGCGTTTTCCTCGCGGATGTAATCGAACGCGCGATTCGTCCTGCGGCAAAGTCTCGCTGTAGGGGCAGGCTCCTCCTCGTGACGTCACCCTACGCAAGACGCAGCCTCCGTCATGCCGGCCAGGAAATACCGGTGACTCAGAGGGAGATTCATCCCCTGGAAGGATCGCGAGCCATCCTTCCCAACGTTTTTCGCTTTGCAACGCCGATTTTTATCCGCGACCACGACGACCCCTTCGATGGAAATTGAACGCCGCCCCGTCGCTCTGGGAGTAAGCGCTCTTGGCATTACTCGCCGGCCGCTCGAAATATAATCCTTTTCCCGCTTAGCGAAGCCGCTTCGCGAAATTAGCCGTCAGCAAAAGCGGAAGGACCGGTCGGTGCACGCTGGCAGAATTATGCATCCCCGAGTTCCGCGATTTACACGGCTTTCCGGGTATTTCGCTAATTCCGGCCCGATCGCAAACGCTAAGATTCGCCCGCGGATGCTCATTCTCGAGGTACCGGGCCGGCATTTACGCTCGCGATTCGAACGATCTTCGCGAGCTTTTGCATTTGAAGGAGATACGCCGATAGGATGGGCAAAAGATCGGATTTCCGCGCGAAATGCTCGGGCTCGATTCTTCGCGCTAGCCAGAGAATCGGCGAGAGCTCTGGGCCAAGGGCGTTAAACGTTTCCAATGCGGACGTGCCGCAAGAGCGAGTCCGCCAACGAATTTGCCGCCGCGCGTCGAACGAACGCATCGAAAAACATACTCTGCCTCGGTAATAATCTCGCGCGCATCGTTACGAAGGAAGGGAGGAAGGAACGTTATCGTCGACGGGATTACGGGTACGATCGGTGCGCGGAACGAGGCGCGGAGGCGATCGATCGAGCGACGAGCCTGCGTCGGATGCGACGCGATCGTTGGAAGCGGACGAGCGACGAGAGCGCGATTAGCCCATCGGGGGATGGAACGATAGCGATAAGAGTGGCGCGATGAACGATCGCGAGTCGGGGAGCGCATCGTCGATGGATCGGCCCTCGCGAAAAGACCGCCCTCGAAACCTCGCCTCCTCGCTAACGCGCTCCCCGCCCGCTTCCCTCTCCCCGCCCTTCGTTATGTCGCCCTGCCGCGAGGACATTCTCCGCGACGGGAATCCAGAGTACGGCGCCATAACTTCCCTCTCGCCGGCGGACGTATACTCGCCGCTGGGAGCGAGCCGGAGGAGCGGACGAGGCCTGGAATGGCCGAGGACGTTCCCGGCAAAATGGTGCGGCGAAAATTAAAACGCCGCTCGTGCCTGGCGCCGTCATTTTCCCCCATCGCGCCCTCCCATTCTCCACGAGCGAGGAATGCTCGTCCGCGGCATCCGCCTACTTCCCGCTTCGTTCTCGAGACGACATTGCCGCTCGCTAACGCGGAAGGATCATCGGGGCTACGAGCGGGGATTCCGCCAACGTTATCGCTCGTGCTTTTGAGCACCTTCGAAGCGAAGGGCCGACCCTCTTCTCGGTTCGCGCCACCCGTTTTTCGCACCGAAGGAGGTGAAAAGATACGAGCGCGTATCTTTCCTGGTTCCTCGGCTTACACGCTTGCGCGCTTTTATTTCCAAAGGTGATCCCCTTACCTTCGCAAATTCACTTGCCCGTCGAGTCGCAACGTCGGTCGACGCTTTCGATCGATTTGGCGCGCGCTTGCGAGCACGCCGGTATCGACGGTTTGCTTCTCGATAAGGTAGAGAACGCGGGAGGGTAGGTCTGCTCCTCGGGTAGGACGACGGTGAGAAGTTGCGCGATCGTTATCTTTGCAGCCAGGTACGTGGAAGCGGTACGCTCGAGTTCTCAAAGATGGCGTCGAATATTCGATGCGTCCGCGGAAAGAGAGCGGCGGGCTTTGCGTTTTCGTCGATAACGCGAAGACGCGTTTATCCGTATTCTTCGAGGTCCAAGGACGGGAGGCGGAGCGAGGAGGAGACGCGAGACGGAGCGTTTGGCGACCACCGAAACGCATTTCCGGCTCGTGTCGGATAAGAGCCCCTAATCCGATGCGGATGCGGCGACTCGGAGTGACACGTTTAATCTTCGCCAGACGCGAGCGTTCGAACGTTGCGCAACTCCCGTAAAGTTGCTCTCGTCGCGGTCGACTCGTCGATAATTCGGCGAGCATGTTGGAACGTTTACGTTTCTGGCAAAACCGAGCTCGTACATCTCGCCCACCCACCGACGCGCCAAACTCGCGGCAGGAATTTTAGCGCGCTTCATTTCCAGCGTTAACCGCTAAGATCGCTCGACACGAGCTCCGCACCTTCGACGCGGCATTCTCCCCACAGGATCCACGGAGTCCGCGTCGTTACGCCGAGGACGATCCGTCAAGGGTGCTCCATCCAATGGTTAGGATATACCGCGCGACGAAAAAGCGACGTCCCAGGCTTCTCGTCTCTTCGTCCAGATCGCCAAAGCTTTGGCCGGATACGCGGAGAATCGAGCTGGAGCGAACGCGCGAACGGGACTCGCGGTAGCCTTTGACGCAAGGAAGGTTAACGTTTCGAGCGTGGCTACCGTATGCAGCCGCGCTAATCGCGTCCGTTATGGCCGCATCAACGGCCAAATTCCCGGCGAATATCCCTTTAGGGTACAATGCCTTCGTTAACCGCACTCGAATACGAGCTCTAATGTTCCGGATACGCCTCCTCGCAGCGCGGCTATTATAGACCGTGCGATCGATGAGTATCGCCGCGGTGTCAAACCATTGTCGCTTAATTTCCCATGAAATCTCGTTGGCCAAACGCGCGAATCTCGCGCCTCCCGACTCGGCCTCTCTCGCGATCCCTCGTGGAAGGACGAGTCGGACGAACGATATCGCGCTCACCTTAGAACGGGGGATACCCTCGAGGCTCGCGCAGGGCGGAGAGGAGGCTCGCCGATCGCGATCTCCTCCCAACGCTCTTGGCGAGAAAATTCGACCGAGCAGCATCGGGCAATCGCGTTGGCTTTTGGTCGAATGTACGAGCACCAACGTACGGAGCGTAGAGGAGGGAATCGTCCAGGCGCAGCGCGACCGTGCTTCGTCCGCGCGTAGGTACGCTTGACGTCCACGGCAATCCCCTTCGACCCCGCAAGACGGGGAACGCTTCGTTCCTCGCAGCACGGTGCGTCGGTACACGGTATCGATTCGATTTTTCCGCCACTTTTGTCGAGTAAGACGATTAAAAACAGCGTCGGGCGACGCTTGGAAGATGCCGGAAAGGATTGAAACGGGGACCAAGAGGGCGTATCGAGGAAGTACAGTCGGCTTCGACGCATCCAATTATCGCGAATGTCACGTCTATTTATTAACGGCTCGTCGCGTCGACGACTAAACTCCGTGCACGCTCCTCGTCCTTGTACGCCCTGGCTGGCGTGACCGAAGAACGTGCGTGCGTATCTCTTGAAACTCGGTGTCACGATGCTAGGAAGGTACTTGGTTCCCTGAGATTCCCACGCCTCGCTCGTGCCTCCTAGGCCTCCTTCGGCGCCTCTGCGCCTTCCGCGTCATTTCGGCACGTTCAGCCGAACGAGACTGTCCGGGCTCGGCTTGACGGGCCTCGGATAGAAGAAGCACAGGCAGAAGCAACCTGCGGAAAAGATCGGAGCGCGAGGTCTCGAATCGCGATCTCGGCTGCGAACGCTCGCGCGAGTAGCGCGCCGCGACGTGGTCGCTTACCCAGAAAGAGGAGGCCCAGGCCCGTGTAGGCGACGATGCATGCCGGACCCAGCAGCGCCGAGAAAACCAAGTTGCCGACGACCGCTCCCAAGTTCCCCACGGCCGTCACGATGCCGATGCCGGTGGCCCTGAGTCGAGCGATTCCATCATCTTTCGGCCAAAGGAGAACGAGAGCTCTTCCCTTTGTGCGCGGACGCGACATTGACGGAAATCGTTTCGCGCCTTGGACTAACGAGGAGTCGGTTAAGGAAAACGCGTAGCCCGATTCGCCCGAGCGATTTTAATAGGATGCCGATTTATCGCTGGAAACGACACCCCGTCGATCCGAACGATCGATGATCGTCCAATCGAGGAATGGACAAAGCGGGATCCGCGTAGCGGTTGACGAGGCGTTGACGGATCGCCGGCTCGAACCGTGGAGAAAGGAGCGAGGGACGAAGAGAGAGAGAGAGAGAGAGCGATCCGACATACGGTTTTTCGCGCGTGGAGCTATAGGGGAGAGTGGCGGTGGGGGGGGGGGGAGGCGAAAAGCGGTTGCCGCGGAGATGCGTCACAAAGGGATGACTCTCGCATATTTGGCTGACATTACCTTAATGGGATAGGAATAACGTCGACGTTCACCGCGGTAACGATATTACCCGCTATTCTTGTCGTCACGATAATGGCGGCTGCCAGCGTCAGCATGTACGGGGCAGACTGCGCCCAATTTATTCCAAAACTGCTTACCACCGATATCAGGAAGGCCGCAACTGCAACAGCGTCACCCGTTAATGCGCGGATCGCCAGTTTCGTCGCGCCACGCCTGGCCGCGAGCGCCGAGCGCTCGGCGAGGCTCGGCCCCCCCCCTTTCTTTTCTCTTCCTTTTTTTCCATCGCGAGGATAAGAGAGGCGGCTTACGCATCGTAAACTTCTTCCGGAATCTCGTGGTCGTAGCCATGGAGATGAGGAACGAGAAGACGACGGCCGAGCACGCGATGATCGTCGAGTTCTGATAGATCACCGGCCTGACGGTCCACTGAAAGCAGCGCGGAAGAAAAGGCCCTTTATCTCGGAGCGTGCGCTTGGCGACCGTCGAGACCGATCGTCCGATCGTCGACGCGGGCTCGATCGGAAATACTTTGACCTCGGGGAAGGCGGGCTATGACGTAACCCGCCGAGACGCGAATTCCTCGACCGCTGTATCCTCCCGTATCCCCCTACGCAGGACTCACCTCGAAGCAAGCATCCTCGAAGTTGGAGCAATTCAAGTACGGCCTGGCCGGTATGCTGGCTCGCCGATCCAGCATCTCGCACATCGTGGCGGCCCGCCACTTTGTCCTCCAATGGTCCGCATCGAAATTGTTCAGAACGATGAAGAGATGCGGCACCCAGAGTCTCATGGTGTTGAATCTGGCCGAAAACGCGTCGATGCGCGCCGATGTTAACGGGTTTGTTCTTTGCCAAGTGGGAGAGCTAAATAGGCGCCTCGTCGTCCGACGAGCCTTACCCGAGCATGCTCCCGAACTGGAGGACGCACACGAAGCCGAAGGCGGGGAGGTAGGGCGTCGAGAGGAGCAATCTAGCGTTGTACCAACTTTGCCGCATTTTTTCCATGCTCGCCTTCGGCAAGGGAAGCGTGGCTCGATCGTCCCGTTGCGCGACCAACGCTTTGATCTAAAACCGGGGAGTGGGTCCTTGCACCGATATCGCCACCGATATCGGTGGCAGCGAGACGCGAGCGTATCGTAAAAACGAGACGCGCGGCTTCGATCGCGAGCGCCGAAGAGCGCAGAGGCAGCGATGGGAGGACGTCGAGGGCGAAGGGGGTCGGTTCGTGGCTGGAGCCGGAGGGCATTCGCGCCTCTCGCTCCGCCGAAAACTCCAGTCCGACCGTTCGCCCGCTTCCTTCCCCCCTTCCCCCCTTCCCCCACACCGGACCGCTCTTCCGCCCGACTCTCCACGGACGCGCCCTACGGATAAAGCGCGTCGTTCGTTTCTCGCGCGCGGAAACCGCGAGCGCGGGACGTATCTCGTGGCTGTTTGTTTTGGTGCGCGAGCGAACGAGCGCGCGTCCGAAAGGTCGGCCGCGACGATAAGGCGGCGAAAGGGCGCGCGGAAGAGTGGGCTCGCGGCGAGAGATAGGGGAGAGGGGCGGGCGGAGGAATGGGGATGGTTGGGCGCGGGCCCACGGAATTGGGAGCGGGCTAGTCGGGACCGACGCGCCGACCTCGATCGAGCTTCGAGCGCAAGGGTCAAAGGGTGAAACGCTCGGACGGGCCGCGCGTAATCGGTAATTGCGGGTTAATTGGAAACCTTACCGGGAACGTGTCGGCAGGCTTCCCGGTGTTCATGCTGTACATCCTTTGGAGTAACCCGAGAGCTCGCTCCGGCAGGCCAGCCTGCGTCAGATACTTTGGGCTCTGAGGCAGCGCTCCCGCGGTAACGAGCCCGAGAATCTGCGGTATCGAGCATATCAAGAGGTATATTCTCCACGAGTTGTACTCTCGGCCAAAAATCTCGACCTTCCAGTCTAAGGGCAGTACGATGAAGGCCAGCGCTGGGAAAGGAGGTTGGGCGTTTAAGATCGATCCGAGATCCATCCTCCTTTGGCGGATCCTTCCTCGTTTACCTCCTGGCTGTGCGCTTACCTGCCGGAACGATGTTTCCAACGGCGACCACCAAACCCACCCAGGTGGAAAAGCGCGCCTTATATTTGGCCGAATGAAATTCGGCGAGGTACGGCATCACCATAGCGAGTGGCCCTCCGGCCCTAAAGATTCGAGTTGGGGTCAATCGCGATCGGGTGCATCGGACGCGCGGCCTCGAATCGTCGAGCGGCCGACGGTGCGCGCAGCGCCTCGGTCGTGGCTCTCGCTACTCACAGGACGCCGCTCAGAAATTTGAGGAGCAAGAAGACGTGGTAGGAGCCGGTCGCGGAGCCGAGCACGTTGAGAAAGCAGTCCGCGAGCAGGGCGAGGACGAAGAGGGATCTGGCGCCGACGTAGGGCGCGAGGTAGTCCCAGGAGAAGGCCGTGGCCGTCATCGCTGCGGGGCGGTGCAATGGTCGATGGTGAGCGGGGCGAGCTGGATCGCGGGGGGCGACGCTTACCTATGTAGGGAAAGGCCACGAGGAGGCCCTTCCGAAAGAAGGTCAGCCGAAGATCGCACTCCGCGGATGCCAGAATGAAGGCGCCCGTCGTCAGGTCGAACAAGCCGGCCCAGGCGATCGGCAGAGCGGCCAGCAGTATCAGCAGGTTGAACGACCCGTAGCCTAAGAGCCATCGATCCCTCGCTATTATCGTGCGCCGCCATTATCCGGCGCGGCCGGCCAGCTTCCGGCCCCAACTTACCCGTCTTCGAGATGGCCCGCTCGTAGTCCGCCGGTTCCTCGCTGGCGCGGTTCACCCCTGCAAATTGCGACCGCTCTTACGGAAGCTCGCGGGCGCGCATTTATAACCCGTTACGCAACCGATGGCCCGAGCGCGGAGATTGGCCCAAGGGCCGTCTTACCGATTATCGTCGAGATCTTGCCATCGTTCGGATCTTCCGGCAGCATGTCCGAGACGCGAGGGCGGCTGCTCGTGGCTGGCGCGTACCCTCCGAGGAGCCAAGGGGATGGACGAGCCTCTCTCGGGCTCCGCGCGCGGACCTCGGGACGGAGGAGCCTCTCCTCGAGGCACTGCGCTTCCGCGATGCGCGATCCACCTGCGTCCGCAGATCGCGCGCTGCACCTCGGGCAAAGGTTTGCTCGTCGGTTAGGGCGCGCGGAACGGCTGGCTTTTCGAAAAGGCGACGCGCCGCGGAGTGTCCGCGGGAGAGAAAGATCGAGCGCCGAGAGATACTGGCAGGCTTCCCATTCGCGTCGCACGCGCGCGCGAGCGCGCTGCCAATAAAAACGGGTCAAACGATTCAATTGTTTCGGCCTCTTCTGGCGATCGTTTCGCGCTCTGGGACGCTCTCTCGGAGCAGCGACGTCGAAGGCCGTCGCTCGGCCACCGTCTCGAAACTTTCCGCCGACGCGACGTCTCGGATGCCGTCGGGGCTCGCGGCCGGCCGAATCCGGCCAGGAATATCGCGCGCGGTATGCGGCCGCAAGGTTATCGCCGAGGCTCCTGCTTGGCGCGAGCCAATTCGGAGCTCGCGCCTCTCGATCGTCGCGATACTCGCACGCGCGCGTCCATCTTCCTCGGCGAACGCGCCAATCCCGCTTCCGCGCGCTTATCCCCGCGGCCCTTTCGAATCGCGAGCGCTCGGCCTTTCGAGAGGACGACGACGGGCAACGAGGTTGCTCCACCGGCGACCCTTTCGAGAGATCCGCTCGGTGAAATCTCCCTCTAGCCGGACGCCCGTAATAGCGATCGAATACCTGCGTTTCCGAAGATGCCTCCGCCTCTGGATGTCCAACTCGAGGAGCACCGCCGGGAGCACGGGCCGGGAAGTCCTCGTCTGCTCGAGAGCGATCAGTCCTCGCGAGCTGAAAATTCCGATCGCCGAGATCCAGGGACGCCCGAGAAGCTGGTTTCTCTGGAAAAACTTTCCTCGTTATACTCGCGCCCGAAACCGGCAAGGGTAAAGGTGCACCGAGAGCGCGAACTCCGCTTCCGTCGGTCACGAATCACGAGTGTCCCGCGTAACGCCGACGGGCACGTGCCACCGTTTCCCTCTCGATCCACGATTATTCCGAGCGAAAGGGATAGGAGCGAGCGCGGGATGGACGAGGTGCGCGCGGAAATCTCGGAAGGGTCGCAAAGGCGCGGTGCGGGCCCTCTCTGCCGAAACAGCCGGAGGATCGACGGGGAGCTAAAGTTGGACGAGTCGCGCCGTCAAACGCGGATGTCGGCCGACGATCGACTCTCGAACGAGGAGCGCCGTGGAAGTTTACGTTGGCCTCGCGCTCTTAAACCAGCTCGATCGTCACGCCTCTTATCGCGATTACCATTGCAAATAGAAACAACTACGCTCCCTCGTTGAGCGCATTATCGCGACTCGCGACTCGCGACTCGCCGCGCGTACGATTATTGACGTTATTGACATCGATTTCGTTGTACATTGTCTCCTTCCGTTGTCCCTCGTATCGGCGATCGCACCGCGGATTTCCTCGATTACGCTAACGACGTTGCGAGAATTGCCGATAAAAGAATGGACGAGTCGTCGAATACCGTATAGGTTCGTTAGCCACTATCGCCGATACGCTCGGTGACGATACCGTCGCCTCGTTCACGGTTGGCGGACCGACCTCTACGCCCGTTCCCTGCTGCCTCTCCGTCTCTTTTCTCGCGGCCACTTCAACTTCGACCGTACGGTTCGATCTCTCGTCCCTTCTCTTCCCTCTCCTTACGGGGGTGCTCGAGCTATTCCAAATTGCACGATCCCGCGCCCTTCTTCGTCCGCAAAGGGTTCGTCGTTGTCGGATCTCGCCTTACCCGGCACTTGGCCATTGTGCGCAAAATTTGGGCGCGACGATACGACCCGCCTCTCGATGATCCGCAGGGCGAGTTATGTCTGCCGTTGACGATGCACACGTCCACGGAGTCGGACGTCCGCGAATCGCCCCCCTCGAGCCCTCGACGCGTGCTCGGCCATGGCCAGTCCTTGCCGCCCCTATCGTCGACGATACGTCGACGAACGTAGTCCAACAAATTTCGATCCGTTTTCGACCGGTACGGAGGATACGCGCGCCTGCTTTTATAGAGGGAGCCGTGCCAAAATTCTTCCTCTCTGTCCGGTATCGATTTGACGTTTAGCAGCGGCCAAATAACCATCCGTACTACAAATAATTTGGTCTAATTTTTTTGCGCGACCGAGACTCGTCCGTCGGGCTGCCGTCGAGAGGGCTTCCCCGGGGGAGCCCTGCGAATTTTGTTCGGCTTGCCAGAGCAATGCTCGGGGCGCGGCTGCCGCGATTTATTTCCCCGACGCGCTATCCTTTACCGGCGTTGATATCGGAGAGGCACGAAGGATAGAAATTTGGATCGTTGCGCGGAAAACTGAAAAATATTCGTTCTTCGTAGGGCACTGTACGCGCGTCGCAGGTACGATGGAGTAACGGATGGATGCCGCAAGTTCCACGCAAAAGGTCCAGCCGCGCATTTCCTTCGTCGTTCGTTTCCCTGGCAATCCGCATATCGCGGACGGTTTATCCGGGAAAAAGCGAAGCGATCTTATTCCCCATCGCGGAAAGGAGCGCGACGATCTCGCGACGGTGCGCGGTGATGCTGGTGCTCGCGCGAGTGGCTCGTTTGGGATCTTTGGCGTCGCAAGGGGGTTCCTCGCAATCGGTTGGCCGCAACCGTACCGCGGCTGTACACGCCGAAAGCCACCCTCCTGCCACGCAACCACCTTCCCCCTTTGGCGGCGACTCCCTCGACGAGTTTCTCGGCTATGCGATGCGGAATGCGGGCTTCCTTCGAACTTGCCTCGGCCCGGGCCTCGCGCAGCCCCTCTCGCGCCCTTATACCGATCGAGCTTTCACGGGCCCCTCCCCCTCGGGGATACGCGATCCGCCTCGGCGCCTCGACGAGCACCCAACCGCCACCGCTCTTTCCTTCTGGGGCTCTCTTCGCGCCTACGTACGCATAGTCCTCTTACCGGCGCATCGCTGACCAAGGACGGCGGCGAGACTTGCGGTGCTCGCTTCCAGCGGCGATCCTAGAATCCGCTATTACGACCAGGCTTTGTCCGTCGAATGAACGTTACGACGCGGAAATCGATTGGGACTCGTTTCCCACTTGCCCGGACTAAATGACCGGGATAAAGATGCGTCGAAGGATCTCGAGGCCTCTGCCACTCCGGCAACGAATCCTTTCTCGCGCCATTGCCGTTTCGCTCGCTTCCCGATAGAGCGGAGAGCACTGCGACGAAGGGACGCCCTCTTCGTCTCGCGCGTTTTTCCTCCAAATGCCGATAACGATGTTAATAGCGCGCTCGATTTTTACACGATTCCACGTTATTTTTGAGATCGACCCTCCGAACTCGCGCGATTGTGTTCGCGAAAGTAACGCCGGGATTTGGACGTAAAGGCGTACGATGTTATTACCGAGCGTCGTGCAGCGTCGCGACTCCATTCGCACGAACGTCGCGCATGACCGTGACAATGAAATCGTTCTTATCTTAGAGAGATAGGCAAATAGACTCCGAAAGCCCGATTCGACGGACTTCGGTGCTCCTCAAAGGTGTTGATCGTACGCAAAATTGTACGCCGGTGACGAAAAGACGCCTGCTCCGGCAAAATCGATCGGGGATGGAAGGGCTATAGGTCCGGGAAAAAAGATCGAGCGACTTATCATCGATCCTTTTCCTCGTCCGACTCTCCGTATCGTTCTCTCTCTCTCTCTCTCTCTCTCTCTCTCTCTCTCTCTATGCAAGCGCGAAGCGCGATTCGACGATAAATTAACGAAAGACGTATGGATTTTAGAAAGGCCGGAATTCCGTAGGAAGTTGGGGACACGTTCGTAAGCGATGGTTTGGATTGGCAGGAAATTCAAATCTCGCGGCTGAGGCGCGTTCGATTTTCCTCGGTGAAGGTGCCCTATATGCCTTTTCCTTTTCCACGCTCCTCTTACAGCTCGCCGGCGGCGCTGGAGGAATTTCGGCGCGTCGAGTTTTTGCAATTAACCGAGCGCTCCGCGGGAGTTACCGCCGGACCATCTTCCGACGAGATTAGCGATAATCGTTGGGCACACAAGGATTCCACTTTTGCGACACCTTTTTCGTCTCGCTCGGCTCACGTGCCTCGTATTTGGCCCGCGCGGTAGTCAATTTAAACGATTATTCGTTCGAGGAATCGAGCGGGCAAATATACACCTTGCTACGATCCACCGTGTTTACAGTCCCGAGCCGTCGATCGACGATACGGCCAATGGCTCGCGATTAATCGGGCCGCGACGCGTCGCGAGGAGCCTTCGGATTTCTCGCCTTCTCGAAGGCGCGAGCGGCGGAGACGGGGCCGTACCGACACCTTACTCGGCCGGTCGTCCGACGAGATATTTGCTCAGCGCGATAGTCATTTTTCACGATAATTCTCCTCCATGCGCAACGGCTGAGCAACCAGAAGTTCAAATATAGTATACGCCTTACAGCTGTACGCGAGCCCCGACCTCTCGCTCCTACCACGCGGAAGATCCGATACGCGTACCGTGGCTGTGCCGATTTGGAATCCGCCAGAAGAGCTACGCCAAGTCGCGGCTTGCGCGGCAGAAAGTTAACGAATCCATCGTCCTTCGTGATTTTCTCGTAGACGCGAAAGGCGTGAACGGCGATTCCGCGTCCTTTCGTTCCCCGACACGCGTCGTTGGCCAAAGGGTCAAGGTCGAGGATCGATACGTTTCCTCCACGCGCGACGATCTGGTCGATCCGGAGTGCAAATACAGCTTGTCCATCCGTGAATTTGTACTCCCCCTCGGCGAACGTCCCGCCGAGATGCGTCCTGGCGGAGCTGCGAGTCTTCCTCGATGTATGCAAATACGGCGACGGTGGTGGTATCTCGCCTTTGAGGCAACGCGTCAAGAGCTAATGGCACAAAGATAATCCCCTCGCTCCATCGATACCCGACTCTTTGCCCCGCCGCGCCACGCGCCGAGCACTCGAGGCGAGCGCCTTCCTCGACTGCCGGCCGAAATTCCGCCTCCCAATCGTTCCTGCTCACGGATCTCGCTCGTATCGTGCAACGCGCGGTGCCGCGCTTTAGACCGATTACGTTACGCCCGTTCGGTCGTTAAACCTCACGGCCAGAGTACGGCGACAAACGACTCTCGATTCAAAAAACAAACCTTCATCGTCCTTCCTTCGCCCCTCGCTTCCTCTCGAGAAGAAGAGAGTCGTTGGATCGTAGGCTGGTAGATTTAAAAGTGCGGGAAGCGAACCTCGGGCGATCAGCTGCGCAGCGCTACGAAGAGGAAACGATACGCGGAGAGAGGAGGGGGTAAAAAAGAGAGGTTCGGTAAAACATTTTTTGCGCCAAATAAAGCGAAGCGCGAACGAGGGAAAATAATTCCGAGAAGTGTGCGTGGAGAAGACGCATCCTTATTCGGGGAAAAACAGTTTTGCTCGTTTAACGGCACGCCCGAACGTACCGCGAATGACCTTAATCGGGGATTCCTTTGCCGTTCCGTTCGAGCTTCGCTATTTTTGCGACGAATCCCCAAATACGGCCGAACCTCGACTCGCCGTTTTCGATGGAAATACGACGGAAGGAAAATAACGAGTGCGGAGCGAGCGCAAAAAACTTTGGGGATTCGACAAAACGATTTCCATTCCGCTCGTTCGTTCGGCGACTCGATCGATAAATTTCAAGTACCAAAATCGAACGCGACGCGAATCTCCCATCGCGATCCACGTACGAATCCGAGACGCAACCTTTCGTATTTAGCGGAGAAAGGAGCGGACGTCTTAACGCTCCCGAGCTTTAAACGCGCGTGGGAAGGTCTTCCGAAGCGAGCGGCGGGAAAGCTCGGTCGGGCAAGAAGCGCGGCGGCGCCAAAGAGCGGGAAAGCGGCAAGAAATCCAGGAAAGGTTGCCGTAGCCTCTCGGCCGTCGCGCGATTTCGTCCCGCCCCCGAATCAGCCTCTAATTTCTCGGATATGGCCCCGGTTTTCCGGAGTGCCGATCAAATCGAGGATACGCGAGGTCATGGTTTTTCTCGAATGGCTCCCGGAGGAGGCTGAAAGGATCGAGCGGCACGCTGGCGACGGAAATCTTTCAGCCGGCCGTGCCACCTCCGCTCGCAGGCCCCTCGAGTGGCTCCCACTCGCGAATCGTGGACGTGGGTGTCTCGGAGGTGAGGGAACCTCGACGGGGCTGGATCCTTCGATGGGCGTCCCGCCGCGCGTCGTTGAGGATATTCGGGGCCCTGGTCGGCACGCATCTAGCGCTCGTCGGAGCCCGTGGGAGGAGAGGCTCGAAGGGGAGGCGGTTGGTGGGTGAAAATCGTACCGAAACCTCGGCCGCGCCTCACCTCTATCCGCTGGCGGTCCTGGCCTGGGGGGGGGGGGGGCTTCAACGGAAATCGTTGGAGGCGGACGGTTCGCGGGGTGAACGAAAACGTTGACGGGGCGCGGATGGAAAATAATTTTCTTCGAGGCGGTCACAATGTGGCGTAATCATCGTCCCGGGCTAATTTCAAGGATGAAAGGATCGCGACGTCGGGGTTATCGGTAACGTTTCCGACGGCGGGGACCAATTATCGATGTGATATCTTACCGTCTCCCCCCGCCCCCACCCCCCCCCTCTCTCTCTCTCTCTCTCTCCCCTTATCGTCGTTTGGCCGTTCGCGTCGGCGACAGAGAGACGTCGAGGGAATCGGGAAGATCGAAGGATTCTTGCCTCGAGTCTGCGGCGCTCCGCCTCCCTTACCTTTTCCTACGGTCTCGAGCTGGGGACCGAGGTGGAGACCGAGGGAGGGCTAGAGACCGCATGCATAATCGGGGGGGAAGTTTCGGCGAAATAACGCGGCTCGGCGAAAGGAAGGAGAGTCGGTCCGTCTGGTCGGTCGGTGAATCCCCATTAAGAACTTTTCAGGAATTATGCGGGCTCGAAAGGAGCGAGCGAAAGGGAACGACCGAAGGACGTCGACCGGTCGCATCGCGAACCGGCGATAAACATCGCCAAGGGTTTTCGCTCGCTTTCGAATAGCCACGACTTTTGATCGCGTAGTTTGGGCAGTACGGAACGAGTGTGCGGATCGAGAGAGAGTCTCGTTGCCGCCACACTCTCCCGGTCCTTCCTCCACCTCCTCGCCAGTCGCCCAATACCCGGCACGCTGCCGTTCGCCCAAGCGATTACCGCCATTCTCCATAAACCCTGCCACTTTGGCCGTCTCCTTGCGAAATACCTGCCGGCGCACGTGGGAGATCGTTTCTCGGTTGGACGGCTTTTTGCTACGCGCCACTCGGAAAACTTTCGCGCGGAGCGCGCCCGGGTCGTTTCCGAGGAAACCGACCAGTTCGTACCCTTATCTCGAGCCTCTACCGCCGCCTCGAATGGCCAACGCGATCTTCCCATCCCTTTTCCGCTCTCCGAACGCGCCGCCACTCGCGTCCACCGCTCAAAAGTATCGGGACGCCCCTTGGTTTTGCGCGGGGCGGTACGGAGCCGCCCCGAATTGATCTCGCGTCGAGCGTGCAACGCCGAGAAGTGGATTTTATTCCATCGTATTATGCGCGATTCGCGGAAGCGATACGCCCGAAGAAACTCTGGATAATCCCTTAACGATACGATCGCGGCAGTTCATTTCCGCCGATTGTCCCGATACTCGAGAAGCCCGCGGTGCACGTGGGCTGCGCCTTTGGATCTCGTCCGAGCACCCTTCGTGCGTCTTCGATTCGTAAGGAGCCTTAACGAAGCGAAACGGGCTTGGAGGATTGCCAAAACGATCCGCCGTGCCGCGACGAGGCTATCGATCCTACTCTTCGACCGCACGTACGTCTACGTACCTACCTTGCCGAATATCGACGGCCCTCGTCTCTCTCCGCCGAGAACCTCCTCTTCGCGGAGCTGTGTGCGCTTCGAGGGACGGGGGCTCGGACTTTTACGCGGAAAATCCGACTTTGATTCCCGGCCATCGCCTCTGCGTCATTATTTTGCACGAGACGTACGAAGCTTCGACGGAGAGGTTCGCTTACTTCGAGACGAAGCGCGAGGATTGCGGATGAGGCAACATCGTCGGTACATTAGGATTTCGCGTCGTAATTTTGTCTGGCGGAGATGATGGCGACTGCGTGCATCTGCCGCGAGCGCCGAGAGCGTGTAAAGCGAGAAGGAATATTCGGAGGAAGCGTTTCCATCGGGCATCGTCCACGCCACCGACGCGTAATTGTTTGCCCAAAGGTGTACCGCGCGTGACCAAAGTTCCACCGTTTACTCTTTTCATAAGCTCTACTTTGCACGTCGTTGACCGTTGGCGTAACCATTTATTCGCCGGCGGCCGATTACCGACCGGTTGCGACTTCTTTCGCGTTTAAGCCTTTACACCCGAGAGGCGATCTCGAGAACTACCGCAGAGTTTGAGAGTGGCGAGGCTCTTAAGGTTGAATTTGTATGAAAAATAGGCGTTGGCGCGTTGAATTAATTCTCCGCTCGCAGAAATGCGAGGTGGAAAAGGAAGGAGCGAGCGTCTCGCTCGAGTGGCGATTCCGTTCGAGAATCTTGCGGAAATGGCGAGAGAAGGTCGCGTATTCCGTCGATTTAGAAAGGAGAACTGCTCGTGCGAGAACGATCCTCGATATCCGCAGGATGGATTGGCCTCGCCTGGAATATTCCTCGCTCCGTTTAGTTGTATAATTTGATAACGCGAATTACCAGCGAAGTGGGCCGAATATCTCGAGCGCGAAAGCGAAGAGAGGTAGGCAGGACGGGAGTGGGCGGGGAAAAACATTTTTATACGCGAAGCAGAAGTCGACTAAAGCTGGATATTTCTCTCTACGTCTCTCTCTCTCTCGCTCTCTCTCCCGCTGCCTGCCTTTTGTTACGCCGCACCCTCCCGCAGGTGCGCCTCTCTCAAGAGCAGTGTCGTTGGAAAAAAGAGGGGCGTACGTAATATCGGCCAGAGTTTTCGTAAGCTCCGAATACCAGCTTGCCGCTAGAGCCGGGAGAGAAGAAAAATATGAAGGAACGTTAAATTTCCTTCATCAACTTAAAAACGTCTCGCAAGGGCGAAACCGGTGTGCTTCGCTCCGATTTCAATGGAAATTGCACAGGATAACCGGTCCCCCTTCGAAAAAATGGGCAACCGTGATCGCATTCGGTATACGAGAGAAACGCACGCGAGTGCACCAATTTGGTCGGGCGAGGACGTTTGGATCGACGTACGTAGCGAAGTAGCGGCCGGATACCGGAAAAATCTCGAGTCGTCACGACGGTCTCCGGCCTCGCGGCAATTTCGCACGAGCCACTTTGTTCCGGGACAAAGACGCGGCCCGATCCCGGAGAACGAGGCTCGCGAATCCCGGAGAAGTAACGGCACGGTCGAAGCGGAGGGAAGGGCGCGGGGGCGCGGGGAGGGGAGGCCAAACTGTCGGCAAACTGCATTTACCATTGTCGCTTCCAAGGCGCGGTACATTGTGCTCTCCGCCTAACTTTCCTAACGATCTCGCGGGTCTGGCCGTGTTTTCCTTAAATACGACGAAACTCCGAGATAAGCCGAAACCGGTTAAAGCGTCGCGTTTCCCCTGCCTCATCGTTACCGCCAGGAATCGTTTAATCCCTCCGCGAGGAGGCGGCATCCTTTCGAGGTTTGCCCTCCCTTCGTAGCCGGCTGGAGGAGACTTTCGGACGAGGAGCAAGTTCGGAGAGTTCGCGAGGTTCCGTCGCGCGGCTGACCCACCTTGGCTCGGTTATACGGCCACGCGTGCCCCCGTCCCATATTCGTGTCACAGTACGGCGATGAAAAGATCGCGGATCGTGCCCGGACCTTTAGAGTTTACGCCGTCTTAGATCTCTGGCGCGCGACCACCTCCTGGTTGGCCCTCGTCGCTCACCCTGGACGCGACGGTCGTTTCGGATCGAAATCAAAGGTTCCTCGATTCTCCGAGTCTTCGATACGAGTCGGCCAGCTTGCGGCGAAGCGTCGGGGTATACCGGCCAACATCTCCCGAGCGGACGTGCGACTAGTTCCTCCGAGAAACCAAATTTAGTACGGCGATGGACGGCCTACAGAAACTCGCGCGAGCGTCCCATCGGCGCGCGAACCATTGCTACCTCCTCGATGGGGCGAGCGATTCTCTTCCCGCCGTTAGCGAGCAACATTCGACGATGATCGAAGAGCGGCGATAATGCGCTCAAACTGGAGTTAATCGATCGGAAACTCCTATTCGCCTTGAAATCGAGTCGCCGATGGTTATGCAAATGCTTCACGGTCGACGACTACGGCCGACGCACGAGCGTGTAAGCGTCGAAAATTGGCCACTGGAAACGGGCAATCGACCGGCCGGAGCCCGAAGCGCACACTCGGAAAGGGCGAGCGGAAAGGCCGGGAAAGGGTTTGGGGGAGGAGCTCCTCTCGTACTTGAAAAAATCGGGCACGTTTTAAAGCGAAACACGGTTCAAAGGAATCGGAGGAATCACGAGCGAAACGTTGCGCAAACAGCCTCGCTGAGCGACATCCGTAAAAGGAAGACCGCCTTGCGCGTCCTACGCGACCGCCACGAAAAAACGTCGACGAAAGGGAAGAAGCGCAAAGGCGAGAGGGAAAGTTTGGTCGCGATCCCCCGCGGCCGTGCGAAACTCGGCCCGAGGCGTGCTCGGCTCGAAGGCGCGTAAGGCCATCGGGGCTGCGAGGCGATCCGTCCTGGTGGCAAACCAATTTCGTGGAGCGCGAAAAGATGGCGAGTGCGGCTGCGGGAAGATTTGGAATTCACGGCAGGCGCGGGCCGATATTATCGCGAGACGATTAAATTAGGTGCTATTGAAACGGAGTTATTCCCGGGCACGATGCAGGGTCCGGCCGGGCCGGTGCATACAAAGTGCCGAGATTTCGGAGCCGTCGATGCCGATGCCGGCTACGCTTCTCGAATGCCATCGACGTCCGCGTTAATTAGATAGTCGCTGCAACGCCCGATAATTGCGCGACGCCCTGTAATTAAATCGCAGTCGTTTGAGCGCCCTCCTTTTGTCTCCTCGCCCTCTTCTCGCGCCTCCTCTCTCTCCCTCTCTCTCCCTCTCCTCTCCTCCTTCCTAGGCGCGCGTCCGGAGAAGTGAAATTTCCTGGAAAACCGCCCTCGCGCGATCTTTGTTCCCGAATCGACAATAGCGCCGATAACTCGGCGAGCAAACGAGATCCGCGTTAACGAGCGGCGATAAAGTCGATGTTTTATTTCCCGACCTTCTCTACGAGCGCGAATGCGAAATGCCCGACGGAGGAGAGATCGGTTTTCCGATCGACCCAGCCCTTTCCATCCGAGAGGAAGGAGCGACTCGAAAGCACTCGGCGAGCCACTAACTTTTACGAGGATCATTGGCGTACGACGACTCGTATTGGCGAGGCGCGCGGCGGACCGCGGCTACGACTTCCGTATCCGAGTATCGGCCACTATCGAAGACGCGCGCGAAATAAATGATCGATTTCCACGCTTGTAGAGATGCGTAGCCGTTTGGTGCTTTTGAAAAAATATCGATGCGCGTTCGACGCTTAGCGGCTATAGCGATGCCCATTTCCTGCCGACGAAGCGGAGAGTGGCACCGCTCGAAACGTTGCGTTCTGCGTATTATCGAGGATATCGGTATGTCCGACGCGGGGCAACCTTCGTTCGATGTTACTCTCGGATTTCTATGCTTTTCGATACTTTTCGAGGAGTACCCGGCTATCGATTCGAGCGCAAGTACCGATCCCTTCCGGCGAAAGCTACGCGGGCATAATTACGATTCGCAGGGGACGGAAACTGCTTCGCGCTCTGATACGGGAAGGGATCCTACGAGGATATTATCGCGCACGTACATCGAGCTTCGGGCCAGGAAATATCCGACCCGACGCGAGGTGCCCGTTCGCTCTATCCCCGCGGCTCCGTTTCTAGAGACAGATCGCGAGCTCCTCCACGATATCGCCTTTGCGCAGTGACGTCCAATTGCGATCGAAATTTCGACCGATAAAGTAGATGCACGTTGCGCGCATTGGCGCGTGTGATCGGCCAAATGCCGCGGTGCAGTCAACGTTTAGCGGCAAGGCCAAGTGGTAAAAAGGGTGCAACGTCAAACGTGCCTCGGGTTGGAGAGGCAAACTTGCCCGATCAACACTGCGCTCGCCATTGATACGTTCGTTCGGCCATTCGACCAATCTTCCCGTTCTCAGCAAATCGAGTCCGCGGATCGAATCCGCTTAAAACGTTGCGAGTGGGTCGAAGAGCCCGAGAAGAGGGATACGCGTTGTAACGCCTGGAAAAATGTTCGAAGCGTCTTTCGCGGCTCGATGGCGATCGTTTCGACAAACTCGAGGACTTTTTCTTGAAAAATCTCGGCACGTTTCGAGCAGAGACCGTTGAGAGAAGTCGATCCTTTGATCGTCCATCGCGATCGATCGCTAACCAGCGTTCGTCCATTCGTCCAAGCTCATCATCGGTCGGCACAACGTGCCGAGGGTTTGGGCGGTCTTAAAATAGCGCGGAGCGAGTGGTTTGCGATGCCGAATAAACGAAGAAAAGAGAAATATTCGGATCGCTACTTCGAGGATGTCGAAACGCGAGAGTCTGGGGAATCGGGCCGTAGAATTCGGTGGAATTCTTCCCGTTTTTGATCCCTCACTTTTGATCCCTCTCATCGCACGAATGCCGTGCGTGCCTCGCCGCTGCTCGAGATGCCTTCCTCTTTGCAGATATTTCCGAGATATTTCGAAAGGGACGAGGGACCTCCGACGGTCGACGTTTCCCCTCAAGGACGACGAGACGGGCACACTTGCGCGGTGCGCGGTCTTATCGAATAGTTTATCGTTTCCCGTCGCACGGTTACGCGGACGATCGAGTGGTAGGGCGAAAAGCGTCAACATCGGGTCAACGACCGATGCATTAGCATAGAAACTGCGGTGCATAGACGCACGTTACCGTGGTAACCGTACTCTCACCGGCTTGTCCAGACCGTCTCTCGGAAATTCATTCTTAAGGTTGACTAAGGCTGGAACCGTGAAAGGGGGCTGGAACGAAGTCGACGAGGGTGCATCGTTCGAGGTATTCGACGATTTCCTCGCATCGGCTCGATGCGCAAACGGATCTTCCCATCCAGCTCGCGTGCCCGCCTATTTTTCACGCGGATCGCACGCTATCGGAGTACATACGTCGTGGACGCTTGGCGACGCGAGAGGTAGTTTTAGTTTCAAGAGCATAGACACGAGTAAGGTTGCGCCTAATGGTACCGTAAAGATCGATCGTGCAAACGTGCTCGCCTCGGGCGTAGACTTTGAGCGTGGATTAAGGGTGGGGGGGGGGGGGGGAAGAAAGGGACGAAGGTCGACGATTTGCGTAAATGTAACATTTATTCGGCATAAATTATGACGATAAATACATAGATTAAGTATAGATAGAAAACGAATTGACTGTAGACAGGACTGTAGTGAAAATACATCACATCGACGCGTCTTCGGTCGAGTATCGGTAGTTCCCTCGTTCCGGCCGAGGTGGCTGACGGGGGATGCGCGCTCCCGTTGGCCGCACGACTCGCCGCCTCGAGCCGCCTCCGCCTGCCCGCCTCGCGGAATCCTCCTTGGAGGCGACCGGCGGACGAGAAGGTGGAAAGGAAGGAGGCCGCGAGGGTGCAGCCGCTCGGTAGCGAGCCGCGGCTCCGGCGCTCGGCCCGCCGAGACTCGCTTTGGAGCGCGAGCGTCCGGGAGGCGGTGGCAGAGGGCGTGGACGATACGAGCGCGATGAGGGAGCTTGTAGAAAATATAAAGTCTTAAAATGTTCTGAGCAACGAGTCCAAGCGCGGCGACGTACTCTAAGGCCGGAGCGCCTCGAGCGCGTGCCCGGGACACGGATCTCGGGAACGCTCCTTCGTTCGAGCAGCGCGCGCTGCCGCTTCGCGCCTCTCCATGGATCGGAAGATACGCCTTATCACCGTCGACCGCCTCGCCTCGCCTCGCCTCGCCTCGCCTCGGCCCGCCTCGGCCCGCCTCGCCTCTCCTCTCGACATCGAGCACGGCCCTACGGATTTTGATTCGTTCGACGTTCGGACGAGGACGCTCGGCGATCGGCCCTGCGGAGTCCTTGGACGAATCTCTTCAAATCGAGGCCCGATCGGCCAAGGTGCCCTCGCTCGCGCCCCAGCCCGCCTTTCGAGGAGGACCCTCGAGAGGTGGGGCGACGAGCGAAGGGCGAAGGGCGAAGGGCGAAGGGCGAAGGGCCAACGCTTGTAAAATATCGCCGCGATTCTCGCTGGGTGCGTCCTCGTAAACCGCGCGCATACCTCTATTTATGTACATACATAATATACGTATTTGTATAATGTCGAGTACGATACGAACGATTTTACGAGTAATGAGGATCACAGCCATAGCTTTGAATACGAACGTTTTCTTCGTATTTCGACGACCGGCGGGAATCGTATCGTCGGTTTAGCGGCTTAGCTTCAATCGTAAAGATAAATCTCGATTCTAGCTGTCGACTATACGCACAGGTAACTATACATCGATCGCGATTACTAAAGCGCCGTACGGGTGCAGCGATTGCCTCGACCAGCGTCGGAAGCGACCTACGTCGTCTAATCTTTAGCCTTCGTTAAAATAAACACCGTACGACATCCAAGTGCCCGTAGGGGCTCGCGTGTTTTGCGGAAAATTCCTTCTAAGCTCGAATATCGTACCCGGCGGAGCGGCACGCGGCAGAGCCCACTCGACCGTCCACGTATCTTTCCATCTTTCCATCTTTCCATCTTTCCATCTTTCCATCTTTCTTTCGAGGCGGAACTCGAGGGCGCGCGATGGCGCGTCGACGACCTTTGCCGCCTAGAAAAAATAAAGATTTGGCCTCGATCTTACGAGCGGCAAAGGGACTCGACCGGTCATCTCGCCAGGAAGGAAGCCGATGGCCCGCTCGAGCCGAGAAAGTACCAAGGCGCGTCCGTCGACGGTCGATGGTCGGACGAGTGACGAACACCGGTACGATCTACCTACCGTCTATGTACCACGCTCGTTCTCTCTCTCTCTCTCTCTCTCTCTCTCTCTCTCTCTCTCTCTCTCTCTAGGCCCCGGGGATGGAGCATCGCTCGCACCCTTCGTTCCCTTCCGATCGCCGACTCGAATTTTCAGCTCTCGGCCCCGCTCGCGATAGGCGACTTCGACGTCGATACCTGCATAGCTGAACGGCGCGGATCGCTAGGTGAGATGGACTAACTGGGAGAGGGAAGGGGGCAGAGCGAATTTTGTTTCGACGTCGAAGCCGACGTCGCGAGCCTCGCGGTTCCTTCTGCCCTCGATCGACTCGATCTTCCGCTCGATCACCGGTTCTCGTCTCCTCGTTCGTTCGTTCGCTCATCGTGGACGGAAACGGATCTTCGTCGAGGATCGTAGCACTTCCTCAAAATTCGTCTCGCGCGATCCGGAGGAAATCACGGGGCCAATCGCTAAAATAGATAGACTAGAGACCCGTTGCGCGGCCTACGAAGATGGGCGACGCTTCTCTTCCCCCTCTCGCTTTCCCTTCGGATTCGAAGAAAGCGCGCATCTACGGGTCTAAACTACGGCTAAGTAGTCAGGAGGGACCGTGATATCGGACGTACGTTTACTTACATAGCTCTAAGAGACTAAGTTCGTCCACGACGAATAAGCGAGCATGCCGTTCTAACGTTTTAAACTACCGCTAAGGACGCGTTCGCGCAGTGGCCCGAGAGGGCTTCCAGGCGCGCGCCGTTTAGCGCGTCGACGCATCTCGGGAACACCCTTCTTAACCGCGACTCCAACGATCGGCCGCCTCTCTCTCTCTCTCTCTCTCTCTCTCTCTCTCTCTCTCTCTCTCTCTCTCTCTCTCTCTCTCTCTCTCCGCTCCCAACCGCGGCCGACCCGTGGAGCCTCGTGGAGCCAACCGCGCGAATTTTAGTATCGGAGAAAAGCATTCGCCGCGACGACCCATCGAGGATCCATCGGTAGCTCGAGGATGCCGCCATCGGAGGAGATCCTTCGGAGGACCGTCGGCGATGATGGGGAACGCCGTAAGTATCGTTCGGCCTCGATCGACGAAAGTCCTCGAGCTGGCTCGTCGCTTTGAAGCCAACCCCGATCGAACGAGGCCGCGTAACCCAGCTCGTGGCGCGCACGCAACGCGCGAGCAATGCCAAAGGTGTACCCTCGCTAGGCGCGCACCGCGTAGAAGGAGTGCACGCACGTAGCGCGCGCACAACGTGCGAGGAATGCGCGTACGCCGGGTACGAGGGGCGTGAAACGTGCAAGAAACGTACGTACGCGGAACACGTGGCGCGCGAAACGTGCGACGAGCGCGAGTACGTGCGTGGCCCTCGTTGCGCGCACGCAGCGCCTGGGAAATGCAGGTACGGCGAGCATGGGCTACGCGAAACGTGCAAGAAACGTGGCGTGATAAACGGCGCCGTGGCCACTAAACGTCCGCGGCGGCTCGCGTCGAATCGGAGGCTAAACTACGATCAAACCCGCTACGGATGACAACGGCGCTACGACTAACGTTTAGGACAACTGGCTAAAGGAAGCCTCACGCTCCTTCTACTACTCTAGAGATCTAAAACATGGACGAAGCGTTGGCGGGATCGCCGATCCAATCGCCGTGCTCGATCCTTTTCGCACCGGCCGATCGATCGATCGATCGTTCGGTCGATTCTCGCCAACCGAGCGCCCGGTAAACGAACGAAGGAGCGAAGGGGTAAAGGAGAAGGAGGCCGAAGAAGCGGCAAAGGAGTGAACGCATCGACGAGGATAAAGCCGCGGGGAGGTATTACCGGCGCTGGGGGAATAAGCAACTCGGGGCGAAGCCGAATCGTTTTGCTCGTTGCCGCTTTAACGCGAGACGTCGTTAAACCCCGTTAGGCGTAAAAGCACTGGAACGAACGACGGCGAGGAATCCGATCGGATCGGCTCGTTTTTTCGAAGGCGCGTCGCTCGCCAAGTTACGTCCCGCGCGTTTAATCAAAGTTAAGAGACTGTACCGAGAGGAGCGAGTACCGAGCAACCTCCGCTCATCGCGTCCGATCGCGGTATAATTTTTATTCGAATCCTATACGCGTACTATGAACTCGTATTAAGCTCGAGTACGGGGATAAATTTGGAGGCGACGATCCGGTATTCGACGAGTTCCGTCGATCCGTCGATCCGTCGATCCGTCGGCGGCGAGATGGCGGAGAGAGAGGAGCGAGTGGAAAAGGGGTCGGGCGGGCGGTTGCGCGATCGACCGAATGGCGCGGGGCTCCGAGGAGCGAGGCGCGAGCAAGGCGAAAGCAGAAAGGAGAAACGAAATAGGATCGTTCGGTCTCCCTAAAGGAGTCGAACGGATGGAAGGCGGAAGAAGGGTGGAGCTAGGACGTCGATCCGCTCGACCGGCTTTTTCTTTATTCGTACGCCGTCGAGCCGTGGACTCAGAGGTCGTTGCCGCGACTACCGGAGTAGGCGCGATGCACCTAAATAGTAGGTTCGGGATGCACCGAGGCTTGCGGACGCACATACGTATACACACACGCACACACACACCCACAGCCAGGCACGCGCGCGTTCATATACGCGAGATATACGATATTTCTATGCGGGGACCGAAGGTATTTGGGTATACGCGCACGTCGAGAAAATATGTTCGCGTATACGCGGCTGGTCTACGTTCGGCATTAGGTACGCCCTTGAGCAAAGCCGAAACCGTTGGTTCTCTTGGCGACGCACGACCGCGGTCGATCGTCGTCGATCGGGCTTAACGTACGTAATAGGATTTCGATCGTTCGTCCGGCCCGGTTTCGCGCCTCCGCTCGGAATCGAGGAGGCCCCGTCTTCCGCGCCGCGGTCCTCCCCCGATCTCCATACCCGCCCACCCGACGAACATTCGGACGGCCACCCTCCCTGCCCCGAACGAACGATCGGCTTTGATTCGGCCGACGACGCCTCGTGGACGCATCGATTTCATTTCCTACTCTTTAGCAAAAATAATTATATCGCGCGAACCGTGCTCCGATTCGCGATGATCCCCTCGTAAAGCGCTTCGCCTAATGCGCGACTAGAGGCGACGACGAGCTCTCGCGGATTGGCTTTGTCGGCTCAAAGGAAAGAGCGCGTAACGAGCTTGAAACACCTTGTAAGCCGGCTATCTCTACGATTATCGCACCCGAGTTTACCGCCCGTCTTTCGGCGCCCTCGCGATCGAGCTGCGCCGACACCCCCCACCCCCACTCGCCCGCCTTGGCGAATCCTCTCCACGGATGGAGCGCGTCCTTCCCCTCTCGATCGGCGAGGAGCGAGGTCTCCTTCGTCGCGCCTCGAGCCTCCCCGAGGAGCGAAGTACGACCTTGGATTATCGCCAGCGAATTAGGGCCTTACGTGCTAATACTTTGATAAAGGTCGGTACGCCTACTTAACCGCTCTCTTTGTATACTCGGCTTAGGTATCGTTTCGTCGCGATTAAAAGCTACTTATCTCGATTCTACGTTAATGACTACCTTTGGACGTTTGGCTTCTTGCCTCCGGAATATGTACCCTCGACGTTGCAATTCCTCGCTGCTTCCGCGTCTGCTTCCGCGTCCGCTTCTGCGCCTCCTTCTGCGCCCGTCCCCTCCCCTTCTCTTCCGGTAGCGCGAGAGGTTCGACTAGAAAAAAGAAGCGATCCGTGCGCGCGGGCGTGCTCCTATGGAGCGGAATGATCAAAGCGGGAAGCGCTCGACGCGGCCGAAAGTCTCTCTCTCTCTCTCTCTCCCTCTCTCCCTCTCTCTCTCTCTCTCTCTCTCTCTCTCTCTCTCTCTCTCTCTCTCTCTCGATCGTGCCGGGCCACCGAGGCCAAAGTGACGAAGAGTCGAGGGAGGCTTCGATGATCCGCGATCGTCTCCGTTCTGGAAAAAGGACGTTCTCTCGGCCTCCGTCCACCCGGCGCGCCCTTCGTACTCCTTATATTAAAGGTTGACTCCTCGTAGACGACCCCGGCTCGGAGACGAGGCCGCGATTAGCGTGCGAGCACGCATCGACGAAATTCGTGGATACGTCTTGGGCAACGGGGTGCGCCGGCCTTTGGAAGTCAACCGTTAAGATTAGGAATTTAGGTGTAGCGTTCGCCGTCCCCACACTCGGAGAGCGCGGGCGTGGACGGACACTAGGTGGGATTCGGATCCTCGTAGGCCTTCTCGTAGTCCCGCCGGCGGATAACGGCAAAGTGCGTCATCTGAAAGGAGTTGGTCTTCTTGCAGCCTCGCTCCAGCGTACCCGTCATGCTGTAGCCCATGTTGAAGTCGCTCGGCGATACGTTCGACGTCAGGTACAGCTGTTGACAGGGAAAAGAAAGAGGCCGATGTAGGAGCAATGGCGCGAGCCAGCTTGGCTCTGCGGTCGCGGACGCGACGCTATCCGCGCGCACTCGAGGAGGAGGGCCGCCGAAGGGCACGCGGCGGAACCGAAGTAGTTTCTCGCGCACCCATCGATCGTCGACCGCGATGACGGATCGGTCACCCGGATGGCCGACGCGAACCGTGGGAACCACGGGCCGGGCAATGAGGGGCAATATGCGATTTCGAGGTAACGCCTTACGAGAATGATCTCCCGCTCGTATGGCCAAAAAGGCCGCTTCGAGGAATGAAAAAATTCGGAATCGAAACGCCCCCCGCGGGCTCGTTATCTTCGCCTTTCTTGCAACGTCCCTTTCGACCGCGTTGACGGATTTCTACCAATGCCGACCATCGGACAACGTACTTTAAAGGTATGCCTGACTCTCCAAACGCCGAAAGGCCCGTGTAAGGTCAATCGGATCGCTTAGGGAGGACGAGCGAAACGAATCGAAGCGACGTCGAGCAAATGCGACGTTGCGTACCAAAATAATTTCCATTCCGACGATCCGAACGCTCGACATTGGCGTGCATCGGGAAAGTGGGATTTCCGATTTGGAAAGCGCTTTTTCGCTCTTCGATCAAATATCTCCGGTATTTTGAGTCGAGTAAGCGGGCAGGTTACTCGCGAAACACTGGCTCGGAATACGGTTCGATTCGCGTTTCTTCGTCGAGCCGGCCGAAAAATGTGCGCACCGATGCAAAAGGGGCGAATGGGAATAGAGGCTTCGTCCCCGATCTGGCCGTGACACTCCTAGGATCCACCGCTGCAAATGGATCGCGCGCTTCGGCAGTGCCGTTCCATTGTATCGCGTTATTCGCCGCGGCAGCTGTATGGATCCTTTTGGACGCGCAACGGTACCCACTTTGGCACTCCGAAGGTACGCGCATCTTCGAAAACCGGCTTCTCTCGCTCTCGGGCTCCTTCCGAGGAAAATCCTCGCGCGACGAGACTCTTCGCCGAGTGCGCCCGTCGTCTCCATAAACGTCGACGCGGCCAACCAGCCGAGCGGAGATACGCCTCGGATCTCGAGATTACGTCGTGAGACGTACTTTTCTTTATTACTCGATACCCGAGGTTCGCGCTACCGGTGCCTGCCTCCTACCTACCGAGGCGTCGAGAAAGCCATCGGCCGTTCCGGGATGCGCGCCCCTCGGTACGGAACTAACGATCCTCCCCCTCCTTTGCCCTTTCCCCTTATTTGCCGCCATTCGACGCGGCACGCTCGTTTGCCGCTAAATGAGATTTGCCCGTTCCTTAATCGTCTCCCGAATTATTGACAGGGAACCATTCGCGTTTCTCTCGTATCGAGAGCCTCGCGAAATACGGCTTTGGGTCGCTGCGGTGACATTTTGGCGCGTCGCCTCTACGCGGCCCCATTTAAGTAATCGCCTTTACCACGCTTTTGTCCCGCGCCCCGGTACTTTAAAGCTTTAACCGGAAAAAACGAATCGACCCGCCATTCGAACGTTCTTTCGCACGGAGCGACGCGAAATAATTCGACGAGAAGATACGACGATTCCGCTTTGCGGAGAGCGAATTGCGGAGTTTTGGACGATTTTGAGATTTTTGCCCAAAGATCTTCGTTGCGTTTGGACGCTGTCCCGATCAACGCGAAATTCGGTTAACGGATCCGATATCTGCGATACCCAAAGTATCTTCGAGCATAGTTTTGGGCGAGATGAACCGTAAAACTCGTTTAATCGCGTTCGAGCGAATTCCACTATGAAATCGCGACGAACCGATATATTTCATTTGCTCGCTATATGGACCGGCGAATCGGTTTTCTTTCTTAACGAACGTTTCGATCGATGGCGAGGCTTACCTTGAAATCCGGATCGGTCGTCATTCTTTTGAAGGAGCCAATAATGTAGAGCGTCCCCGTTCCGGTATCCACCATTTTTGCCTGCGTGCTGTACCTGCGACGAAGAGTCGGTCATTGAGGGAAAAACCATCGCGCTTATGCTCGCCGATTACGCTCTACGTCCTTTCAATATTCGCAATGGGCAATTTCGAGATTCGAGATACCTCTGAGGACGATCGATGTTGGCAAACGCGCCTACCGTCGCGCAGCATTGGATCTTTGCGCAATAAGTACCAGAGTAAAGACGCGTCTCGTGGTTGCGCAAACAACGGTAGCGACGGACGTCGGCTAGGAGTGCAGAGACACGAGAATGGATCCGCTCGCTATCCCTGAATATTCCTCGAGTATTCGCATGGCGTAGAGCGGTGGCTCGGCAGCCATCTAGACGCGAACACGCTCACCGCTGCACCCCGATTACTCGACTCGAACCTCTTATATATCCCGCTTGCGTTTTCAGAGGTTTCCAGAAAAAAAAAACCTTCCGAAGCAATATTTCCAACACATCGGCTCGTCATACTTCTTACCACACCTCGTGCCGGGCTTACGACTATCCTTCGATCGCTGCTTCCATCGAACTTTGACTATTTAACGTTTTCCCTCATACCGTATGCGCAGGCCAGTTACATCGGCAATACACTTGTACACATACGCGGAGGAATGTTTTGCTATTCGCCAAATATCCATTGTCCATCAGCGTTTCGGTATCCGACTCTATCGCCTTCTCCGCAAACGGTTATCTTAAACGGATAAATCGGTGTACGCGGTTTATCCGGCATGAAACTCGAGTTTGACTCGTGCGATAGTAGGAAGGGAGGATACGTCGGGCCTAAGTACGCGTAGCCAGTGCCGGTGGCAACAGTTTTGGCCGTTCAACGACTTTCCAAGGACTTTGAGTCGAAGTAAAATCGAAGACGAATAATGCGATCCGGCGAAAGATATCGCGGATTTAATAGACACGCCGATTAGCGATGCGGCGGAAATCGAAGCGAAGAGGGACCGGTCGAGGAGGAAACGGATTTGGAGGAGAGGAGGGTGCGGGACGTCCCCCGCGACACGGGTGGCTTATTCCGGCGAGCGCTTCAACCGGCGACGATCATTAAAAGTTTAAACGCCCTCCATTGAAGTGCGGCGGATCCGACACTCGGTTTAAAATCCACTATGGACGGTGCTTTGACTTTTCCTCCCAGGCCACCCGGCCAGCCCCTCTCTCTCACAAAGGAAACTCCGGAGCGGAGCTGGGCCGCGCACCTACGCCTTTGGCCGAGTACGCGTGCAAACGCGGCCCCTCCATATCGATTCGCTTCCTCGCGCTCAACGTCGAAGCTCTTCTTCCCCCCTTGCGAGAGAAATCGAGGGCTCGGGGCAGGGTGCTGGGATTAAGGCGAAACTACGCGACATTAGCCAAAGTACGAACTTGGAGCGGGAGAGGAGGACGGGGCAAAGCGAGCGCGACGCGTGCGGACCGTCTTCGGGAAAGCTCTCGCAACGTCGTTGGCGATCGCGGGGCGAAACGACCGATCCGCGTACCCGAAACGATCGCTCCCTCTCGAATCGTAGCGTAGCCCTCGCTCTCCGCATCCGTTTTCGTCTTATCTTTGGCCGGCCAACGAGGAAGTTCGAGTCGTTTAACGCGCCGTCCAACTTTCGATCGTTTCTACGGCCGAGGCGAGCAATTTTCGAGTCGCCGTTTGGCTCGACGTTAACGAGAGGAATTCCGAGCGGCAAAACGGTGGTGCGCGGCGGCCGCGATGAGGCGAACCTCTCGTAGGGTGGAACGAGCGTTTGTTAAAATTTCGAAATGAGTCACGCTCGACGGGCTTTCTCGTTAATTTAATACGTCGCCGGCGTAACTAGCGGCGACGATGTATCCGCGGCCGGGCTGGGTAAAACGCGGAAACGGGTGGCACGGTTCGGAAGTTTCCTCGTGCGCGGCCAAAATTCCAAACGGGGCCGGCCCAAAAGCGCGCGAGCTCGTCGCGACTCCGCCCTCGAATCGAATCGCTCTCGGCCGGTCGTCGAAGCGAGTCGCGATGCGGAAGGACAAATCGATTCTTCGACTCGAAGGATGAAAGGGCGCTCGCGCGATACGTTCGATAGGTCGCATCGGTCGGTCGAGCCGCGGGAAGGAGGGGTACGAAGATCGAGTCGGTCCGCCGATTCCCTTGGAGTAAATTTCACGGTAGGCGGTCCGCGCGATCTCCGAGCGATGCTCCGTCGAGCATCCCTCGAAGCAACATCGGCCGCTTTGATCGCGAATGAGCGCTTCTACGAGCCCTATCCCGGATCGTATAGGAGCTCGGCGAGTGACTCGAGTCGGCGGGGGCACGGCGCAGGAACCTCGTGCCGACTATTTACGGTAACCGCTCAGCGGAACGGATATCCGTTACGCAACCCTCGCCGAATATTTCGCTTCGAGATACATCCATCGAGTCCCAATATTAACGCTCAAAGGGACGGATCTGCGTTTTCGCCTGCCCTAGCTCGACGGAGATTGCGCGCGCTCTTACTCTCGCACCTCCATACCTCCCGCGTCTTTCGATTTGCCGTTATTAGTAACGATATCGCTTTATCGGTGTGTACGTAGTAATTCTACCGGTCGAGAAAGCGTTGACGAAGTTGGTCGTTCCTCGCCCGAGTAGAGAAGCGCGAATGCGTCCTCGTCGCGTCGTCGTTCGTTTCCTCTTAAAAATGGCCAGCTTAGGAGGGTGGGTGGGTGGGTGGGTGGAGGGAGGGGGGAGGGGGGATGCGTCTGGTGGCGTAAAAGAGTGGCGGGCGCGAGTAGGGGCTCGTCGGGAAGAGGAAGGTGCCGATTCCGGCTTAGAGGGAGCGAGGGCCGCGGAGGGTGCGCGAGGTACGCCGATAAATCGCGGGGTACTTATCGGGCCGAGACGCGAGAACGCTCCAGATTTTAAAGGACCGGTCTTTCGCAAATCTATGACCGGCGAAAAGTTGGCCGAGCCTCGGTCTGGGAAGACGCCGCTCTAGCCGGTTTGCGACCCGTCCGACGCAAACGTCCGATCCCCCTGATTTCGTTTCTTTGGCGGCTGCGCGAGCGATGCTTGGCGGCTTCTTCTTTTCCCTTTCGGTGCGAGCCGTTCTGCATGGATTTCGGTTGAAATAATATTGCGGGCAGGGAGAGTTTTGAGGGGCAGGGGCGAGCAGAGAGAAGGGTGCGTGCCGCGCGGGCTGGAAAACGAGCGCCGCTGGCACCGCGTTGAAGAGTTAACGGAACGGACGTGAATTCGAGGAAAGTGGTTATTGCTCGTGACTGCCGGATGGAAAAAACGTAACGTTCCATCGAGATCGTTGGTCGCACGGGCCACCGCGAGCGGATCACGCTCGGTTTGGCACCCTGATGAGAAGCGTAAAACGTGCGGAAAGATAGGAGGACGTCAACGTTACGAGCGCCCCTTTAATCTTCGACGCTTTGGTTTTTTCAGTTTTTCAGTTTTTCTAATGCGCAGGAAATTTCGCTTTTCGCCCATTATCGACGGAAAAAAAATAGTGGATCCCCTCTTCGACTGGCCATGGAGGGATAAAACGTGCTCTTTACAATACCCTTATGTTTTAACGCCTTTCGATTTGCATATCTACGGTCGAAATACGTTTCGACGGCATTGGTTGGCTATATCGGTGCGAGCGCGTATTACTGAAATTTCGCGAAAACGTATCGATCATTTGCGACGCATCGTTATCGCATGCGCGTTATTACCTTTCGCCCGTCATCGATGCGTTATCGTTCGTTTCGCTCTCCTCGCCACCTTTTGGTCCCATCAATTTTCCATCTTCTTCGGGCCTGACGCGTCAACGAGGAAAGCGAAAGGAAATATTCCGAGCAACGAATCGGGCGCGATTGGAAGAATAGGCCGCGCGCAATGCGTGCCGCGCGAATGATTCAAGACAAATCGTCGAAACGAAGGACGATCCTCGTAATGATATCGCGCGCGTAAAACTTGGCAACGTAAAATCTCGGTACGCTTACCTTCTGGTACCAGCAACCTCGACCACCTTGCACCGACTCCGACTCCACCAGAAGGGCGTCAAGGTCCAATAGGAACTACTCGCGCTCCTCGCCCAGCCTTCTTCCGGAAAGAGGAGTACCTGCGATGCACATCGGAGAACGTCAGTCGTACCTTTTCCCAAAATACGCTGCATCGGCTGTCACCGCCAAAAATCGGTCGAGCCTTCGAGAATTTCGAAATTTCGCTCAGCGCCGGAGCGTGGCAAGCGCGCGATCGTGCCACCCTCGCGCGTCCTCCCTCGCCCTCTTCGGCCAAGCGACGCGCATAAATCTGCGACTATCGGTAAAGGACGAGCAAGGAAATTTGAGGCGTTACTCGGAAATGATACGCGAAATCCAAATATAAGAAAGGAGCACTTACGTCACTATATCTTCGTATCGGTCGCTTAATCGCTATCTTTATCTTTGGCACGATTTTAACTAGAAAATGTCGGATACGGTTTGTTCTCACCTCGCGAGGTTCCCGTTCCCGGGCAAGAAACGCAAAGAGGTACAACGAAGCCTACGTATTTTGAACGATAGCAATCTTGAAGCGCTCACTTCCCAAAACCGAATGCCAGATAAACGAGAAGCACGCCCGCGGACGTTCTTGTTGGAATTTAAAATCGGCGCACCTTTGGGCGATATCGAGAATCGACGAGTAAACGCGAGCGGAACCGACTTTGAAACGATGCCTCGTTAAATTGTAGGGGCGCGCATCTTCGAACTCGGTCGTCGACTTGGCCGCAAGAATATCCGCCGAGGGTGCCGTTAAACTATGCACGAGCCCGGAAATGATACGCGCAAACTTTCCCGTCGGCAATTATTTGCTCCCCGACTATCGCGCAACTTCGGACGATTGCGTCTGCATTTTGTAAATCGCTGATTACCGCTCGGCTCGACGGTCGAGCGGTCGGATCGCCGCTCATTAATAGTCTTGCTTCATACGCGACACCGCCGAGTAACCTGTCGCATCGTTCCAAACCGATTCCATAATTCATAAATCCACTTATTTGCCGGACCAAATCTCTACTCGACGAGAGAACATCGCAAATGACGTTCTATTTTTAATGGCGATATTTATGCTCGTAGGGATATACTCGATACGGATATTTATTCGGAGGACGTAGGCTCAAACTCGCGATGTCATCGAAACAGCGGCATTTCCCAACTCGTAGGACATTTTCGATGTTTCGGGTCATATTCTAGGGAGATATTCGACGTCGCTCCAAGCGTTGGCCAACGTTCGCAAAGACATTTTGGTACTGCATCTCGGTAACCCTCGTCGTCAACGCTCCCGTATCTCCCACCGTGTCTCTGACGAGAGCCCACGAGAGGACGGAGAAAGTCGAAAGGAGTTATTTGCACCGTTGTAATCCTCGCGATCGCGGCGTTGGGCCCTCACCCTCGCTCCGACGATATGGAAAAGTCCGATCTTCGATAGGGTGCCGATTTATCTCGCTAAAGGATCATCCTGGCTTTACTTACGCGAAAACTCCGGCATGCGTGTCTAGGCAGAGACTAGACGATGCAACGATCCGTCCGACCCATCCGTTTTCGTCTCAAACGGTACGACTCAGCCAACATTCCGCGTTCGAACAAAGATTTTATCAGGCGATATGCAAGCAGATCCACGATGTTATGCTCAACGTTGCGTAGGAGAGCAGCTTACGCGAGAACATAGCAGAACGGGACGGTAGACACGAACGAGTACGGTCGTAACGTTCCATCGAGGATTGGCTCGACTTGGAGACGGAAATGCGATTACGATGGTAGTCACGCGTGCACGCGGTTAGATTCTCATCGATACGCATCGGGTGTCGTATAAATATCGATATCGATACATCCGGTCATAAAATCGTCCACCGGCCAAAATCGTTGGCTCTTCGGCTTGCCTCGTTCGGCTCGCAAAATCCAACTCTCGATGCGAGGATTTTGACGAGTGGTAGGACGGAAAGCTTCTTCGCGAAGTACGGCGACGTAATAGTATAAAAAAGTGGAAGGGCGGAGGAGTGGAAGCGGCGGCGCATATTGGCGCGGTTTTAAGGTCCGTAACGGCCTCGCGAATCCGGCGTACCGTGCGAACATCGCGTTTAACGAAAGGACTGGGAGAGTAGCGAGGAAGATCGAGCGCTGGCGAGAGGAAATAAAAGGAGCGCCGGCAGAAAAGTCGCGGGACAAAAAGTAGGATGCGAAGGGCGGCGGAAGGGGAAGGGGGGGGGGATTCGAAAAAGCGTCGGGCGCGTTTTCCTTTCCCTATTCGTTAAGGGCAACGTAAAATCCGATAACACTCGCCTCCTCGACGCTCTACAAATTCCGCTTTGGCCTCGCTCCCCGACGCTCTCCGTCCAAGATTTTTGGCTCGCTCGTCGAATCGCGGATCGGCATCGTAAAATATCGGTGCGCGCGAAGCCATTCGCGAAGGTGGAAGAGCGGGGAATCTAGTATTCGCGGAAGGAGTTCGCCGATCGTTTCGGCGCTGCGGACGCCTCTTCGCCGGGGCTTTCCTCGAGTTTCGTCGCCGGGTGCGTTCCAGCCGGTGGAGCTCGGAGGCGGTAGGAAGTGCCTCGAGGCGGAGATGGTGGCGGTGGGCGAGGCGCGCACCCTCGGCGGTATGGTCTAGGAGCGGTAGACGGTAGACGGTGGAGCGTCCTACGGAGATGGGAGGCTCGTTAACGAGGAACTTGGAGCCGGAGCTTGGAACGAGGAGCGTAACCTCCGCCAGCGACAAACCTCGGGGTTAGGCGTTCGATAACGCGCCGGGAGAGCTCGCAGTCTCGCGTTTATATCGAGCTGAATGCCTCTGATTGAATAAGTGGATCTCACGCGCGGCCGACGCGTCATCCTCGCTTCCTCTCCCCCGCAATTTAGCCCTCCTTCCTCTTTACGAGACCCTCGACCGGCCTCCGGCCCCTCCCGCCTTCTCGCTATCTCACCCGAGCTCTCCTCTCCGCCTGCCGATCCCTCCCTCCCTTCCTTCCTTCCTTCCTTCCCTCCTTTTTCGCCCTCCTCGCCCTCCAGGCCGTCGCGCACTTTTGCTTTGGAGCATGCCGAGGCGTGTCGCGCGGCGCGCTTAATTGCGTCTCCCCGGAACTTATATTAACGCGCCTTTAAATTCCGGAAATGATTTTCTCGCCGAGTCGGCAATGCCCGAGAAGCACGAAGCGTAGCGAATAACCTCCCGCCTTCCCTCGGGTTCGTCGCGAAGAAACGCGCGTATAATATCCTCCGCGAGTATCCGGACGTACGGCCAGGATATATAGATAAATGGCACATTCGCGAAAATGTATTAACGGCATCCGTCGGATGTTCCGCGATATACGCAACCGTGGATATGGTGGCGGAGCTTTGGGCGGTAGTATAAATAGAGAGAGAGAGAGAGAGAGAGAGAGAGAGAGACATCGAAGAGGGGGAAAAGATAAAAACGATTACAACCGCGATAACGTTCGCGCGTAATTTCCGCGAGCACATTTTTATGCGTATGCGCACAACGATGCGGTGTACACCGGAGGGCTAGGTTTTTTTTTGCAGGAATCCGGATACGAAATTGCGCGCGATCGTTGCCCCCTGTGTAGATTAAAAACCGATCGCGATAACGGCGCGAATTCGCATAGCTATTTCCGGATGCGAGCAGGGAAGTTGGCGCGTCGCGTTGCGGAGCAGCGGGATGGATGGCGGCCCAAAATGAATCGCGGCGGAGGACTCTTTCCGACGCGACGCGACTCGGCTCGACGTGGCCCTCGAACCTTCTGCCGCACTACCGCTCTCGCAATTTTATTCGCAAACTTCCGAAGGTAATGCCGGAATTCAATCGACGACGTTAAAAGCGCCGTCGCGAGGTTTCGAGCACTCGTCGGCCGTTGCTCCAAACTCTCGAGAGAAGAGCGCCCCTTCGATATGCGAATGCGAGCGGGATGGGCGCGCGATCGTGCGCCTGCACTGGGATCCTTCTTCGCTCGATCTTCGGCACCGAGCGCGGACTTTGCTCGTTTCGAGACTTGCACGGAGTTCGGAAAGATGCCTCGGAGACGCAGCTACGAATCGCGCGTACGTTTTGCCCACCGGTGGTGCATCGAATTTCTATTGGGATATTTCGCGCGAAAGTTTGAGTCTCCGCGCAAGCATTCCGCATAGCTCGGCACGCGGTGCGGTTCTTCTCGGAGACGCGCAAGGCGTTGACCCCCACTTGCCACTCTGTTATCGCACAGGCAGTCCGCGCTTTAACGTAAAAAAACGGCGCACCGCGCGAGTGTTGCCATTTCCACTCTACTTTGCCGGCTCTCAGAGGCGAACCTTTAAGCCTCTGGCGTCGGGGATCCCCTTCCACGTCCAAAGGTGCCGCATCCCATTGCGGCTCTGGGCCTCCGCCGCGAGATCCTCAAAATTTCATTAGGCTCAACACGATCAAACGGTTCTTTGCTCCCTCTCTCTCTCTCTCTCTCTCTCTCTCTCTCTCTCTCTCTCTCTCTCTCACTGCCGAGGCATACAAAAGTTACGTTCTCCGACGTTTCTCGAAAGGTCAGCTTCGAATAGGGAATGGCGAGCTGAAACGAACAGACGAAAAAACGCGGCGCGGTCTTGCCTCTCGATACTTTTCGAGCGCGTATATCCACGATGGGCACTGACGCTCGGACGCTCGATATCGGGACTTTAAGCGTCTCACCGTTGTGGGTTAAATCCCGAGAGAGGTAATCTCGATCGGACACGGGCTTTCGAGAAGGTGGAATTGAAAGCTACACAGAGGTCCGGTCGGCCAGCGTAGTTCCTCATTTGCGCGAGTGGCTGGCTAGCTGGCCAGCAGGTTCGCGTGCTCTATCCTGCCGCTATGCACAGGGGATACGGAATAATCCGATCATCCGTCGGTTCGGTCCATTGCCTCGCTCGCCCTCTCCATTCCTATTCCCATTCCCGTGCTCGTGGCCGTGCCCTGCCCACTTTCCGCCATAACGATCAAAACTATCGGTACTCGAGCCTGCGACGGAATAAAAAGTCAAGGCGCGCTCGTCGAATTCCACGGTGTAGAGCAAAGGGAGATCTTTCGGTGGCCACGAGGGTGGCGGGGCTGTTGCGAGGGAAACTCCAGGACGAAGAGATCCGAAATCGACGGCAAACGATAAACTCAAAAAGCGCTTGCTCAAAGTGGGGATGGGTTGGACGAATGTTCGGTTAGCAGGATACGGGACTCGGCCTAGAATACTCGCGGTGAAGAATTCGAAAGAGGGGCTTCGAGGTACGAGCAAGGAGATTCGCTTCGAGTCGTGGCTACTCGGTCGTTCGGAGTCGGTAAGTCGGTAAACCGGTAGTCGCGCGCGGTGACAGTCCATTTTCTCGACTCTTTCGCCAACTTAGCGAGCGGTTTCGTACGCGAATTTCCGCCAATATCGAAACATCTGGGAACCGCGAATAAACGTCCCGATAATGCCATAAAAAGTTACGTCGGTCGGCGTTACAGTAATGTCGTCCGCATCGTTCGTTCGACGGAAAACGTTGGTTTTCTCAAATAGCGAGATAACGCGATAAATCGACGAGAAAGCACTCCCCCGTAAGATATCTCGGTAGTATCCCCAAACGCGGCGGATCCTCCATCGCGCGGAGACTTTTGGATCGTCGCGCACTCGACGAAAGTTCACGGTCGATTTCCTCGCGAGCGAAGCCTCGTAGGAAAGGCGATCGTTCCACGCTTTGCACTCCCCTCGCACGAGATATCACGCTCGTTCGACTCGTGAAAACGCGACTCTTCCCCTACCAGCGCTCCGCGCCTCCCGCGATGGAGCGGCGGATCGCGCACATGGCCAAATTAGAGACGGAGGCGGGACATTGGGAGAGAGCGGCGTCGGAGGTAGAGCAGGATGGACTCGTATCTCCGCGATTAAGTCTCGGTAACCGCCGGCGGGCCCGAACGGTCCTCCCGCATTAATCCGGCGGTCGCACGCGCGCCTACTTCTCCCTTCGACTCTCGCCCCCCTCCCCCCCCCCCCCCCAACCCTCGATCCGCGAACCCCGACCGATCGATCGGCCGTAACGCATCGCCGCGGAGCATTCGCGCGCGGATGGCCGCGACCTCGAACCTCGAACCGGCGTCGTTAATATTTCGGACTCGCGGCCACGCCACCGCCTCCTATTTACCGCTTTGCTTTCACCCAAACCCGCGTATTCCTCCAGCCCGCAGCCCCCCACGGGTTTTTGGCCGAGGAAAACTGGAGCGGTCGCGTGCGCGCGGATCGATGCTGCGCGATCGGCCTCGCTGGACCGGGACTCGTCTTTCCCACATCGGGCCAACGATGGGGCTTGAATCGGGCTCGAATCTACGAGCTGCTCCCGCGACTCGTCCGCTACGGAATACGTACCCCCGGAATAACGAGGACAAGCTGGGACGGGAAATTGTTCCGTTCGATCGTCCGTGCGTCGCGAGAAAGCGGCGGACATAGGAAGCGTGGGGTTGGAGGAAAGGGCAGCGTCGCGAGTTTGGAGAGTTTTCGTAAAAAAAGTTCCAGACCCATCGTCCTCGGCGTCTTCGCGGTTTCAACGCCGATAACCGCGCGCGACGAGAAGCTCTCCGTTTACGGCCATCGAGGCGATCAAAGTATACGGTCGGATGGCCGATCGAACGATTCGGTTCGTTGCGCCAACGGTTTCGTCCACGGATGCGTATCCGGGCAAATTTGTCCAACCCATTTTTCGCGCCGCCGCCGAGAGCCTGGACGGATCGAGGGATCGAGTCCGCGAGGTTGAACGGCGGATTTTACGTACGCCTTCTCTCGTCTGGCCCCACCAGGACCGGTCGGGTCCGCGTCGCTTCCTCGCGCGTATGCCGCAGCTCCGCAAAGTGCGCGTCCGTGGAGAAGGGTATCCGCGCTCGCCGCTGGCGCAGATCCGAAGGGTGCGTGGGCGAAAGCCATTGGCGGTCCTGGAGTTCGAGGTGGCCCCGAGCAACGCCGATCGAACGCTCGAGATCGAACTCGAGGTTATTCGCGTACTCGTTAATCTCAACCGGACGAGAGCGGCCTTTCCCCCGACGCGATTTCTCGGGAAGGTCGGCCAGATGCAACGTCGAGGCCGTGGCCAGAAGCCGTGGCCGAAGCGGTGCTTCGAAGTGGATCGCGTTTGGAAGCGCACCCTCGGTATCTCTACGTTCCCTCATCCTGCCCGGCATCCGATAAACTCTCGTCGAGGAGGGTAATTCGAGATGCCGCGTAGAAGAGCGTTCGTTGCTCGCAACGACGGCCAGAGATATCGCACTTCGCGGGTGAACCGCGTTTCCTCCTGGAAACTTTTCGAAATTGCAACGCTAGGAAGTGCGCTCGGCAGAAGACCGCCGATGCTCCACGTCCATTCGGCGAAGACCAAATTAGATGGAGAGGGATTAACCGGTGGGGGGAAATGGAACGAGTCGACGGAACGGAAGGCAATCGCTATTGCTTCGCGCAACGACCGAGCTAGGATCTGCCGGGATTAACGCATCGAGCGCCACCGTGGAGGAAAGGAAACGTCCGATTTTATCCCAGTGGCCTCCGACGCGTCGCATTACGCGCAATGCGTGGCGGAGAAAAATGTACGAGTGGGGAAATTGGCGGCACGACGAGCGTAGTAAGGAGGAAGGATCCGCGCGGAAGAGCGTGGCGCGCGAGGGAAAAATCGGCGACAGAGGTACGGAGAGGCGGGGAGAGGCGGGGAAGGGTGGGGTGGTCTCGAGGCGAAAGAGGCACGGATAAATAAGCAAAGCGGGCGGTAGTGCGAATCGGATGGTCGGTCGGTAGCGCAGAGCGGGGTAGCCTCGGAGGCGGCGAACGTTAGGGTTAAGAGCGTGACGGCTCCATCTTTGGCGGCTTAACGACGGCCCATGAATCCCGAGAAGCGACTCGAAAGGAGCGCCGGTACTTTCGGTAATCGGTCCAATCCCTTTACTCTGACGTCTTCGTCGGCGGATTAAGCCGGGCCAATCCCGGCGCAGGGCGCAGCGAGGGGCGCCTCTGGCCTACATTCCCAAACGCGGCCTTCGATCCGCGCTCGCTCCTTTCTCGCTCCCTTCGATTTAATAAACTCGGGCCCGCAGACCATGCCCCTTTCGCCTTTTCCACCTTTCCCGCCTTTCCCGCCCTTCCCGCCTTTCCCGCCTTTCCCGCCTTTCCCACCTTTTCCGGGCTTCCCGTGTTTTCCGGCTCGGCGCCCCTCGGGATCTCCGCGGAGCGGGATTCGGGCCGAGCCACGGGGTGGGGCCACGGCCCAAGCTCGTGTCCCGATCGATCCCTTTGACCGTCTCCGGCTCGCGCTCCTTTTCCGTCAACGACACTCGCGCGCCGATCTTTTCCTCTTCCGCGCGCCTAATCAACCCCCCGCTAGGGCTCCCCCTACCCCCACGGCCGCGCCTCGTCCCTTCCTTTGCTTCTCACCCTCGATCGCCGAGATCCTTTCGGGCTCCGACATTTCTAAGTGGATTCCGACGCGTCGCGGAGGTAATGCGGACACTGGGATTCGAAGTTGGGCCGTCCGCCTCGAACTCTCCCTTTACCCTACCGGAGATTATCCATAGCGAGATGCGCGGACGCCCGCCGAACCGAGCTTCGCTCGTCGGAGCTCTGCGGGGATTTTTCAAACTAACGTTTTCTTATTTTGCACCGTACAAAAGCGTAAAACGAATGGTCGGGGGAGGGGGAGGGGAGGACCGGTGAAATGCGCGTCGTACAAAAGGCCGCCTCGAACTCGTAAAGTTTAAGAGCCGCTGCGGTACACCATCGCAGCTCCGCGATGCATGCCTTTTCAAGAGCAAACGAAAGAGAGCCGACCGTGCAAATTGCGGAGCGTGCATTTTGAATTGGACGTTGGTACGACGATTTTCATTGGAAACGTTCCTCGGTATAACGAGCCGGTAAAAGTAGGGCCGGAGGATTATTCACGATCTCGCTCGGCCGGTTAAAGGCGTGGACGGACCGCGAGGGCGAGAGACCGTTCCGCGTTTCGACGCCGAGAATCGAGGATCGATAACGCGGGCGGCATCGTCCGCTACGTTAGACGCGATCGAAACTGGCGAGGACATTTGGGAGAGAAGCTCCGTAGTCTTCCACGAACGAGCCTAAATCGTGCGCTAAATTAGACGCGATCCAAATTCGCGAGGAATATTCGGAGGGTAGCTCTGGGTCCTGCGTCGGCGAATGGCTTTGTGCGGTAAATTGGGCTTGCGCGATATTCGCGAGGAATGTCGGGAGGGTAGCTCTCAGCGTGGCCTAAACAAAAGGCATTGTGCGCCAGATTAGACGCGAAGGATATTTGCAAGGTCTATGGAGAAGGTAGCTCGTTGTGCACCGTGGGAAAACTGGGCGCAAATGGCGCTGGCAAGGAGAATCGAGAGGTTAGCCCGCAGCCTCCTACGAACGAGGTATCATCGTCCAGCAAAATCCCGATATTGGAAGCCAACTCCCCACCGCGGACCGCGGACGAGGGAATTGGCAAGGACTCGTCCCTTCCACGGAAAGGGACCCAAGGATCCTCGCCGTATACTCGGGAGAGTTTGTCAGCGACGAAGGAGCGGCGCAAGAGACACCGAGCGTGGGGTCGAATCGGAGATGCGGGCGAAGGAGAGACCGAAAGCAGGGGCGTCCTTCGGCGCGCTGGAAGAGGCTCGAAAGGGCGAAGCGGGGAGCGAGCGGCGTGGAGAGAGCGAGCGTTGGCCGGAGAGGCCCCTAACCAGGCCGCCTGGCTGGACGATCGGGCTCGAGGCGCGGCGAAGAAGGGCTTTGAACAAAGGACGCTCATTAGAAACAAGTGGCGCCGATTAAAAACTCGGACGCCACTCCGCGCGATGCATCGACAAACGGCCGACGCCAGTTTTTCTACGCCCTCCGTTTGCCTTTCTCCCTTCGCTCACCATTCTTTGCCTTCGCCCCGACTTTGAGGGCCGGGGCCCAGGCAAAGAACCAACGCGCAGCCTTGGCAGTGCATCCACAGCGCTCGAATATCGATCTGGTGCCGAGGTAGAGTCAAAGACGGGACTGTGGAGCAAAAAAACCGATGTACGTTTTTGTATCCGTGTGGCCGGCTCGGTACCAATTTCATATCTCCGCAAATGCATCGATGCGCGTTTGGTACTTTACGAAAATATCGATATCCGTATCGACCGGGCCAACCAAGTACGAATCCGCGAACGTCCTACAAATACTCGAACGAATGTGGAAACCGCGGATCTTGCAGGCCCATCCTACGTTATCGTTGTTCCCCAATAACGGAAGTTACGTGATAAAACTACGACGTTCTTTGTTCATAGAGTTTTACGTCTTCGCATTAATTTCTGGGTTCGCTACCTACTCGTTTGGAAAACTCGATGCCATTGTTCGTGGATACCTACTCGCTCGCCGTAAGATCGGTATCGACCGGAATCGTTTACGATAGGCATCGGCATCGAGAGCCGATATCGAGTATCCGAGATTTCGATGCCTCTCGATACTCGCCATCGACGATTCCGGCATCGAATTGTTTCGGTATCACCAACGTGCATCGTGTCGGATCTCTTCACCGCCAAACGCTCCGATACGCTTTAACCCAATTTCAGTCGCCAGTGTATCTATTAGTTATCACTATTTTTGTCCATTCGTATCTCCATCCACGCGCTCGTTCCGTTCCCCCGTCGGCCCGATACATTTTTCCTATTCAACCCTCGGGCAAACGAGTCACACCTCCGAAGGTGAATGGTTTCAAACTTACCCAATACGATTCTTCTTTAAGCGCTTCTTCGCTCGAGAAGTCAATGGGCTTTTCGTTGATTTTTTGCATTTATATCTATGATCGCGCAAGGTTTTATCGCGACAAGGCATTGACGAGGCAAGAAAAACGATACGCGATTCGAGAGTATCGACTATCTCTACCTCCGTTATTTTACGATTTTCAATTACGCTTACTTACCACGATCGTGGATTCGGGGACGATCGTAATACCGTAGGAACGTACCTCACCGCACGAGTTTACGGTATATCATGGTCGAATAGCGCTTGGCCAAAAAATTGCGGTCCGAGTTGGGGAATTCCAGGGGACAAGACGATGCCGGTGCGGAAGGGATCGAAACTTTGCTCGTACAAAGTCGCTCGACACCCGTGCAGGCCGCGCATTGCGCGTTACCGCCAATTCAGTTACGGAAACAAGAATTACAAGCGAGCGGACGTTCCACGTCGTGGTATTCGATCCGATCGTTTCCCCAAATTTGCAAAGGGAACAAGAGCACGAGCTCCGAGACGGAAAATGTAGGGTCTTCTATTTCTCGCGCCTGGAAGATTGGCGTTATTAAGCGAAGCGCATTATCATCGCCAATGCACGCGACTCCCCAATTTTTCAAAGCTCGATTCGCGTTTATCTCCAAATCGGAGAGTCGCTCGAGGCTGGATTTACATCGATCGCAGTGAATCGCAGGCCTTCGTTATCCCGTTAATCGAGATTAAAGTCGTCGGCGCGGAGCGATTTCGAGTTTTTCTTCCGGAGCGATCGAGGATGGAGGCGCTCCAGGTGGGAGCGGAGGGCAGCGCGTAGGTCGGAGAGCGGGAAATTTTGGCGAACGGCAGCGACAGGAAGGAACGGCGTGTCGCGCGGAGGAGCGAGCGCGAGGCGGCGGGGGGTAGAGAAAAAAGCCTCGCACCGACCGCTCGACGGCGTGGCCGTTCTCCGAATTCCGGCTGGCCACGCGTCCTGCGACCTACATCAACGAGAGCGAGGATACATTATTACTAGCATCGAAAAGCAAAGCTCCGATGGTGCGACGGCCGGAGGGTGTTTCAGGGTCGGTTGCCATGGCAATGCGCTGGGACAGCCACGGGGTGCAGCCTGGTACATCCACCCTCTTGCCTCTTTTCCGCGATTCTCCCTGCTTCCACGTCCTTTTCCTCGCCCCTCGACCTCCCTCCGGCCTCCGACGCCACCCCCTCCCACCCCACCTCCACCCCTCTCTCTCCCTCTCTCTCCCTCTCTCTCCCTCTTGGGGCCGACTCCTCGGCCCTCCCGCCCCGCCGCGATTCCGTCTAATCGCGCACCGCTCGTTCGCCTTTTATTTCGTCACGGCGAATATCGTCCTAACGGGCGATATTCCCCCGTAACGTTATTCCACGGCGGCCGATCGATAGACGCGCGTAGAGACGGCCAAGCCGACTGAACGGCGGGCCGCGATCTCGCGAGGGCTTCGGCGGAAGACGGGGAAGGAGCGCCGAGGGGCGAGAGTCGAGCCGAGGGGGTGGGGCGTTATCGTCGGCCCTTGGCGCGCTCCCGCGGTTAACTCTCGGAGCCTCGTCGAATCGCCTCGATTGTTTTACGCGCATTACCTCCTCCGAACTGCTCGCGCGCCTCGTTACACTCGTTACGTTACGCGTACCCATGTCGCGCCTCGGTGCTCGCGAAGCTCCACCTTAACCCTTTACGGAGAAATGCCGCGATTCTACGCGCTACGACGCTCTTGCGTATCCACCCCAACCGGCTCGCGTACCTCGCGGCAAAATAGAATTTTATCGGGGCCACGGTGGCGTGCACGCCTCGGGAAGAGAAAAAAAAATGAACGCGATAGACTCGGGAAGGTATGTCCAGAGAAGTGAGCTTCTCTCTGCGATTTGACAAATCTCGGTGCCATGCCTTCGACGAGAAGGGGTGAACTCGTAGTGGGCCATCGATCGAATCGAAGGACGGCAGCGCGAGTACGGATCCACTGGAGCGCGGGAGTTTTGCGCGTGCCACGGAGAGAGAGAGAGAGAGAGAGAGAGAGAGAGAGAGAGAGAGAGAGAGAGAGAGAGAGAGGCTAAAAAATATATACGGCCAGCACTTGCCAGATCAGTCGCGTTCGGCGAAAAGTTTCGAAATTTCCGGACATTGTTTTCTTTATCGAGCGACGTTTTTGCATTGCTCTCTGCGGGTACTTCCGGTCGAGTATCGGCCCGCTGCGAAAGCAGCGCGTTGAAGAGCGACGTCGCGAGCGAGAGAAGAAAACTGGCGGCGTCCTTCCAGTCCTCCCCCTCCCCTCCCCGCCGTCCCCCCACGCCGCCCTCGCCAGCCCTTATCCCCTACGCCATATACCGTCGCTAGTCCTACTTTGCCGAGGGGAGAAAGGCCACCGACGACCGTAATGAGAGAGACTCGACCCGTGGAACTCCTGGTGCTTGTTAAAAACTAATTACTTTCGCGCGACGTCCCGGGCGATTCGACAAAGCGGAGCAAATCTCTCGCTCGCGAGCATCTTTAGCAAATATCGTATCCACTCGTATCCCGGCCCCTAATTGCGCCCGTCCCGGAGCGTCTTTCCTCGATTCCCCGAGTTGCTCCGGAAGAGCTCGATTACGTCTCATCCGCGTGGGCTTCGCACGCGCGCCGTTACCGGGTCAAAGGGTCGAACGTTGCGCGAATCGCCCGCACCACCCTTCGGAAGGGGATCTCGACAAATTCGTACGGACGATCCCGAGAAATGTTCCTTCCTCCGGGGCTTTGCCGGCCAAAGATTCGACGATGTCCAAGGATGGGACACCCTCGAGTATTTTCTTTCGCGTTAAACTCGGATCTCTCCCCAAGGATAGTTATCGACGCGGCACCAACGTTTCGTAAAACCCGAGGAGATCGAAGCGTCGAACGTCCAAATAATCGTGCTCGTACATTCATCCACGTCGGACTGGGCCAGCGAATCGACCATTTTCTCGGTAATTTGACAAAGGGCCGGGGAGGGGTGGGGCGCGCGCGGAAAAGCGATTCACGGAGTAAAAACAACGATCCCTTTCCGAAAGAGTCCTCGATATCCGTTGTCCCTGAGAGGCGGATGTCAAAGCAGCGGCGACGCGAGATCGAGCGAGGTCGCGCGGCGTCGATCGTTCGCCAGTGAGGAGAAGGGTTGATCGGCGAGGAGTCTGGCGGGCGCGCCGCGGAAATATCGTCGGTGGCCTTCCGCTACGAACGCAAGACCCTACCATCGCTTCTTCCTCCTCGCGGCAAACGACCTCGGTCGATCGGTCGAGCGACACCGATGTTTCGACGGCCGCGCGACCATCCTCGTTCGCTCCCGATCGCGATTTTCGAGGATGACGAAACGAAGACCGTTTCCGAAGCATCGGATCGGCGGCTTACGCTGGAAGTCTCTTACGCTGGAAAAATGATCGATCGGCGATAGAGAGAATTCGAAGCCGAGCGCGAGGTCGGTAGCGGTGGGAAGCTGGAAGTGGACGGTAGGTTCCCGGTCAAACGATCAATGGCCATTACTCCGCAAAGGGCTCGCGCGTCCCCTCGTAATCGACGAGGCCTTCGCAGTTTTGGGCCGAATGCCGGCCGGGGTTGGGGCCGGCATTGGAGAGAAAGAGGGAGGAGGTGGGGAGCGAGTGGAGCGCGAGCTGGGTTACATTACGAATTGGATGGCGGCCAATCGGGAGTGGGAATCGGCGGCCGAGAGAGCAGGTACGCGTCTATCGGCACGGCAGAGGCCGCGATAGAGGGTGGAAATCGCGTCTAGACGGGCACGCGCCTCGAGAGTCTCCGGCGTCCGCGCCCCCCTCCCCCCGGCGCGCGTCCGCGAGGCGTAGCGAGGAGCGAGGAGAGGGAAAGCCACCGCGCGGAGCCAACGGCCTCCTTTCACTCGGATATCTTTAATCGTGCCGGCTGAAATTCAAAGAGACGGAAGAGGAGTAGCGCCCGGAGCATTCACCGCTCGAGACAATGATCCTCCTCTTTTTTAGCCGCGCGCGGCTTTACGGAAAGCGCGGAGGGTTTCTTTGCGAGGGACGAAAGCGGGAGGACGGAGGGCCAATGTCGAGAGCCGGTGGAAAGCCCGGCCGCGAACGTTTACGTCGGGAGCAAGGAGGACTCTCGATCGCGATAACGGCCAAACAAAGTTTTCTCCTTGGGATCGGCGAATCGCGGCGGCCGTGAGAACTCGAACAGGGTGAGGGGGTAGTTTTGGGCGCACGCGGAAGTTGGTGCGAGGAGCTGGGATCCTCCGCGGGGACGCGGCGCTCGAGGAGTAGCCGCCTGTAAAGCGCGCCGACGATCGAGCACGTTACGGGATTAGCGGCGTCGGCGATGCGCGCCGGGGAAAGACAAGGACGTCGACGTTGCGTACGATGCTGACGCGCTCGGCCTTGAAATTTGATCGGCGATCGATGGGAGGCTCGTTGCATCGTCGATTAAGCGTGAGCGAACCAATTACGAAGGCCCGAGAGCTGCTCGAGGTTGCGCGCATCGATGCGAGGATTAATCTCGACTTCGCGTCCCCCGTTTCGAGGAAAGCATCGGCCCGTTCCTCGCGACGAGGACGGGAGGAACCTCTCCCGATCTTCCTTTCCAGCGCCGAATCGAACGGAACGTTTGGCGCTCGCGCGAACTTATCTTCCCGGGCCTCGGAGTCTTTTCCGAAGAAACTGCCGATCGGACGGTCGAGATTGGTCCGATAAGAATTTCTCCAATTCGCTTCCCGTTTCCCGTTTCCCGTTTGGCCCCGCTCGCGGAGACGCGATCCAGAATTGGGCGGCAAGGGCCACGAGGGACGGAGACGGGGAAGGGGCCGAGGGAGGGGAGCGCGAAAGTACGGAGGAGCGATAATAAATGGGCGCGATGAATGATAACTCCTTTATCGATGGAAAATTCCGGATAGACCTTTGAAACTCGAGGCATTAGCCCAGTTCCAACCGGCGCCCTGGCCAAGGTGTCCTCCTCCCGTTTTCTTCCTTCGGCTCCCTCGCAGCCCCACCGGGCCCTCGCTCGCCCATTTTACCCGCCCGCCTCCCTCCGAGCCACGTCCGCATAATGGCTATTCGGATAGCGAATCGATTTATTTCCCCGGAGGCTTTCGGAAACTTCGAGTCTCTCTCCTACCGAGCTGCCCCTCTTATCCCGCCTTCTTTCGCCCCAAACTTCCCAAAGGTCGTACCTCGCGAAGCGTCGACCGGCTGACCGATCGTTGGGCCGATCGGGGCAACCTTGGTTCGGCGGCCAGGAGCGAGACTCTTTCTCGCGCCGCTAATCCGCGGGGCAGGGCCAAAGCTGGGAAGAAGGAACGGCCGAGACGAAGAGCGACGTCGGCGGACGAGCCGAAGCACGGAAATCTCCTCGAGTGGAATCGAGGAGCTGCGCCGAGGAAAGCCCAAAGGCCTTTTTTCCGAACTACTGGCCGGCTGAAAAAAATTCTCCGGAAAAACATCTCTCTCCTTTTTTCTCTCCTCGTCCTTTCGCCCTACTTTTCGACATTTCTCGGCCAGCCTCCGCACCGGGCAATACCGGACGGAGAATGGTCTATCGAAATATTCGCGCGGAATTCCCAAACGTTTATTCCGAACGTACTCGAGAGTTCTCCTGGAGGACGGCCGGAGACCGCGCGGTTCGAGACGCCTCGAATTCTTCGCGGTCTCGTTCTTCCTCTCGGCGCGCGCTTGGACCGATTTAGAAGAGCAACGGTCTGGCCGCGTTGCACCTCCGACTCTCGGCATTTCTGCGATCGGCGTCGAAAGCGTCCACGCGAGAGGATCGAAGCCGTTGACTCTGCTCGCGACTGCCTTCCGCCGAATCGACGACTATGCACGCGTCGTTTCGCGCGCGTTTTACGACGCGACCTCGTTGCGCGATAAAAGAAAAATGGTTGGCCGCGGGAAAAGAGCGAAATATCTGGGCGAAAATACGCGAATTTCGAATGCACCGTATTTTCCTCGGGCATCCTCGATTTTCTCGCGCCGTGCTTTCAGCCGCGCAACCACGACCGAGTTGCTGGACTCGAAAAATAAAGTACGGCGAATAAAGTGCCGTCGTAAAATGTAGGGAGGAAAACTTTTTGGGCCAAGTTCGTTTTGCCAAAGAATTTTCTCCGGGCGACGTCTCGAGCGCGTCCCTCTACCGGGTCGCGAGAAGAGATTCGCCGAGCCCTCCTCGCGAGTTCCGCGTGCCGAGAACCTTACCGCCCGAGGACGCGAGCCGCGGGCGCGCGGCGTCGCGCCGCTCCTTCGAATTTCTCGACGGCGATTTACGTCCTCGGATAAACCTCAAATGGATTTACGCCCGTCGCGCGCTATTGCCGCCATCCAGCGGGGATGTTACGACCACTTCTTATGGGATCCGATGCGTCGCATATGCCCGAGCATCGATTCGACGACGGCCGAGTATTCGATCAAAAGTACGGAGAGGCGTTCGAATCTGGAACGCTCGACATCGAGCCTCGATATTTCGATGCTTCTCGTAAGGAGCGTCGATCGACGAGAAGGGTGGGCGCCGCCAACCGAATGGACGTAAGTAGCTCCAGCGGCGGAAAAGAATTTTCCAAACGGTATCGATCTCCGCCTCGTTGCCGCGGCACGAATATCGGTATTTTTGCCGAGCGCCACGAGCGCGCATCGTTCCTCGCTCGGAGCTACGAAACCGGTATGGATGCTTCGATCGAACCGTCGAGGAGGTATCGACTCTCATCGACGGCCACTCGTCTTCGCTACGAACCGACGGCGCATCAAACTTTCCAGATCGTGTATCGTCGATGCGCTATCGGTGGCGGTCGGGATATGAGGGGGAACGAGGAGTTTTCTCACCTTGTTCGGATATCCATTGTATCTGAGCAGCTTCTTGCAACACTTGCCACGATTTTCGTAATAGAACATCTGGACCATTTCAGCGCGGTCGGTCGTGGCGCTGACGGTGAAGGGCGCGCCGTCGTTACCGCAGCTCCTCGAGGAGGAGCTTGGATGCTGTTGGCCCGAGGACTCCCGCCGGCCGAGGGGCACGCACGGACACCAACCCGAGACCATCGCACTGATTTACCGCCGATCCGCCACCCCCTCGCCCTCGCACTCGCACTCTTCCGCTTCTGCTCCTCCACGCCTCGACCCGCCACGCGCTACTTACGACCTCCGTCCCTTCGCGAGGCACTCTCTTCGCATGACTCTTCGTCTCGCCCTTTCTTTGCTCTTCACCGATTCCTCCCTACCTCTCTCACTCTCTCTCTCTCTCTCTCTCTCTCTCTCTCTCCCTCGGCCCCTCTTCCTATCCCTTTCGCTTTCCTCCGGCTCGTGCTTCGGTATTTTTCCGTCTCTTCCTTCGAGCACCGCTCTTCCCTCCCACTGGTCTCTCGTCAAGTCCGTATCCACCGAGATTCTACGGGTTTTTCCAAAAGCCTCTTTTCCCTCTTCTAGCCTTGCTCCCAGCTTCTTCCCTCCTTGACCTCTATTTCCCCCGTCTCACGTTCCGCGTTCGCATCTACCCTCGGCTTTCCATAGTTTCGATCAGCGGAAACCTCGGTGGTCGGTTAAAATAGCCTCGGCCCCGTTCTCGTCGTCGTCGTCGTCCTCGTCCTCGTCCTCGTCCGCGTCCTCGTCGTTGTATTCGTTGCCATTACGAGTTTCGAGGTTGCGCGAGAGAGGATAGCCAGGGTTTGGCAGGCATTTCCCAACGGGAATCGCGGATCCTGGACGTTCCGTGGCAACAGCTTCCGCCGGATCTGGAACACACGTATAAAATCTTGTAGCGACCTTTGCCTTCCTTCGCCAACCGATTCTCCAGATGTCCCCGAACTCCGTCCCTCCCTCCTCGGAATGGCGAAGATGGGGGCTGGACAGAGATCGAGAATGGCGAGCGAAAAATTGGGCTGACCGATAGGAAAACGAGTGGATCGTGGTTGGGGGTCGAAAGAACTGGGAGTGAGCTCACCGTCGCCGCTCGCGCTCCTTCCTTTCGACATCTACTTTTCGCTGCTCGGCGCAAGAGCGTTCCGCGGATACCGAGAGTTCGGTTATAACCGGAGGAGTTTAATTAAACTCGAAGCCAGCTCCGTTCTTCGGATTTGCATCGCGACTTTGTCGCGCTCGAAAGGGTGGTATCGTTTGACTCTTCTCGCATTGCCACGGCCACGCCGCGTTTATGGTATACCGCTCTACGATAGAAATCCGCGATGATCGACGTCGCGAAGTAAAGTTCGACGCGCTCGTATTTCGTTAAGCGTGTCGTGCCCGCGTGGTTTACGAAAAACCTACCGAGCACTAAAGCCGGAAATGCCGCCAAAAGATACCTTTCGATTCGCCGATCTCGATGGTTTTTAATCGACCTCGCTTATTTTCTACCGGACAGCGATCTACCGTTCCTACCTCGTTCTTTTTTTTCTACCATCGGCGCGGATATTTAAAGCCACGAGTGAGATGGGAAGGGGTTTCTCGAGGAATAAGACTTGGCGTACCTCGCGTCCTATCTTTCTGAACAATGCCCATGGAGGGTAAAAGGCTCCGTTTCTCCCTCGGAGACGATGGCCCTTAAAATTTAATTTTTATACATCCTCGTAATGTCTGGCGCAAGGTTTTACCTGGAAACACGTCCGTTTTACGGCGCAACCAGATGACGTTCCACGATATAGCCGAGTAAAACGTCGAAGACCGAGCGCACGTTCCAACGCGCCGCGGCCGTGCCGATCGATCGTAAGATCGATCCTGCTCTCAAAAGTAAGAAGGCTCCGGTACTCCGCCTCATCCGTCATGGAATATTCCTGCGGAACTTACGTCCTGGCATTTTCCTCGGCCTTTCAGCGCCCTACGCGCCAACCAGACGCACCCTGCATTCTTGCCGAATCCAGCGCGATTAATTCTATATATCTTCGACGCGGCGACTATTTTGCTATTGCTCTCGGATCGTACACCATAGCCGTGTATTTACCACCTTACGTACCGCAATGCCGTTCGTCTTAACGCCATGCCCAAACCTCTTGCTTTATTTTGATCCCGTTGTCAACGATCCGCCACGTTCATCGCCGTGCGTCTACGTGCCTCGGCGATCACGAGAAAGAATCATCGATGTTACAGGGAGTATTTGCCGACGGTCCATTAACGCGATTCGGGTCATTTCGACTTACGTACGATCATCGGACCGATTTCCTGCGACTCGCGCGATGATGCAGCCGAGAAGGCCCTGACGTATTTGACTTTTGGAATCGACCAATGAAGTTCGGATAACTAAACTAGTTCGAAACGACCACCCAGCTGCCCTTTGATTCGGATCGAAGCGCGTGGCCGATAGCGCGCTCGACGTGGACACCTTCGCAACTCGAATTTTACAACGCGATGTCCTGTATTAAGAGAAAAAATGAATTCGGTGCTTTTCGGAGAGATTCGATCTGCGCTCGCGCAAGAATCCGGTACATCTTTGATCGTGGAAATATTCGCGAATCATTTTAACGCTTATAACGCTTCGATAACACTTCCCAACTCTTTTCAAAGGAATAAAAACGTTTAGCCGTGCCGAAGGTATTGTACGCGGCGATACCGTCGATCCGACAGTTTGATATACGAGACGCTTACGATGACGCGTGCAAAATTCTCAACGTCGCGGTCCTCTGTCGTCCTCGAGGACTTTCCCAGGCTGTAAAAATGCGCTCACACCGTACACCATCGATATCCAAATCGCGAGATCGGCTGTGCAAGTAGTAAATATTATCATTGCAATTATCGTGCGTTATCGAGATTTCGTTTTGACCGTGCATCGGAGAAAGATTTGCGCGCGTATAATTGAAGGTACGTTTCTTGGAGAAAAAGTCCGAGCAGCAACGTATCGACGAGTCGAGAAATCTCGAATATCCCGGTACGTATTGCCCGGGATGACCTGGCTCGTAACCTTTCGTCGTCCAAAGATTATTCTGGATAGGAACGCCGCTCGTTCTTATATTTGGATTCGAGAAGAACGTGCCGTACGCGACACAACGGTCCTGGTATTCGAGCTTAACGCACTCCGGTCGTCCCCTCGCAACGAGCACACGTTCCGCATATACGCAAGGATCATCTAGCATAGTTTCCGAGGGATCTGTTTCTTCGAGTAAAAGGAAGCCGTCGCGCGATCGATGCTCGTTCAACTCGAGTTGAACGCAATTATTGAACACAATGGGAATCGTATAAGACTCAACGGCGTACACCGCTCAAAGCGCTCGGTTGCCACAACTTTGACGATCGGGGTTGGGGAAAGATGCAAAAATAGAGATCCATCAACGAACCTCGATGAAAGTGGCACGTAAGCAAGCCCGTCGTAATGAACGTCCAAGTATCGGGAAGGGTCTCCTCGATTCTGCTTGCTCCTCTCGTTTCTCAAGGGTCAAAAAAATGCGCGCACGGTGTGAGGAGCGGATCGCACGTCGAGATCTCGCCCGCTCCCTTTTGACCCGTTGCCAATCGTAGAGTTAGACGACGGTCTAGCCAAAGTGGAATCGAGGGAACGGAAGCGACGGAGAGGAGAGCGGGGGATGAAAGGAGGGGCGATTGGGGGATGATGGTGGTGGTGGTGGATGGAAGGGGGGGGGGGGGATAGATAGGTAGAGAGTCGAGATAGCGGGAAAGCCGAGAATACGGCTCCGAGAATTCGCGGGATGGTCGTGCAACTTTGGTCAGCTTCGAGGAACCAGAAGAGGGTGGAACGACAGCGGGGCAGAAGGGCGAACCGGGAAGAGACGGACGACGGGGTGACAGAGAGATGGGTGGGAGGGGGGAGGACGGAGAAGAGGAGATCGAGAAAAGAGCGGAGAGTGAACGGAGAAAAGGGGGAAAAGAGAGGAGGAAGTCGGTCGCGCACAGGACCGAAAAAACGTCACGCTCCGGACGACGTGCGATCGCGAACCAGGGGCAGCGGGCTCGCAGGTTGGTAGGTTCGCAGGTCGGTGGGTTCGCGAGTTCGTGGGATCGTGGGTTTGTCGGCTCGTCGGCTCGTCGCAAGGACGTCGCGCTCGACGGCGAGCGGCGCTTCCTTCGTTTCGACGGCGCAGGGATGACTGAGGACTCGGCGGCTCGGCTGGCGCTCCGAAGGGCTCTGGAGTTCTGGGGCCGGGTGGTGGAGCGTGCTCGTACCGCCCGTCTTGCGCTTACGCGTATCGACTCCCTATACGCGCTGGCATACCACCCGCACGTTCCCCGGATGCGCGTCGGCCCGCCTCGGCCGCTCTCGGCCACCCTCGGACCCGATCGGCCCCGCTCGCTATCGCGCGGGACCTACGCCGACGCCTCCCCCCGCCCCGCCGCCCCTGCGCCATCCACCGCCGCCACCGCCGCCACCGCCGCTCCGGCACCGGGCCACACACCGGCAACGCGCACGCGCCCTCCTAAATCTCATTGCGAAGTTCGCGGAGCCGCGTTAGGAATTACCCTCCGTCTATGCGCGTATTATGCTCGTATTCGAGCGCGCAACAGCGCGCGAGTACGCCCCCACGTTTATGTTTCCTTCTCCGGAGTTTCCAACCCACCAGCACCACCCGACACCCGTCTTTCCCCCTTTCCTATCCGTCTTATTCTCACGGTACTCCGCAGCTCTCCCCCCTGCCCACACTCCGCCCTATCCTGCCTCCGCGGTGCGGACCGAAAGATATATCGTACGTTAGACGTTAGGGGTCCACGCTAGACGCGTCTCGGTCGCGACGCTTCGGGGATTGTGCCTTCGAAGGAGAACCCCGCGGAATCGGGTTTAAGATCGTCTTCGTCCTTTCGCCGACCCGATGCACCCTTGCGCAGATCAAACTTTTGAGCACGCATCGAGATCCGATGGCGATCGTCTTTCGATCTACCCTTCGCGACTTCCACTGGACGCTGCTCCTTTTCCCTTTGTCGGCCCCAAAGTTGAATTTTCGTTGAAAAATGTTAAATCGTGCGTAACGATTTCTCGGGCCGTATCTCGGAGGAATTTTGCCGCGGTCGCAAATTAAGGACGACGGAGCGATGGTAGTCGTGTTTACCGCTCTCGAGGAAAATTGTCGGATAAGCCCGGCACCTTGCCGCGGCAGAAACGAGATGTCGTTCTCGGTACGTTCGTGAGCGTTCATTAGTAATGATCGCGCCATAGACGCGGACGAGACGCGTGTCCCCGCTCCACTCTTTCTCTCTCCATCCTTCCTCTCCGCCGATGTGTTCTCGCGCTGCGCCGCGAAAACACGGTGCCACGGCGCCGGTGGAACGTATCCGATCGGAGATGAGAAAAATGTACTTCTCCCTCTCGTCCGTCCTTCCTAAAAATGGAATTCCTCGCGAGACAAAGCGCCATCGGATTGTAAGCGAGATCGCGTAATCGCATCTCGAACGACCGCTCGCTTATCGGCCACTCGTTTTTCCTCGGCACGCTGGCCCGTGATAAATATCATCCACCGCCACTCGGATACCCTTTATGCGCGGTACCGAAGAAAGGCAAAGCGGCTCTTAGAAATTGGATTCCATCGCGCGTGAGGCGGCGCGAAGTCGCGGGCTGCTTACCATGCTAATCGCTCTCCTCCGAATCGCTTCGATTTCTGGAACGAGTCAGACCGTCTCGACGCACTCCCGAAATTTCGCAGCAACGTCGGCAGCCGATCAAAAATGTCTCGAGGCTAAAATGCGACAGCGATGAAATTCATAAGAGTCATACGAGACTCGGTAGTTGGCAAAGGGCAAAACGTGCAGCGCCGAAGATCAGGCCAGAGCGCCGTTTCGGTAACCCTCGAATGAATATTTCAGAATCGAAGTCCCCAACAAAGTATCTCATTTTTCCGCCCCCGCCACCCCCGCCCCTCACCCCTCGCCCCTCACTCGGCGTGCTTCCGGGACCCGACCGAAACGATCGAGCTATTTCCTTTAAGAATTTACGCCCTTTCCTCGATACGTAGGGGTCGTTGCTAGAAATTATTCCTGAGCCGGGCACCCTTCTTTAACGTTCTCCGAAAGGTAAGAATTTCGAGGGACCAAGCACGAGCCATCGCGCGAATGCGGACGAATGCAGCGAAATAAGGCAGCGGCGTTACGGCCTTTCGAAAATGGCAGTGGCCCATAAAATGTGTGTCATCGTGGAAACAGAAGCTATGCTCGGGATACGGTCGGCTGTATACCTTTAAGAGCCTCGGAAAACTTTCCTCGTAGATCGAAATCGGCGGGGGAAAGGAGCGAAAGCCTTTTTCCAGAGCGAGCGACGGCGTCGAAAAACCGATCGCCGAAGTAACGACGATCGATTCGGACTAGTTTCGAAACTCGCTGACGCTTCCAGTTCGAGAATTTAGCGGAGAAACTGCCGAGGTGACGTTTTCAGTCCTAAATATCGGGTCTCGCGTAAAAAAAGAGCGAACGTGGCACGTTCCTATCTTTAGGTCTCGGGGGACATTGAACGCGCGTTTCGCACGATACGCTTTGCATGGCAAACCGCGTCGCGCGAGCGGCCGCTATGCACCTCCGTTAAAACGTTGCATCCAACGGACCGATAGCCGAGAAAGAATATCCTTCGATGTTTGTTTCCCACCAACGAACTCGTCTATAACGGAAAACGAACGCGAAACCGTTCCTTAGATTTTCTCTTTAACCGTTCACGTTTTTGCACGACGTTGCGATACAGTTTTTCACGAATGCAGCGATAAAGATTCGGCGATGAATTGGCATCGGGGGTACCGAAACGGTGAAGACGATCGGTCTATAATTTTTTTTTTCTTCCTAAAGATCGAAGAAACCAGTAACGGTGAATTTTTCGGGCATCTCCGGCCGATGACAACGCTCCAGACGCATCGAATGGTCCGTTGCGAGTACCTACGCTCCGCGATGCTTACGTTTTTCCGAATCGCGTATTTGCGCTAAAAGGATAACAAATCCAACGTAGCTCGATGCGTCGTTCGGCAGTAGCGTGGGAAGTAATATATAGCGGTGGATATCGAGTTACGCGAATGGTAAAAATCGACGATAAGCCTCGTTCGTTCACGATCGTTCCTCTCGCCGTTGAATACGATCGAAAAGCTCGTAGGCGTAAATAAGAAAACGGATGAGAAATCAGGGGGATCCGTCGTGGAGAGTCTGTATCGGCAAGTAAGTAGCGCGGTTCGAAATGGAGGCAGACTCCGGCCCCGAGCTGCGGTGCGGTCGGCCGAGCCGTGCGCATTCCGAGGGTCAAATCGTATTTCGCTTTGGCCACGTCGACGCGCGTGAGGAGCGAGAGAGGACAAGCCCGGCGAAGAGAGGCGATGGAACCGCGAGGACGAGGCGGAGAATCCAAAGGACGGCGGCGGCGTTCGTAACGCGATTGTCGTGAACGAGCAGCGGTGGAAGGTCGAGAAAGCTGGCGAGCCGTACAACGTAGGACAATGAGCGAGGACGAAAGAGGTCTGGGCTTGGTCGAGGATCGAGGGTCGAGGGTGACCGAAGCTGGAGGAAGCTGGCTACGTCCTAGGAAGGGGCGGCGTTGTTGGCTCGGTCAAAAGCACGGCTCTACCGCTCCGGAGGTTTTCCACCTCGCGCTGCATCCTGGATCTCGGCACTCGCGCTCCGACGCTTTTCCCCGCGAGGATATCCGTCGGCCCAAGAGAGAGAGAGAGAGAGGTTCGAGGATGCGGCGAGCTTCGGCCTCGAATCGAGCCTACTGCCGCGCGCTAGTAGCTCGTTCCGATGATTGGCTCTCCGAGCGCTTTGGCCGATGATAAACAAAGAGATAGACGTAATCTCCGTTGGTTTCCGCGTTCGGCGTTGCAGGCTCTTCGGTGATGTCCGTACGATCGTGCGCTCGTCGGAGGCTGGAGGTCTCCCTTGGACTCGGAGGTGGGCGCTGGCATCGCGGAGGTAGGGATTGACGGGCATAAAGCCTGGGTTAAGCGTAACGGCCTAGATATAGGTGTCGAACTCTCCACATGGACGAAGGAGTCGATCCCTCTGTGCGCGCATCTCTCTCCCCTCTCGCCGTCGATCGAGTTTCCCGGCGTAATAGACCGATCCACCGGCAATGACAAATAGGTACCCTGGCCCATTGTACGTTACGCCAAAGCGCCAGATCGGGGCTGCACGATACGTCGGCGTTTGCATTTAATCGCGATCAAACCATTAACCGGATCGTTCGCTAAATTTCTCCTCCTTGCCCCGAAGATACCCATTGCTCCACGCTTTTTCCCCCCCTCTTCGATCTCGTCGTAACTCTACGACCTAGTAAAATACCCTTCGGAAATCCGAGGGATGTTCGAAGAGATCGCGCGGCCCACGATCGTTTCGCGCGCCGACGAAGGAGGATTTTCTTTTTCGGCGAACGATCGATTCGATGGATTTAAATATTTATACGAAACGTACGGACGTAAGGGAGAACGCGTAGGTAAAATTTCATCGTTTGGCCGATCTTGCCTTTTTAATCGCGAGCCGTGGACGTTCGGCGTGATACGCCATGGGCGTAATTTGCGTAGTTCGCAAACCGATCGCAATTTAATTTCCTTTCAGCGACCGTCAAACTACGCCTTTCTTCGCAAATTCCATTTCCCCGAATGCCGACCAAACGGGCCCGCGAGAATGCCAAGCGGGAGAAATTCCGGAGGGTCGGCATTTACGAACTGTACGATACGAGTAATAGTTATTTCCTACACGTACGCCGGAACTTTTCGTCGATCCACTTCTCGGTACTTCGAAAAAGTCAGTGGCAGGAGCGCGGTGCAGGGAGGGAGGGAGGGAGCGAGGGAGCCGTCGAGGGCAAAGCTCGTCGGACGAAGGGTTATCGCTCGCACTTAAAAGCGTAGCCCTAACGAACCCATTTACATTCGATAATTAAAGGAACGACCGCGCAGAGAGGCGTGCGTAAGCTCTCCAAAGAAAAGATCTCGACCCTAACCCAAAGGCAATCCATCTATTCGTATTAATAATGCAACTTTGCGGCGCCCCACCCACGGCGTCGTTCCTCCTTTTGCAAATCTGAATGGCCCGCGTGATTCACGGACCCTTTAGCGAGGAGCGCGGCATACGGCTCGAGCATTGTTCTCGCGAACCCCTTTGTACTTACGCCGATGCCACTAGCGCGCAAGATGCGTCAGCTTCTTCTTTGCGCGACGACGACATCGAGATCGTCCAAGAATCCTTGGCTTGGCCTCGACGCCGCCGGCCTTGGTTGCCTCGCTAGGGATAAAGGCAATTACCGCTCCTTTTCGTCTCGAGATAACGCGACGCGCCTCCGGCCCGTGCATCGAAACGGGCCGCATTGGCGGACGAACGCGCAAAGTTCGTGGCGCGGGGCTGGAAAAAAGGGTCGGCCGGAAGGAGCAGACAGGGCCGCGTAACGCCCTGGCACGTCATTGGCCGCGTTCCAGATTTGGCGGAAACCTCCGCGGGGGAGCTATTTGCCAAAGTTATGACGGACCGCGGGATCGATACTCAATTTTGCGGAGCACGTAAGCGGATTTTTTCGATGCGCGATAATTGAGACGCATCGCGTATACCTTCGGCAACCCGCTCCCTTTCCATCGCGCCCCTTTCCTTCGGAAATTTTCGCAAGTTTGCGCGAGATACGCCCAGGGCTCGCCCCGATTTCTTTCCGTAAACGGTTCCCGCGAAAGTAATTTGGATTTGCGATAGCGCGAAAGTAAGCCGCTAGTTATGCCGCTCTGTCGAGCAATTAACCGCATATTTTCACGGTTTCGCGAGAAGGTACCCTCGCGCCGTTCCCCAATTTCGTTTCGTCCAGACGCGTTATCCGGAGCGCTCCCTCCAGTCCTAACCCTCCGCCTGGGGCTCACGTCCTTTTTCATGCGCATTGCGCCGCTCCTCACCGATCCTGATTCTCTTTCGTTTCTCCTTCTCCGTCGACGCGTTGGGTCAAACAGACGTTCGAATTCCTTGAGACGCGAAACGTCGGACCAGTAGATATCTTATAATGTATTAATTCCCACTGGAAGGGAATAGGGCAAAGGCGATGCTAATTTACCGGGAGGGCGTAATAGGTTAATGCGGCATGGCAAACGAGTATGCGCACTTTTGGCAATGCAACATAGTACTTTCCAGGACGATAGAGCGGCTTGCGAAACGCAGATGCCGAAGAACGTGTGCCGCTGTAAGTCGTTATATCGCGCGATTACATACATCTCGATGGGGCGATTACGAGAAATTCCCCTATGCACCGCTAGATCCTGCCAACCTGCGCAAACTACCCAAAGATCGCGCACATTTGACGGTATATAGGTATGCGCAGTGAAAAATGTTCTCAAAGGCAAAGGATCAGCCCTCTCGCTGCGACAGAGTCCGACCGAGAAGCGAGCACGGCACGGCGTTGTACGTGCGCGTACGAGTACTCGTGGGCCGAACAATCGAAAGCGTTTACAACCGGCGAAACTATCGCCGCAAGTACAGCCTTGCCCAAAAGTCTAGGGATACTTTAACGTTCTGACTAACTCTACTTTAATCACGCGGCTTTTCCGTTGCACGCATTTACAAAGTTTCTCCGTTTAGCTATTGCGCGAAATATCGGATAGGTATCGAGTTGTCGGCAATTGGAACGTTCCTGCGCGTTCCCTTGGGCCGCGATAGTTATGCGCGCTTCCTATTCGCAGGCTCTATCGTCTCGAGGAGTACTCTCGAAGAGTACGATCGGGGTCCATGGAGAAAGGGCTAAGATGGAGTATCGTGGAGAGAAGGAAAGGAAGGCAAAGGGAGAAGGCGTCCGGAATCGCTTCCGACGGAGGATCGTTTGGTTATCGACTCTCCCTCGTTTTCGAGTCGAATTCGCGAGTCGTTCGCGGTCGCGCTCGGCTACATTCGCGTAATTGAATTCCGGCCGTTGGGTCGGACAGTTGGTATCGGTATTATTGGGTCAGGGGATACGAAGGATTCCTCCCTTGCATTTCCCATGCAAATTGAGTAGAGCAGGATGGATATTGCCGTGGCTTCTTCCTCTCGGCGTCGGCGGTTGCGCTCGCGTCTTCTCCGAGAGTTCGGCCGACGTGAGCCATTACTATTCCAGTCGACCGGCCCCATTATTTCACGAGATTAGTTTTATCTCACCTCTACCGCTCCCGTGCGCTCTCGCGGAGGGACTTGGCAAAAAGATTTCGCGTGCACGAGGAAACCTGCAAAAGCGCGACTCGCCACGATTTACGCGAGCGCCGTTTTTGTTATTGTCAGCCCCTAGCAACGCGATCGCGTCGTTCGTTGGCCTGGCTCGCGGGACGTACGGGAATTCGTTTCGTATCGCGGCCAGGCTCAACGACGTCCCACCGCGAGACACGAGCGCGTCGTTCTTACTCGGAACGCTTAGAGGTATCGGGTATCGCTTTGGAAACCATAAGAGAGAACGAGGCGAGATGGGAAACGGGCGGCGAGGTGCAGGAGCGAAAGAGAGAGGTAGGCGAACGTCGATGAGCCACGAACGAATCTAGACGTCCCCTCGAGCGCGGTACGAACGCCCAAACGTGTCCCGAGTACGCGACCTCCGCGATAAGGGTCGAGAATTTCGGGCGTATTTTGAGGGACGCGATGAGCCCCCGGTAAAGTTGTTCGCGGAGTAGTTGCTTAACTTAACGGTCCTGACTAGGCGTTGATTCCAAACGCAAATTTGCGTAGTAACACGGGGTGGAAGTTCGCGCGGCTGATCTTTCCTCCGAGAATACCGGAGGCCTCGAGGATATCTCCCATCCTTGGCGGTCCTTCGCGCTCCTCGGCTCTGACATCCACGGCCTTTGAAAGTGCCTCGCGTGAAAATAACGCGATCCCTTTTGATAGGTAGCGAAGGTGCGTCCAGTCCGCGATGGTGAAGCGGAGTTGGTTTTGGTACGCGCTTAATTACCTTTCAACCCTCTGCCGCCTCGCTCGTTCCTTCGCTTTAAAACGCCGTTCTCCCGAGAAAGGGAAATTAGCCGATGGGGGTCGATGAATATTTACGAGCTTCCTTCGGCGTTAGCCGGTTTAATCGTCGAGCCCTAGCGTCCTCGCCAGGTCGGGCCTCGCGAGGTCGCTCCGATATCGAGATAAGGTCGCGCGTAGCGGATAGGCCAAGCCACGCAGCACCGTCGGGGAGGCCTCGGGCGAAAAGCGAAAGCGCAGCTCGACGAACGTAGTCGAGCCGAGGCACGCGGTGGCCCCGAGATCGCTGGGAATCCGTCCTGAAATTTCCATCGAACCTCCCTAAGCCCCCTTTATTCGCCGCTACGCGTCTCCGTCGAACCGTTCTCTTCCATTCCGTTCCATTCCACGCGCAATTTATTGATCCACGCACGATTCAGGCTCCGTGGTTAACTCAAGCTCGATTCGTCCAGTGACGCTCAGCACGAGCTCGCGCTCCGTTCCTCCGCTATTTCGGCACCTCTCCGCGTATTCGGCCGACGATCGACCGAGTGCGCCGAGTATCCGCGCTGGCAGCCGTTGGGCGCGAAGAAAGAGAGCGTCGTCGGTTGGATGGAAGGAAGGCCGCGATATCCTCGATCGGGACGAGCCCTCGCTCCTTCCGCCCTCTTTGCGGGAGAAGAGTCGAGAGGAGGGGGAGGGGGGGGGGGGTCGAAAAATGCCGATGAGCTATGGCCGGCGCACTCTCGAGGACGTCCGCCTTTGCGTATCGCCGGTTTTGTTTCCTCGCCGCGACGGCCTTAGTCGGCTTAGTCGGACGGAAGAGCGATAAAAATTCGGCCAGCTTAATGAAGCCATAACTTACGATTTATTCAAATCTATGCTAACCCGCATTGCGCTCGCTCTCCATTCGAGTTGTCGAGGTAAATCGTATCAGCGGCGATTTACATGTCGGAATTTTTAATCCGTACTCCTCGTTATTTGGACCGTACCGGTCCTGCGGTCCGATATTCTTGTAGACGCTAATGCGCCTCGCGAATTTCCGAGGATACTCGAAACTCCTCCTCCTTCTCCGGAGGAAAATCTCCGAAAAGCCAAAAACTCGAATGCTTTATTAGGCGCCTCGCGGGGCATAATTGCGGAGGGCCGCTTCCATTACGAATTTAAATATTGATTTTGGCCAGCGGCGGCCGTAATGGAATCTCGAAAGACTGGAAACCGAGGTTCGGAAGAGCGGGTGGCCTACGCGCCACGGCAGGACTCGGCTCGGCTCGGCTCGGCTCGACTCGGCTCCGCTCTTGGCCCTCTCCGCCAACTCGAGGCTCGCTCTCCGAACGCATTCGGAATCGAGGATCAAAGTTCCCGGTAACTAAGTTAACCAAGAGAGGCTATGCCGGTTAATCTGCTCTGAGCGCCCTACACCCTCGATTCGTTATTAACTTCGGGGATAACTCTGCATCCGCGGGGGTACATCCGCGAATATCTCCTCCCTCTACGGAATAGCGCGCCCTCGTCCATCCACCGACAGGTTTGCCACCGCAACCACCGCACTCACCGCAGCTGCCGCGGCCGCTCGCTTTTCCAAAATCATTCGTAGATACGCCTCTCGCTTCGGCCGATCCGCGAATCGCGCCAACGAGAAGATCTAGACGAGTTGACTGGGATTGTGCGACGATCGGAGCGAGCTTCCACGAGAAAAATGCTGGTTTCGAGAGAATTGCGCGCGCGCGCGCGCGCCTGCAGAGAACCGATCCACTACCGATGAATCCTCAACGGTAGACTCCAGCTTTCCAACGACCTTGATATTCGACTTCAAAAAACGAGTAAAAGGATATAAAAACGGATCCACTCTCGTGATTCGCGTTACGAAGATCGTCGAAGGTGGAGAGAGGCTGTCGCGTAGAGGGGCACGATCTTGAAGGACCGAGGTCGTGCGCCAGAATGGACCAATCCCATCTTCCAGGTCGTTTCTTTCCGCTGCAACGTTGCTCTTTTGCGCCGTAATCCAGTCGTGTCTCCTGGCCGTTGGAACATATTTCATTTGGAACTTTACGACGAGTATGATCCTGGGAGAGGCGCGCGAGGACCTCTAGGTGGATAGGTAGAAAGGAGCAGGCCCGAGGCCGCGTTTTATGCTCGACGCGGCTGGATCGCGCGGGAGCATCAATATTTACTCACGTACTCGAGAAATGACCGCGCGTGCCCATCCATCGACACCGTACCCAATCCCAACGGGCACCGTCCAGGCTCCTTCCTTTCGCACGTTCTCCAACCCTATCCGCCGACTCGCCCTACGCGCTGGCCATTTTGACCGAGGTTAAGCCCCTTCCACGTCTTACGCGATCGCCGATCAATCTCGCCTCTTTCTTACGGATACTACCGCTCCAGGCCTACGGCCATTTTATCGCGGAATTCTCACTTTCGACGGGCCAAACAAAATCGTCCGTCGAATCGTCCGATGATCAATGCCAAGCTCTACGTACATCACCGTTGACGAATATCCGTGCGCCTGGCAGATTCGAACGAATAGAAACGATCGCGTGGCCGTGGCGCAAAATTGGGGCCGCAATGCCGAGTCCCGAATTTATCGGCGTAGGATCGAGGTGGGGCGATCCGCGTAATCGGAATCGAGGACGAGGGGCCAGGGCGAGAAGGTCGACGCGACGTTGAGTCACGCTACCGATTTCGAGGTAGCTCGTAATCCTTTCGGAGTTCCCTAATCCTTTGGAGCTTGGAATATCTCGAGAGATGCCGAAGGATCATAGCAGCGTGCCGTTGTCACTTCGCGTATATTCCGGGGGATCGAAAAGTTTCGTCAACTCCGAAACTTGTCTCCACTCGTGAGAGTTACCGATTAGACCAAATCCGGGGAGACCGATACGAACCGGCTTTAACCCGCTCTCGAGCCCTTTTTGTCGTTCGGCTTAAAACTACGAAAAACGGGAGGAGAGATGGAGGGACATTTTCGGAGTACCTATATTTTTTCTTCGCTGGCCGGCTTTGAAAAATACCTCGGTTTAACGCGATAACCTCGCGCCGGGACCGTAATCGACTATTTCGCAATCCGCGTTTCTACGTATCCACGCTATTCGATTTACAGATCTGTGCACCGCGAGCAGCGGAGATGAGGAAAAACGGGACGAATGACAGGCGGAGAAAAGCAATATCGTGACCGTGAAGGATTTTAGAAATTAGCGATGGCCAAGCGGACATCTCGGCGTACGGGGACCAACCCTGTCTATCTCGCGATGCCATTCGAGCGCTTCTCTTACAATGGTCGTTCGTATAAGAACGTATTAGGAGCGTTAGAAAGAACTTAAAAACGTATCGTCGAAGACGCGGCCAGTCTGGAATCGGGCAGATCGGTGATCAGCGCCAGAGGAACGCTTCGTAGGGGCCGAGATGCGCGAGAGCGTGCAATAGGACGGCCATTCGAGAAAAGTGACTCGCGAAGATTCGCGGCCGAGTCTTAGAATAATCGTAGGAACGTCCTCGCAATCGAGTGCCGTGCTCTGCATGGTAAAGGGGCATTTCCATGTCGCGCGCATCCACCGCGGGGACTCGCTCGCGCAGGTACGTCGGAAAAATGGTGAAAGTTGCTCCGGAGTAGATCGAATCGCGATACCGCTTATTCGAACCATCCTGCCACCGGTAGTCACGAGCTCTCGCGTACCTTTGAATCTCTCATTGCGGATGCGCATGCGAATGCGGATGTAAATGCGCGAGTACGCTCCATCGACGGCGCACCCGCTCGCGGCTCTTACCCCGTTATGCCTATCGTTCTTCGTTTTTGCTTCCCTCCCAAACTAAGCGATCGAGAACATCGGCTTTGGTATTAGAACTCGTACTCGCTCGATGCGCCATCGTCCCGTTCGATGCACGCCGGTCAGCGAGACGAGGACCATTCCTTACGCGACTAAATGCGAACGTACATTTGTAGCTATACCGTATTCGCGCTCGGGACTCTTTCGTCGATCGACGAATAATACTTCCATAATCGAAAGAATCCAAAAAACGTTTGACTCGATCCCTACGTAAGACGATCTCCGCTTGTTATTCTTGCACGAGCAACATTTCCGATCCAACCATTGACCGAGTATTTTGATCGACTACATTATCGGCTCTTTCTCCAAATAGCGGTGCCTGCGAGAAGAACGATAAGGTCGTCACGACGCATCCTCGATGGAGCTCTTTCTTTGCGCGCAAAGAGGCCTCGATGATCGAGGAAAGAGTACGTAGCCCGTTTGGGAATGCGTGCCGAAGCGTACGATCCTTCGAGCTACCTGCCAGCCCCTTCCGCGGCCTCCTCATCGATCCTACACGCCGCTCTTATGGTCGGAGAGGCTCGGTGCGGCAGATCCAGCAGCCAGGAGGCTCCTTCGGCGGTAAGGGGAGGACCGGCGCCTCGGCGATCCCAGAGCGATTTACCCTTTTCGCCAGGCTCTTAAGGCTTAAGGCCTAAGCCCGGCACACGCCGCGTTACCGCGCCGCGCCCTCCTCGGCCCGATACGACGCTTCTTATCGCGGCGAAAGGCTCGCGTCAGCGGAACGAGGAAATTGCCCGGGAGACTTCCCTCTATTTCGATGCATCGCACATTCGCTCCGATTGGACGAGGAATCGAACCCGCTCGCTCCGAGCAATCGGCAAAAAGCGAGCGGATATTGCCGATGGGAAGCTCGCGCTGGATAACGAAAGGTGCCCGAACGAGTAATGACGCGGGACAAAGGGGAAACTGACGTTTGACATCGTGGATGGGGAAAGGTGGCCGCCAGTGGTCCAACGTTGCGCCATTCGCTCCATGTCGCGCCATTACCGTACCGATTCCACTCGCGCGGCTGCTCGAGCGAGGAGCTTCTCTCCACTGGCCTCGAGTAGTCGCGATCGAAGCCGGTAAACGCTCCCCGATAAATCCCTCGACGCTGCAACTTCGAACGCTCGTATATTTCAGCATTTTCATACGATGCATTCGCGTGCGATGAGGGCGTATTTTTAAAAGTGCCGTATTCAAAAATACTCGGAAAGGCTCCTTGTATTCGAGCGATACGAGCGCGCGTATTTATTGCCGATACCAGCTTCTCGCTTATTACCGCCAATTTATTCGTCACGCGCGCTCGCTTCTTTTATGCGCCGACTTTTGTCCCCTTCTTTGGATCGTCGCGACGTTTGGAAAAGATGAGCGACCAATCTCGTGCGTTATTGCGATATCGATGTTTCGAATGATACCGTCCTAAAAGTAAAATCTACCTCGACGTTGTGCTCGCGCGATAGATCTTTAAGACCGATCTTTCGAAATGTCGCGGTTGGCTTTAGCAAACGTTGAGCGATCGAATTAGCGGGGTATGTGGCAAGATATTTTTTCTAATCTCATCATCTCGTTGGGATAAAAATTGTAGGGAGAAAAAGTAAGGGACTTTAGGTTTTCGGCTCGAGACGAGTAAAGTATCGTTCGATATTCTACAAATTCGATGTTCTCCACTCGCGGCGCAAAAATCGAGGGGAAAGGGTGATCCTTTGTGAAAACTCGCTCGTTACTTTTATTATTTTCCTCGAAAGGTCTCCCGGCATGCGACGGAGAATCCGCTCGTCAAACGGAATCAACGAAGCGGCAGACATTCCGCGTACGGAAAGGCTACCCGCCGCCTACGGAACTCCCTTTTTCGTTTTTTTCCTTGCCTTTTTAAAAGGGCAAGCAAAATCAAACGGCCGTCTGGAAGATCCGCCCAATTTTTTCCCCCCGTTCCGCTTCCGCTCTAAGCCTTCTCTTTGGGAGGGGGAAGAAATAGGAGATCCCTCGTTGATTCGCCAAATCTATCCCGTCGTATCTATCGCTAAAGGTTCAACGGTCGCTCCAATTTGAAGCAGCGCTCAAAAATCGCGAAAACACGCGCGCAAGATGTGTGCGCAAGTACGCGCCGGTGTCGGGCGGGCCAAATCCTCGAAATGCAAAAGAAAAAAGCTAACCCGTTACCGAAAAAGGATTTCCGGATGTGCAGGATCAAAATGACTATACGCACTTTAACCTTTAGAAGTATCCGCGCGTATTATCGGATAAAAAAGACACACTCGCCATCGTTGGCCTTGACCGCAAAAGGGCGCTCTTTGGTAGGCAGTACGCTAAAGGAGAATACGGATGTATCTGCGCGCAACGAAGATGAAAGGAGTTGCAAGGATCGTACTCGAGCATCGGCGACGTTAGTAGGAACGTGCGTCGAACCTCATCGTCGGATCAAAGTTCGATATTAATCGCCGTAGAGATCTCATCGATCTTCCACCGTCGCCAGGTGTACCGTGGTGGTACGGCAAAGGGGTCTCAAAAGGCGGAGAGGAAAACAGCTCGAACGTTGGCAAGTTTATCGTCGCGGTAAAACGCTCCTTCTCGTTTATCCAGAGTCCATTATATCTCTGGTAATGCCTGTCACGGCCGAACGGATTCGTCCCGGCCCGATATTGAAAAGTCCCGACCGCTTTTTTCCTCCTTACTCCTCTCGCCAGCCGCGATTCCACCCTTTTCTCTTCGGTTCGGCAATTCCATTTCCCTCTCCGTCATGCTTCTGCTCCTTAAGGCAGGGAGAAGGATCCTCGATATTTCGTAATACATACGAAATCCGCCGACTCCGTTGGCTTTTTTCCCTTTGCCAAGAGATTTCTCATTATTTTTTTCCTCCCCTTTACATTCACCGCTATCACTTTGCCCCCTTTCGACGGCGGCAGAGGCCGCGAAAACGATGACTTTGACAATTCCGCCAAACCCGACGAAGGAAATAAATCGTTTGACCACCGATGTACCGGTTATATTCCCAGGATGATTTATTTGCGCTCGAGCGAGTTTAAACGACCGGCGAGCTACCTACTCACGCCCTTCCACGTTGAAAGGATGGAGCCAAGGGCGCACTCGCGGTCGTCGATAAGGCCGCATAAGGCATCGAGGCTGGAACAAACGCCTTTCTCCTGAGAGAGGCAGGATTTAAAAAGACGCGAAGCGAGAGCGCCATTGGCGAAAGGCCACGATCCCGAGGCGGGCCAGACACGTGGCAAGGAGCAATTTCGATATTATCGAATCGTTCCAAAGAACGTCTTCCTCCTCGTCTCGCGCTTCCTGCCTCGTATTCCCAGAGCAAACATGGAGTTCATTTCGGTGAGTAATGTAAGTGGATAATTCATAGGGAATAAACGTAGGTAGGTACGTCCATGAAGCGTTCCATTATCGCGGCCCGCTGGCTTTGTAATGCAAAACCAATTCTCCTCTCCGCCGACCTTTTCCATCTTCGATATCTCCCGTTTCTGCACCCTCGCCGCATTCCCGTGCTTTCGCCCTCGAGCCTTTCTCCAGCCACCGCCGCCTCCACTCCCGCCCCCGCCCCCGCCCCCGCCCCCGCCCTCGCCCCTGCCCGGCCACCGACATAGCCCCTCCTAACCAACCTGGATACATTTCCTCGTGGAAAAAGAGGGGGCGGAGATAACGCCGAAGATTCGGAAAAACGAACCGAACGAAAATACCCAGCTCCAACGTGCGTCTAATCCCCGACACGTCGGGGAAAAATATTGCGACGCTCCGTCGGGGAGAGGGCTCTTTCGCGATAAAATTACTTAACCGAATTATACCCGATAAAAGTAGTAAAGATCGATACGAGCCCTTCCGTCGTTCCACCTCCCTGGCTGTGCCTCGCGAGGGAGTATCGAGGAGAATCGAGAAGAGAACGTGATGGTTACGAGCGAGCGTTTGCCGTTGTAAGAAGGAGTACGGAAGTGGCCAAAAACGCAATGTTACGCCCGAGGTTGATGAAAGGGCGAATGTCGGGCATTTTTCGGAAACGTGGAATTCCGATAAGAGCTTCCAGAAGGGTGACTTTGAGGGTAACTCGGGCGTTAATGGCCGGCGTGGAGAATTCGAATATCGTGGGACGCGCTATCCCTTAGAGATTCGTTTGCTGACCCCCCGGAAGCTAAGTTCGACTTTTATTTTTCCCTCTGGAGAATCTCCCAGGAGGAAGGGGCGGTATTTTTATTCAAATTTCCCTCGATCCGTCCTCGAACTTCCGCGAAGGCACTCGGGCCAGAATCGTATTATGCGTCTCCTGGAGTAAAGTCCTTCCGCTCTAATGCCGAGACTTCGTAAATTCTGTTTCAGCGAGAACCGATCGGTCCATTCTAGAAATTCGAATAGCCCTCTTTAAATCGGCTGCCGGCTTAGCATTCGTTTCCCACTCTGAATCGATTTTGAAAGACTTTACGTATCGCGCCCTCCCCACGAGTTTGAGGAGGTACGCGAATGTGCCCGATGATCGTGCCAGGTTTCTAGGATCGCATCCCTACCTTTGTCCTTACGACCTTACGTCGCATCGGCCTTCATGGCTTTTCCATTCGTTCGGATGTCGTGAACCACCGCTTTGCAGAGTCCTCCATTACGACGATGGAGAGGCGTAAAAGGGAGGATTGGCGAGCGTTTGTTCGTCCAAAGATTTCTTTCGAAATTCGATTCAACGACACCTCAAAACGATTCAACGCACCAGTTTATCGCCCCTGCGTCGTCCGTATTCCACGAATGGCGACATGCCGAATAGGGGACTCTCTTTTTGATCGATCGACGCTCCTTCGTTTCTTCGCTCTTCATCGGTGTCCCGTATTTCCACGATGAAGCTCGGGGGCGGTAGGAACGAGAAAGGCTTTGGTACGTTTCGAGAGGTATGGATAGACGGTAACCGAGACGATCCAGTGGATGGCAAGTGCTGCAGGTGGCGATGCCAATGTCAGCACTGACTTATCGTCCGGTTGTTTGGCGAGCAGCCGAGTCGCATTTTGCCGCGGGCCATCGCAACGCGGAGAAAGCGGAAGAAGAATGATAAAACAAAGAGAGTCGAGAGGGAGGAAGAGACGGAGAATCTCCGGAGGATCGAAGGCCCAAGGGGTTTCTTCCGTCGGTGCGCAAAAATCCCACTAGCCTAAACGATTACAAATCCGCGCGACGGAGCGGTCCGCTCGCCGCGCCCTCCACCTCGCCATCCGGTCACGGCTCGCGATCGACCGATGGACATTCCCCTAAAAAAAGGAACGTGGTCGCAAACGGCGTCCAGCCTGAAGGGCGTAGGCAAACGTAGTTGTTCCCACGAGGAAGAAGGAAAGAAGCGCTTACCGTAGAAACGTCGATACGTAGAATTTGATCGACGCGCATCGCTCTTCGCGGTCAAATTCGATTTTTTCTCGAAGGTTATACCGGCAAGAGGGGGCGCGGTTCAAAAAGCACGCGAACCACTTGGAAAGCTCCTTTGGTATTTTCCTATTCCGCAATTATGGCCACCGTTCGGATAAGATTTCGAGGTTGCAAAGCCGCTGGCAGGATCCGGGTGAAAGAAAAAAAAAAAAGAAGAAGAAGGGGAAGGAAAGGGAGGAATATCCGGTGCGACAGTAGCTGCACTCTAAGAAGTGCCGCTAATGATTCGCTAACGAGGTACGTGCCGTCCTGTTTCGTAGCGAGGCGAAGGAAAGGGGTTGGCCGCCTTAGGAATAGAAAAGAGGGCCGCTTCCTCTCGAGACTTCTTCAGGCCTCTTTGCCCGGGTATCACTTCTGAGTTTCTCCGCGTGCTTCGGGCCCATCCGCCCGCTCCCCTCGCTTCTTTATTTTCTCGGCCCTTTCTCAAATTTCCCTACCGTAGCACCACCTCCGGAACTCGGACGCTTCGGCCGGTCACCTCTTTTGTCACCTTCGGCGAACCAGTCCTCGAAGCTCGTCGGCGGCGAGGCTTTTGAGAATCGCCGACTCTTTCGCTTCTCATTCAATCCTCCGGGTCGTGTGCTACGCGCGCCAAATTTTCCCAATTTTCCTTTCCCGAAGGCATCGAAGAACTCAGATATGGCGTTACGCCGAGATTACACCTAAAACGTACACGAACGAACCTCGAACCTCGGCCCGGGAATAATTTGGGCGAGAAACCTAGTAAACTTTGCGCACTTCTGGTCCGCTCCTCGTTTAAAAACAAAAACGATGCACGCTCGGTCCAATGCGTGCACCTATATTTCATCGCAATGCCGAGACGTGCAGAAATGTAGCGCGATGCTCTCAGGCTCCTCGACGACCTTTGCCACCCGATGCGTAGGGTAATCAAGTTTCGTAGAGCATCGTCTTGAGGTACGCGCGGCTTTTCTTGGACGCGCAGGACTATTTACGCGTGGGAATATTTCTCGAGTTGCGTCGTCATAGCGATACGAGAAATGAGATTTGTACTCGGGAGGACAACGCGTGCCCGCCCATCCTTCCGCGTTCACCCCGTAGAGACAAATCGTCGTAGAACGAAGCGATGCCAAGTGTATAATCGTTCCTTAACGATAGAGCGCGATATTCCACGTCGGATCTGTTGGAGGGGCGAAAAATGAAATGGCGAGCAGGAGTGCCATGTTCATCTACGAGGCGTAAAAACGATCGAGCGAGCGGAGCAGATACCGTGCATCCAGTCGGACAAAAGCTTTTGCGTACGTTCGAACGTGCGTAACCGCGGCCTCGCTTCAATTTTTCGCCGCGTCCCGCGGGACCGTCGACTTTTCCACAAAATCGGCCGCTCCCAGGAATCGGTGTAAACACTTTCCTGCGAGCACGCTGCAACGTACCGTCGGGCAGAACCTCCGAGTTACGCTCCAAGTCGACCGAGGGATATTTCAGAATCGCCATCGTGAAAACGTACGCGTAAATTTCCCGTCGCTCTCCGTGCACCACCGGTTCTAAGTATCGAGTCACTTGCGAAAAATCACGATTTTTTCCCCCTTCCTCCTTTCCTCGTGCATAAAACGATGAGCCAATGACCGGACCCCGCGACTTTACGACCGTTCTAGATACTCGACGTCGAATGTTATGCGGGAAGAACGTAAATCGCGCGTGACGTACGCAAGATAACGTCGACGCATTCGGAGCGTAAAATCACCTGTCGCAAAAAAAAAAACTTTTCCTTCACAGCTGCCTTGGTTATCCACGCGCAAAGAGGAACAAACGGAAGTCTCTTGCGTATTCCTCGCGCATTATGCTTTTGGACTGTTTTTTTTTTCTTCTATTTTTGCGGACATAAACGGCGAACGCTAACGATGAGCGATAGAGAGAGCATTAATAGTTTCACCGGCGACCCGCGGCGGATATCCGCGATCCGTATTCATCCGTCATTTCGAGTAGGAGGGCTTCGACCGCGACGTTCGCTAAGTGCCATTATCCGCCCACTGTACTTCGAATACGATCAGGATCCCGATACGCATTGGTTTGCGGCCGTGGTAACCGATCTCCATCGCGAATAACACCTCGCTCTCTAAATTGTATACGTTCCCCTTTCTTGATTTCGCGCTTAACGATCGGCGTGTTCTACGACTTAACGTTTATCTTGAATTCCGATAATCCGCATACATATTTCGCAGGGATTCCGTGTTCGCCCTCAAAGACGAGATTCTTATCGCGGTTTAAGGTTCGAGCGTAACGATTCTTCGATGTTCCAGATCTGTCCAGATACCGGCCGTCCGATACGTTAGGTTCGATCGTACAGCCACAAGAGCGATGTGTCGTCGATCCGTGAATAATGACGCATTAGTTTAACGCGGAATATATGAGCGGTGACCGGTGCAAATTAAGCAACGGCGATACATCAATTAGCAAGTCGCCGCCCGTTTTATTATCTCCGCCGACTTTGGTGCCTTCGTCCTATATGGTAATGAAAACGTGGGAGAAGGATCGACGAAAAGTTTTTCATAACAAAGTTGAAAACACGTCTCCGAGCCGGCTCTCTTTTTCCAGCCTCTAGCCCCTGCTCCGCCCCCTTTGAAGCTCGAAAATATGGCCAAACTTTTAATCCACCAACGGTCATTATGCACCTCCCCTTTAGCCCTTTGATCGTTCATTCTCCCGACTCGAAAAACAAAAATAGCCCGCCAAAGTAGTCGAGCCGCTCGACGCACCCCGCCCGTTGGATTATATTCGGGGATATAGCGGAAGAATGGGAGGATATTCAAAAGTGCTACCCTTCGAGACAAAGGGTTAGCTTTGCCAGCCTATCGCGATAACGCGAGGAATAGGAGCGTGCCCGATGTCCATCGTAAGAGTCGCTCACGGTGAATCGTCGCCCGACAAATCGCGTGCAGCGGGATGTCCGAAAAATAATCGTCGACGTCCTAAGGGGCATCCCGGGGAATAGTGGCCTAGGTTGGACAGCTTGAAACGATATTACCGGATCGACGAGCGGGAACTCGCCCAAAAAAAAGGTCCATCGACGGAAATCGAGTCAGCGTTAGGATTTCGACACGACGATGAAAATAGAGAGAGCGTCGGAAGATCGGAGTTATCGCGATTGTTCGAGTGGCGGTGCCGAGCGCGAGACGCCTTCGGAAACGATCGATCGGTATAAAGCAGCTTTGGCGCATTGTCGAAACAAAGGAAACGTCGAATATCCTGGATAAAATAACCGCTGCTGATGGATCGCGAGCGACGGTAGTCAGATTTAGCAACGATATTAGCTTTCGAGGGAGAATCCGGCACGGTCGAAACGAACGGCCGACGAACGATTCGTAGGCGGTTCTGCGTAAACGTGGGATGCGAGGCTGATTCAAAGGGCTCCCTCGAAAATCGTGGTTTTCCATGATGGCTACTCCATGAAATATTCAACGCGGCCGCGGGCTACGTCGTTATGGCTTTTATGCGAACGAAACGTAGGCGGCGGATCCCGTTGTCCGCCCGTCAACCACGTTATTTTACTCCTTTTTTCCCCACCGATCTCCAATTTCCCCACCGGCCCGACGTCCGCGCAATCCTTCCCCAAAACTATTCTCCGCGCGGAACTCGTAAACCTATGAATCTTACAGAACGGCCGCTATTTTACTTTTTTCCTTCTCCCTCCTCCCGAAAATCCTCACCAAACCGGCGTCGATGCCCACGCGAAACTCGTCAACTTGCAAATCTTACTGGGCGCTCGTACTTATACCAGACCCTTATACCCCCACCCACCGCCCAACCTACCCCTCCTCGGAATTATCAGCAGCCTTTGACACTTTTTCAGTATCGATCTTATCCTATTACCATGATTTTTTTCATCGTATTATCGTCGGAGCAAAGCTCGCGATACTCCTTTCGGAATAATTGAATGGTGTGTTTAAAAAATATTGAAATTCTAAGCACGGGGTACGGTACTTCCCGAAACCCCAATGTAATATCTGGATTTTTCAATATTTCGTAAACATCACGGTAGACAGCTGCTTTCCATAGGCTAGCGAATCAAATTCGATTTGCCAATATCTCTCCCTTCCGTGGTAAAGCGCGACGAGCGTTAACAATGGCTACGGACGAAGAAAACCTCTTTCGCTCCAATATCATTGCAATGCCACGAATTAGAGGTGACAAATGCGATAGGTGCGGACGAGAAGAAAAAAAGGAGACAAACAAGGTGGCGTTGCGCGGACAGCTTAAGCTCGGTATTCGATCAAACGGGAAAAAAGCCGATGAGAAAAAGATGAATTAAAATAACGGTCGTGTCGAGTGAAAGCGTTGTCCCGAGAGATTTAAAAGAGCGGCGAAGCGAAGGAACGGCTTCCGATAAATTACCTTTTCTCCCATCGGTATTGCGCCGACTTACGAACACTGGGATATCTTGAAATTGCAAATACGAAGGAGCTCTCCTTCGTATTTTAATCCAATACGCGGCAGATCGATCTGCAAAAGCGCGTGCGTATCTGCCCTCCATCGCCACCCCATCCTCTGTCCTCGGTGTTACGCCTCCCGATCCTCTATAAAAACACTTTTTCTAAAACAACGATATCAAGCGTAAATATAGCTACTACTTGACGTTTTTAGACGGCAAAAAAATTCTCACGTTTTATTTAAAGCCGAACGTACGTACGACCAAACAACCTACGCACGTCGCGATACGATGTTGCCAGTTTCCTTACGATAAATACGACTCTGCACGTTCCTTCGTAATCTTGTTATTTTGTATCGCTTAAGAAATAAAGATGCTAAAAAAATATATGGATCGATTAATAGGACAACCGATCGATCAGTGGGCTGACGGAGATGCGGACTGGCCAATTCCGCAGTACGATTTTACCCAAAAGTTTCGAGTGACGAACGTCGAGAAATATCAAAACCGACCGAATTAGCAGGTTGGTAGCTTAATCGACCGATATTAGAGATGTAAGTAGCTCGATTCGAAAGGACGTACCTCGAGAAATTTTCTGAGCCAGAAGCGTAAATAGCCGGCCTAGTAATGAATAGGGTTACGAAGTCGTTCGATAAACGGTTCGGGATTAGAAATGCGGGTAGACCGATTGGACGATACGCTCCTGAGTAAGCGTTCGGAGCTAGAACTGGAAGTAGGGGAAGACCGGAGGCATCGAAGCCTACGCTACCAACGCCCAATGAATGACGTCAAGCACCCTGTGTAGTGCGGGCACAAGTGTCCGAGTTGACTAATCGCGAGTGTGTTGGAAGGTGTATCGCTCTAACCGAAATGGCATCCAGCCCTGCCCTCGTTACTATATTTTTCTGCCTATCGACCTTCGCTTTCTTAGGTAAAAGAAAACTTGACCAAGCGAAATACGATAACGACGATTGTCTCTGAACTACACCAGGACACCATCTTGAAATACGGAATTCGTGTGTTTTCGTTGATACGCGAAAAGACGGGAGCTACGGGTCACATACAAGGAGCTAAATAATTGTTCTCGAATAAATAAAGGACATGGTTAAGGGCTAGTGAATCTGTCCGATCTTCACCGCTATTTCAAAAGTTCAAAAAGCCGATACAAAGTTTTAGGTTATGAATTATCTCCCAAACGTTCACCTCGTAACCGGGTCATTTTTAGGTACCGAAGGCGTTCGCTGTTACCAATGCAGCTCCGATACGGACCCTAAGGGTGAGGATATTTGTGGGGCGTACGAAAAATTCGACAAGGAGAAAAACGTAGCGATCGAGTGCAATAGCGAAGAATCTCACATGCCTGGCACGTTCTGCCTTAAAGTGACGAAGCAGGGTCCTCGCGGTTTTATCTGTAAGTTACCACTAATCGTTGAAATCCAGCGCCAAAACGCTCGCGTTGTATCGAAGACAGATCGAACCTTTGACGCGCTACGGAACGAAAACCATTGTCCACTCGTCGACCGTACCGATCCCCGTAGATGCTTCCTGTGGGAAAACGTCTCTTTGATTATCGGCACCGATCGACAATGTAGATTCCGTACTAGTGGTAATATCACAGGTGGGAGGTTCGAGGACCGACCATCGTACCTCGTTAAAGTTGCCGAACCTATGGTCATGTACAATGAATATGTCCATGCGCCGGATACGAAAAGAAACAGACCACCGTAGTTCTACGGGGAAATGTCAAGTGGTTGTAAATGCCGAGCGATATGTATTTTTTTCAGGGGACGGTAGATGGCGGCAGGTGATCCGCCGATGCGCTTCCGTATCCACCACTGGAGTTACCGGTGTTTGCCACTGGGGCGTCGATGAGAATAGCGTGTATTGGGAGGAGTGCTATTGTTCCGAGGATTCGTGCAACGAAGCACCATCCTTGTCCTCACTCCCTCTCTCGATGCTCACTCTGCTCGGTATTTTACCATTGTTCATCGCGACTTAAGCATACTCGCCGGTAGAACGTTAGCGGACGTAAGGCGGGACGACTTCTAAACGTCCAATTTCTCTTCGTCAAAATGCCCCTTATCCCATTCCTCTACTCCCATTCCTCTCTCCTTCTCTACGACACTTTGATTCCATCCCCGCAACGAAAGGTTGCCAATCAGTCCATTTCTACGCGCATGCCTATATGATGATAAAAGCGCGCAATTAGTACAAATGCTTCGGTAAAGCTGTCGGACGACCGGCGTTCATCGCTTAGAACTTACAATCGATTTAGCGATAAGAGTAGCCGTACACGATGATTTTTATAGGAACGATTTTTATGCCAGTTTTGTAAATACAAATATTTTCGATGGCACGTACGTATAAAGGTATTTTTACTTTTATAAATAAACTCTAGGTTTAAATATGATCGAATGCAGCGTTAACTTTTATTGGACCTGTGTTGTTTGGTTTGGTGAAAAGGTTTGGCGAAGACGGACTTTTGTAGCGTTAATTGCGATTTCTAAAAATGCTATGTTGCCAAAATTTTGTCGAGCATTTATATCTAAAAAAAAAATCAGGTTGCTTCAGTAATTTATCCCGATCTTTCGATAAATTTGAAGTATATCAACCATTTGAATGGTCAAAAGCCGAAATATCGGCTTCGCGATCTCTACTGTATAGCTATATGTAGTCGAAATTTTATATTTTTATTTATCACACGATCGTAACGCGCGTAACGACGTCTTATTCTTTGTACACTAAGTTCTTGTAACAAGAAATGCTACTATCCGAAAAGAATGTACATGTTTTACCTATTTTTGTGTGATTTTCAATGTCCCTTGTAAGTCGATTTTATGCGTTAACTATTTTGTTCTTGCGTAAGAAACTGCTATGCTATTCTTTATTGAATTTTATTATCTTTCTTTGTCTATTCCTTGTAAAGTTTAATTTGTGGAAAATACAATTCTTAGTTTAAAACAATACGATACAATGAAAAACAATGAAACGCGAAGTGTATTTGAAGCGCGCGCATGACTCGCAAGAAGTGTGGTTGTTTTTACTTTGGGAATAAGAGCGTTAACATTAATATATTACATATATTTGGATTTGAGGGCATCGAAAGGTTATAAGGTACTAAGCAGGTAAACTCATATCCGAAGTGGCGAAAACGGCAAAGAAGAAAACAATTCCAATAAAATAATACGAGTAAAGACGAATTATCGTGCTACTCATCTCGATAATCGGTGTCAAGGAATCAAAGGCTCGAATTGCCGCGATGAGTGATATTTTCGTACATTCCCTTGTACGAACCTGCAACGGTGTTTTACAGCGGACAATCTTCCAAATTTCAACTTTCTTCTGGCACTTGGTAATGCGTTAAAGTCTTACAAGTTTAGTGGTTGCAAACCGATTACGGAACGTGAAACTTAACGGTCTAGTCGGTCTAGCGTCGTGACGTAGGTATGGAAGGCGGGCTTGGCCGTTTAGGCTCTTATCATATATTATGTCACGGAACACGGTAACCCTCGTTATCTGAGATATTATAAGCAAGACCTTCGACCAAGACGACGGCGCAAACTTGAGGATCTGTGTTCTGATATACGACTATCCACCCTTATTATCTTTGTTCGCAAGAGTTGTTTATTATACGTGCACCTAAGCGCGCATAGGTCTATGCACCTCACCTTTCTCGTGTAAATTTTGTACGAGCTAAGAAATTAAGGGTCATATAATGAGGTTACCAACGCTGGAGAAGCACAAATCACTAGAAAGTGATGCAACGATCGTAAAAAGATGACTCAGGGTCTCCACCCCTTATTTTGAGAGTGAGAATGTCCCTTTGTCCCTTTAATCCTCAAAAATTTAATCGCCGTTGGGCCAAAATAGCTGCAAGATGCAAAGGTACTTACTAGCGCTTGATATGCTTTTTTATTAAGGGTCCGCAGGAGAGAGTTTGTTGGTACCCCTGATTCGTCCCGCTGATTTTGGGGCACACTCACGGAAAAATTGAAAAATCTTGGAGAGAAAGAGACGAATCGATACGAAAAAAGTTTGTGGGCGAGAGATTGGAGATACTGACGGAACATCCTTCGATATGTTTCGCTGAAGCGAAAACGCAGTAATTCCTTATGAATTTTTTTTTAAAGATACGTTATACGTATCGTAAGAAGCTCTCAAAATGGGTTATTAAAAATCGGTTCAAATTCCTCAAAAATAAACGCAGACTTTCTCGTGGGGAAAATTTTTGGTTTGGGGTTTTTTTCACATTCAGGTTCTGAGACCGTGTGCACAGAATTTTTTTTTAATACGAACCTCGCAATTATTATGCGCGTAAAGTAATTTTAATATTAAATGGGGTAGAAATAGATCGAATTATCAAAAAATAACAGAATGCGGATGCTCTATATAATACGTGTGATTGCAGATGAACAATCGTAATAGAATGGACAACATTAAAAATAACGCGAATGAGTTAAGGTGAAGTTCCGTTTTCTTTAATTAATTAAATAAATAAATAATGAAGGATTAAATTGGATTATAATTAAAAGTAATTAGTTTGGTAATAACAGGATAGGTAGTTGACTTATGCGAAAAATTAACTCGTTGGCTTGAAACAACATCGATGTTCTTACAATTACTAACGAATGTTTTGCAGACGTCGGAAACGGATTTTGCCGACCGTTTTGCAGACCTCGCGAGAGACAAGCTAAACTCAAAACCTAAAAAGTACCACCTTCTTTCCGCTCGATCAAATCGAATCACGCGCATTCGAAGGTGAATTAATTTACGAGAGATCGTGCAATGTACACATGTGCGACGCGAGCGTGGATAAAATAAGGATGCACGAAGGTATCGGGAGTGAAAGTCAGTGAAATAAAGATCGTCGGCTAATGTACAAACATTGACTCGGCGTAAAGCGACTGTTGACAAAATGAACTTTTTCGATTTCGAACGAACTCAGAGGTCGGTTCCATCGCTCGCGCTCCAGAGGCTATATAAGGCGGCGCGGACGGACAAAGATCATTCCTCCCATTCCCCGCGTAGTATCAACATCTCTTCCTTTACCCATTTATCGTATTTTTTTGTCTGTCTCAACCCTCCCTTGCCTCCTCATATCTATTTAAGTTGCTTTTACTGATTTTTTGTACTAACCGACATATCGATAACCCGCTTTTGCCTTTACTAGCTTTCAGCTTTGGTACCGAAGAGAGAAGAGCGAAGAGAGAAAAGAGAAGAACGAAGAACGAAGAACGAAGCCTTAGCGTTAAGCTAATTAAGTCCTTAGAGTTAACTATACATTAAGATGTACGTATGGACGGATGAGTGGATCTAGTCTAAGGTGCGTTATTCGAGATTTCAAACGTAAGCGGTACAATTCTCTTAAACTTTCGAGTCTCGCTCGT
>JBCFXI010000176.1:0-254286 GCA_038496175.1 Ampulex compressa
GATATACATACATATATATATATATATATATATGTATGTATATCCACATACACATGGATAAAAGCGCATGCATACGCGTGACCATGTATCGTACGTACATAGTCACTCCGGCCGCGTCCACGGATAACGTCCTCGATACCGCGAGCAGCAGGGAGCACACGACATCCAGGCGTTCCGAAAAGCGCTATCTCGTGGACCCCCGCTCGAAGCCGACCAATCGCCGCCGCCTCGAGCCTTTCGACCGCACTTTCGACCGCCGCGCTTTGATCACGATCGTAGACCGGCAGCGCCGGCGATCCTCCCGATATAAATCACCGGACCAAATCCTTCGTGCCCGTGGATCCCCGAGAAATTCTGGATAGCGCCTTACTCGATCCGTGGGCTTTAAGACTTCCCTCGCGTCGCCGATCGTCAGGAATTTTGAACGTCGAGCTCGTCGTTCTAAAGATGGACGTTCGATCGCGCCGCTACGCCGATTTAAGGCGCACCGCGTCAGGGCAGTTTCGCGTCGCTCTTCATTCGAGTCGCCCGAATCGTCGTCGAGTCACGTTACCGATCCTCTTCCGTCGTCGAGGCAAGGAGAAACTCGAGAGCGTGGTACGCCGATGACGCTTATCCAACGATTTTGACCAACCCGCCGAATCGAACCTCCATCGATGGAGAATCGCGCTCCATGGAGGAGTAACGCGAGAGAAACTCGGCGTGTTCTCCCGATATTACTTCGATGCACCTCGATCTCCTTTATTTTTCTTTAACCTTGTACGTACTTTCGCGTATACGATGGGAGCCCTCGTATTCTGGGCAGTTTCCAAAGCTCGTCGGCGGCCGACTTGGATCGAATGACGAACTCGCCGAGGGGATTAGCGCGGATCTCGGTCTATCGGCTTTAAATCGTGCCCACCGAGACGCGCGAGCCTTCCGGTTCTTCGGTGTCTCGCGGTTAAAATGGAGCGAGACTCGCGCATGGCTCAAGGAAGAATTAACGCTCTCGGGCGAGGGCGATTAGCGAGCGTTCTCGTTTTCATAACGGTCTCCCAACGTCGGCTCGGCGTTAAATTAACGGCGATAGCAGAAGGTACGGCCGCGCGGCCGGAAATGTCAATGGCCGCCTCGTTACGTGCGCCTTTTTCGCCCGCGTCATTAGTTACGTGTCGCCATCATCGTAGCCCTGGATTTGTCGTCGCGCGCGAGAATACCGGAGTCGAGATGCGAGGATCGTCGCGGCGAGAATCGCGAGACTTGGTCGCGTCAAAGTTGTAAATTATCGCGCGGGTATCGTAAGTCGCAGGTTGAGAACCGCTGAGCGCAGCTGCCGCGGCGGTGGTATCTCCGCGTTGTCTGCTACCTCACACCCTCGTCTTGCGTCCCACGTGGGTGCCGGTCGAAGGGGTCGCACGGCATGAGGGTGCCTCGCGGGGCCGAGGCGGGTGCGACGCCAGCGGCGGAGGCAGAGGCAGAGGCAGAGGCAGAGGCAGAGGCAGAGGCAGAGGCAGAGGCAGAGGCAGAGGCAGAGGCAGCAGAGGCAGAGGCAGAGGCGGAGGTGGAGGCGGAGGCGGAGGCGGAGGCGGAGGCAGCGGCAGAGCCGGAGGCAGCGGCAGCGGCCGGGTAATGGCGAGCCGAAGGGTGACGGAGGGGGCGGAAGTGGGTGAAGGGGTCGAGGGATAGCCGCGCCACCCACTGACCATCTCTGCCCTACCCTGGCCCAGGCTACGTTCTCGCAAAAAAGAGTGGCCCATCTCGTTTCGAGACACGGAAGATTCCCTTTCCCAGCTCCTCTTCTTCGGCGCCGCCTTCGCGCTCTTACCTCAGAAATTTTGCGTCAAAGGACGACCGAAAAGTTTCCTCGGCTAGGAGCTCTGTACCGTAAGAAGCGATGCCACGTGCTGCTTCGTGTTTTCTCTTTTGCGACGTTCCCAATGCCAACCCTACTCTCTCCTCGTCGGACAATTGTCGTACAGTGCGGTAAGTTCTACGCGTAGATCATAATACGGTGACGTAGGTCAGGGACCGAGGGGGATACATACGCCACGCCACGTGCTCGGCACGTGTAACTGTGTGCTCTCCTCGTGTCGACGATTAGTGTCTCTGTGTGAGACATATTTACTCTTTAGTATTGTTATTATTATTACTTCTGCGTTCACCTGCGAGCAATGCCCGGGAAGGGATACCTTTGGAATTTTACCATCGGCCGGTACGCGAGAATTTGACCGATAACGCGCCGTGTACACCGACATTTTGGATGAATATCGACGAACCTTATTTTATCGACCGAAGTTTAAAGCGCTCTAGTGTCCGCGCAGCTATACGCCAAAGCATCGCCCATTTTCGTATTTCGCCTTTTTCTACCGTCGATCAAAGAGACGCGTGTCGCAATCGAAGTGGTGGTAATCTAATGGAATGAAACGTAGACGTAATCTATGTCGCGTAAATGCAAGAACGATAGAATATCCCGTATGTCGTTGCGAGCAGCACCGTTCTTAGGTTTGTTCAATTTCACAGCCAAACCAGCTACGCTCGCCGACGTGGGTTTTCAACTTCCAAAAGGGCAACAGTTTTGAACTCGCAACGTGTTTAACGAGCTTGCTCCTGGGCCACGGATACGATGCGTTTGTAGTCAGCGGGTATGCATCGAGGGAGCAAAGCCTGTGCGATACAACCATGACACCTTGCCCTTATCTACCGAAACCAGAAGAAATCTTACCGCGGACCGAGCCGATCGATATTTCAAAATACGAACTCAAGCTCCCCGAGGACCTTAAAAGCAGGTTCTTGCTCGAAATGGAAATGGCGGAGAAGGAGAGATCGAGGGCAGAGGAACGTGAGAGGGAGGAACAACGTCGATCAATTACCTCGGTACGCATTCTCTTTTTTCGACAAGTTATTTACAATAAATAAAATGACATTTTAGGAATTGGAGCGGCCACCGGCGGACGAATATCGGGGGCACAGGATTCACGCGTGGGTAGTACTATTGCCAGAACAGAGAGGTCCGCGAGGGCGAGAGATTTTGAAGCCCACTTTTATAGAACCTTCCACAGGGGTGTACCACGATCCGAGCGATCCTGCAACCAGTCAGCTTTACTTAGGGATAGAAAGCGTTTGGAACGATCTTAATTATTGGGTAAACCTACAAGAAACCCCCGAGGGTTGTGCAGAAATAGACTGGGACTTGGGCAAAAATCATTTTTGGGAACATTTGCTTCCCGGGGAACCGTGGGCAACGCGCGATAACTCCGATCAGATCGACGAAGAAATTAGTACCGAGCAGGAAAAACACCTAGATATGCCAACTTCTTACGTAACTCCCATTACTATCCGTCCTCCAGGTCTCTATATTCGTGTATACATATGCGCTGCGCCCACGTCGGAACACCTATTTCTTATATATACAATTTTAGACTTTGCAAAACGCTATCCGAACGGACGCAAAACGATGTTCTACAAGAAAACAAAAGTAGAGCTGTTTGCACCGTATATTCAAACGGATGGACTGATACGGAGACTCACCGTGTACGATGATTACAAGTATATCGTCCAAATGGAAACGCAGGAAAAATATTCAAATAGGGCCGACAATCTAATAGAGTCTAGAATGAACTGCGTTACGAATATTCGTACGGATTATTACAAGAAAGGCCGAGCTGATCGGTGCAAAGGTAGGACGATCGCGTCTATATTCAATAACCCAACGCGCACGCGAAGCACGCACGCGAGCAAGCGAAGGACACGCAGAAAGGAGCGCGCGTTAACGTTGAATCGTCATTCCGTAGAGCATGTACATCCTATGTCTGGAAGCAAAGCGATAGCCGGTAAGAGAGTTTTTAAATTTTACGACGATGCACGCTACGATGGACTACTGCGAGTCGAAATGGATTCCCTATATCTCACTCTATACTACCGGAATCGAGATGATTTCCTGTATTATCGGCAAGTAGTATCAAATAATCGTAGAACGTTCGTCGGAAGAAGAAGGAAACGTAATCGTAAAAATTTCAATCGCTCGCGATAGACACGTTCAATATTCTACCGAAGGCGGTAATCGGCTACAGGATGGAGTACACGGTCGTCCGATCTGGGTAAAACAAAATTCTGCCGAGCAATTTACGGTGTACGCAAAGGCGCGAGAAAATATGCTATCCAGGCTCTACGTGAATTTCAGAAAATCACCGAGAAATACGACAGAGACAAAAGAATTCACCCTTGTAAAGATATCGCCATTCGAGAATTTGCCATTGGAGAAAATGAGATACGCCTCTTGTACCATTACGACACGGGCCAATATTCGAGAGCGAGCTGCACGTTCGTCAAGCCGCCACTTGCGGATAGAGGCGACCGGCTTGTGTTCGATCCAACGATGACGCAAAGATATAATGTGAGACTATTTTTTATCCAAATTCGAATAAATCTTCGTATAAATACGTTAAAGGAACGCGCGCTACGCTATCTTTTCGAAAAATCATTCTCGAATGCATATACTTTAACGACCGCATTAAACCTTCCTCCGTTTAGCCGGCGCCGGTAGCGCATCCTGAAAGGTCTCTGGATTTATTTCTCGAACTCGATCAACAGCTGAGCGCAGAAGATACGTGTATATCTCACGCCAGAGACGCCGAGCAGGAGGTTCTGAATTTCTTAAGGCTAAGGAACAAGGAACATTCGTCGCCAAAATTCGTCCTGTCTTTGCGCGAGAGTGCAGAAGGCATTGAATCCGAAATTGGTATAGGCGCAAAGGTAAGAGGAGGTGGAACGGTGATCTCGTTTACTTTTATACGGAATACAATGTTTCGATTTCTTCGCTGACATTTCGAAGGAAACTGTGCAGGTTTCGAGTGACGGTCGAATCGCGGAAGACGTGGATTGGTTGACACCGTACTTGGCGCGCATCGGAAACGCGAGCGATGTAACGAAAACCGAAGCGCACGTACTCAGAGAGGACTGTTGTGCGGATTTCAAAGAAACGCAAGTACGGAGGGCAAATCGCATTTTGCGCAATCTGGAAGAATGTACGCGCGAATTGGAAAAGATGCAAAGCTTACTGACCCAGGTAAACGCAATGCAATGATAGTAGCTTGAGCCAAACTATTTATGCCTATGGCGGTGGACTCTGGTTAACGCGGATAAATTTCTTGCGCAGAGCGAAGACTTGAATCGAGAAGAGGAAGAAAAATTGCTTGCGAGAACGGACGAACTGAATTTCCAGGTACACGTGCTGGAAGTAAGATTAAATCGGCAAAAAGACTTGGCTTCGGAACGTTACAAAATACTGGTAGATAGCTTACGGCAACATCCATGCCTTTTGAAACCTCGATAAAGCGGCTCCCTATAGACTACCGCGGGTAAAGCCTTGGTCCTTTACACGAAATGCATTAAAGGCGATGTCGGAATGCTTTTGTTAGAATCTTGCGTGCCTTACATCGTCCAAATGTTAATCGGTCGGCGCCTTCGTAAGAATGGCCAAGATGCGAGTTCCTTCTCATTGAAACGACCAAGATCCCATTTGGCCGATACATCGACCTGTAACGACACGTCGAACGAGGAATAAACATCGTCTAGACAAACGTGCATTTTTCCGATTTACCTTCGTCGTCGAATGTTGCCAATGTGAATTTACTAAGCTTGTTAGTAAAACTTCCAACGTTGGTAATTACAGAATGTTCGGTTACGCGCTCCACATTTGTCACGTCACCATTGGAACTACGACGACGATGCTGTTCCGCGAAACCAGATATTAAAGTATCCATCATTATTGCCTAAGATAAAGAACGATCCTTGGTATTATCGAGCGCGGGTTAATCCTTTCGAAAAGTCGTTGGAAATCTATTGGCGTACTTGTCGCGAGAATACTTGTAGGACTTTGAAAACCCGCATTCCATTCTCTCGTACGGGGAACTGTAGAAAGAGACATGGCAGACAATCTGGATTGGCCTCGTCCGATGGCTTCGCCATCTCCCAGCTTAGCTCCGAATACTTGAGGCCCAAGAGTAAGCTCTAAAAAGTTTTGCCTCTTAATGCGATATCATCGATGCGTATCACGTCTCCGCTTAGTTTAGCTTGGTATACTAACACACTGCAGGTCATCGACAATGTACACGCCTAAAGTATTGATAGCTATAAGGACGTGTAAATCGCGATTCGTAATCCACGATGCGAGTCCGCGTACGGGCCGCTCTATTTGTCCTTGGAAGAAAGCTGCTCCGTAGCATGGCAAGCTCCAACAAAACTCGAGATACTTCCTAACCAGTTTGCGTGAATTTGTATTAGCACCGGTGTGATTCGGTATCCGCTTGTACTGCTCCAAGAGACGCGCTTCTGGTGCACCTTTTCCTCCTACCAAGCCCAGGCCGAGTCCTAGGCCTAACAATAGCCCGGGCAAAGTATAATGGTGCGGCAAAAATCGGCCCCTGTGTCTTCGAAAAAAGGCCAGCGTATGGGTTTGCGCATTGTACGGTCCAAGTTCTATACGTGCTTGCAGCGCACCCAAACTTGCGTACCTCGCTTGTCCTTCGCACGGATATCTTCCTGCAGTATAGATTAGACGATGACACGACGGGACAATGTGTACCATGTTTCAAAAATATGCGTGTTTAATGCACTCCGTTACCTTGCAATACGTTGTGTCTTGCCTCCGCGTACAATAATTCCAGCACCTTTGACTCTTTGATCTGCTCTTCGTCGAATCTCGATAGGAATACATTTCTGCGGAGATACAATAAGGGTTCCTCGTCGATCTCGTCCACCCGAGAACAATATTTGCTTACTAGGCGGCCCCACTTTGCTGCTAATTCCAAGGGTTTATGCGTTGGGCGCAATTGTACCTCCAGGTGTGAGGAGCAAAGCCATAAAGCAAAAACCGGCTGACCGGTGAGCGGAAGAGCTCTCGCCAAACCAAGTTCCCCTTCTGATTGCACCATAGAAAGGATGTGTTGCGCAGTGGCACTTTGCTCTATTTCCATCGTTAAAAATACCCTTGTCATTAAGTATACTGCGATGCGTACCGTTGGTCTTCCTACATTGAGATACTGCGGTTGTGCTATCATAGCTGTATCGGTCGACGCGGAAGAATGTAATATGAATTAATTTTTATTCCACAACGATATGGTTTTTTATGTAAGGTAATACTGACTCACAAGGTGGCACGTGCCCGTCAGGTTTATAATCGTTCTGATAATGCCGAACTGGTTGTCCCCTTCGGATAGCGCTATCTTCCTGCGTCCCCATTTTGCTCCTACCGCCGTATATTCTTGTCAAGCGATTAGGAAGCTTATGACTTCTTATGACGGTGATTTATCCTCCTTGTCGCGCATCTTTGTTTTTGTTTGCACTTAACATACAACATTTACCCTGGCACACGACACTGCCAATGATTCATATAGTATTAACAACGTGTAAAAGTTGGTGGTAAAAAAATGCTTTAAAATGGAATATGTACAAGTCTGTAATGGAAATGTGCATGTAAAATCAGCACAGCTAAACCTTTGCAAGATACTCAACCAAAACACTGCTCTGCTGCCATCTAAAGTACAGAAGTAACCAGATATTGATTATTTCGACCTACACTAGTTATCAGCAGGATAACATATAAAAGCTTCCTTTATACCAAAAAGACAATTAATACTGTATAAAAACATTTTATTGTATTCTAGCAGCGTGATTATAATACAGTGCAAATAGAAAAATGCATGCACAATAAGAACATTTTCTTGATTTTGAATAACAATTTCTTTATTCCTTCCCTATGACTATTCTGTCTAAACAAATAGCCCTATTTTTTTTTTATTCAATATAATGTCAACTAACAATAATGAAAATAACTTAGATATCAATATTCACCTATACACGTACAAAAGGCATCGGCCAAAAGAATTTTTCATTAAGTGTATTTCGTGTGTCTATAGCGCAAATGCGGCGCTATGTTTTCAAATAAAGCAGTTCGGTAATAAAATTTCAAAATATAATCCATCGGTGCATTTGAGATGAATGGTTCTGTAGGGTCGGGTAAAGTGCAAGATCATTTTTCTACATAAATGATGTTTAGTAGAATTATACAAATCATATCAGGTCAGCTACATTCATAGGCATTTCGTCAATTTGTGTAGAGTAATACTGTTCAATATCCCGAAGTATTCTAATATCGTCAGTTTTTACAAAGTTGATCGAAACGCCCTTTCTTCCAAATCGTCCAGACCGGCCTATCCTATGTATGTATAACTCACGATTGTTTGGTAAATCGTAATTTATTACAAGGGACACCTGCTGTACGTCGATTCCTCTTGCCCACACATCGGTCGTGATCAAAACGCGACTGTAAGGAAACAGAAAAATTATTGTACAGCCATATAATACATAATTAGGACCGAATCTACGGTGAATACAATTCCCTACCTTTGTCCAGATCGAAATTCTTTCATGATATTGTCACGCTCTTTCTGAGGCATGTCGCCGTGCATAGAGCACACCGTAAAGTTTGCTTCCCTCATTTTTTCTGTTAGCCAATCCACTTTGCGCTTTGTATTGCAAAAAATGACTGCTTGCGTTATCGTAAGGGTATCGTACAAATCGCACAATGTATCAAATTTCCATTCTTCACGTTCAACCGCTACAAAGAATTGCTTGATCCCCTCCAATGTCAATTCGTCGCTGTGTTTTCATAAATACTTTATAGAAGCGAATAGCGCAATTAGATATTCTTATAAGGGTTGAAGGAGTTCATGGGGGCTTACCGTTTTACCAGGATACGTATTGGATCCGTCATAAATTTACTCGTCATTTCAAGAATTTCGTGTGGCAATGTGGCAGAAACTAATACCACTTGTGTCGCAGGCGGCAAATAACGGTACACGTCATAGATTTGTTCTTTAAAACCCTTATTAAGCATTTCGTCCGACTCGTCAAGAACTAACATTTTGATAGCTCTCGTTCTAAGTACCCGTCTCTTTATCATGTCTGAAAATGTAGATCGATCGTTGTCCCTGGTTTCAATTTGTAGAATTTGTAGATAATCGAGTAAAACACTGTTCTAAACTTACCGAACACCCTGCCCGGAGTGCCGGATACTACATGCTGCCCATAGTCCAGCTTCCTTATGTCTTCTCCCAAATTGGTACCGCCGATACAGGCATGACATTGTACATTCATGAAATCACCCAAAGCAAGAATAACTTTTTGTATTTGAGTAGCCAACTCTCGTGTCGGTGAGAGGACCAGTACTTGCGTTTCCCGTACCTGCGTATCCAACGACTGCAATATAGCGATCGAGAATGTCGCGGTTTTTCCCGTACCGGACTGGGCCTGGGCTATCACGTCTCGTCCTTTCATTATCGGTTTAATGGATCGTTGCTGTATGGCCGATGGTTTTTCGAAACCTGTTTTGAGGGAGCACACAACCGTTATTTGTAAATAAAGACGGGAAAGGTTGAGACCTCATGGTTATGCGCGTCGTCGCAGAAAACGTAATGCATTATAACGCACCGTATGCATAAATTCCGCGCAATAATTCATCTCGCAGGCCCATATTATCGAATGTCGGTATAACTTCCACATCCTCGCTAGTTTCGAATTCAACATTCGATAAATCTTCCGTTTGGGCGACACGCCGTGACTTAGGTTCAGCCATCTTGTTAGCTATTTGAGTGACGCACTATCGAACTGAACATAACGTCAAACAACAACTCAAACAGTGCATACATACGTTATGCCCGCAAGGAATCAATAATTTGTTCCAGACTCCTCAAGGGTGGCAAGAAGAATATGGAATATGACCGTGGCGGTGTTGGCGGCGGGCGCCAATTGTTGAATAATTAAAAAAATATCCTTTAAGAAGAAACTATCAAAGTCAAAGTAATTACGTATAACGATATTGTAATCTTCTTAAACTGACAATAAGTCATATTAGATTCTATAATGTTGTGTTTGCACGTTTCTATTAATAACGGGATTAAATATGTCAGTGTGAATTGTAATAATCATAATTGTACATTTCTGCGCAATTTGTAAATAGCGCGCGCGTCGATCATAGAGTCTACAAATCTGGACCAATTGGCTCCTGCCGCCTGACACCGCCACGGCCATATTCCCAGTCCTCCTTGCTCCCTTTGACGGGGAAAGGAATAAATTATTGATTCCTTGTGTGCTCTATCATGCTTTTAGTTTTATCATTCTATATAGTGTCGTGTGGAAATCAAATGGACATTCATCTCGGAGGTATCGGTTCAATGCAATAAATAAGAATCATTTTTCGGTTCTACGTGCACTCATATCACGAGCGTTTCCGCTTACACTATAAAGTATAGCAAAACCAAAGAAAGGGATGAGGCAGATTTTGAAAGGGGGAAAGAGTGACGCTACGTCGAGCGTCGTTTAGTCTAACCTTGGCTACCAGAGACTAGAAACATTGAGTATCATTGAGAATTAAAATAATCTGGACGTTATGCACGGAGAAGCTCTGGGACATGTTTATTAAAATCGGCAGGCTGTTAGAAATATTTACGTAGAATCACATTGGGCAAAGGACAAATTATTATTTGAGGATTTCATATACATGTATATAAATATAGGCGAATATTTTTTTGGTGCGTTCACGCCCGACATGCCTTCAAAGGGGAAAAATCCTGAAACCAGCATTAATGTAATTTTGGACGAACCATTAACGAGTGATTCGTGTGTCAAGCTGATTATCGAATTAGTAAAATACATACTGTATCAAAAGCAGCAGATACCATTTTCCTGCGATTCCTTGATCCAGCTTCAAGCAAAAGTTAAGCCGACCGACCGGAACTTTTCGTGCATAAAGGCTGTTTTGAACTCGTTAAAAAATACATCGGACCAGTTGGCATCGCAACTCGTTCAACAGGGATGTACGATAAGGGAGATTGTGATAATTGTAGGTGCCACGATTATATCGCCAAAGTTCCATGTCAGATTAGAACTACCCTCGCAAATACTTGACAGCCAAAAACATTTTGAATGTAAACATTCGCCAAGGAAGCCGCTAATAAGTCTCATGAGGTAAAGGAATGTGACATAATAAGGCCCCACGAAGATTTATTTTTATTACATCGGAATAATCCTGTTACGTTTGTATTGTATTGAAACAAGAATTACTTTCAGATCAATGTTGCAATGTACGGAACTGCAGGAGGAATTAATGTTGCCTTTAAGTCCAACAAACACCTTTGTACTGCTTCAGAAAACCGATAGTAATTCCGTATCGGAATTTTTTTTACCCAAGCCACAGTATACTCCTGCCTCGCCGACCTCGACTTGTTTTCGCATCAAATTACAACACAATAGCCAAGTAATACCTCAATGTAATTGTGTAGAAATAGTTAAAGTCTACGATGAGGTATCTGACACTGCCATTGCTGAAAGAAAAGAAGTACAGACGGCGGAGAGTAATGCGCTCGATCAAGCCTCCTATATATGGTATCAATCCAAAGAGGTTATTAAGGGATTTAAGTATGCAAGGTGATCGTGATTTTCTAACATGATGATACCAATAAATCTCATACTTTGAGAAATAGAATTGTTCTGATCCACAGTTATATTCATTTTTCAGAAGTAATTTATTTTGACACGCATTTACCAAATCATAGGAAGAAAAAGGTACTTAAAGCACCGTATTGCAATGAATATATCAAGATGGAAACTTGAAACTGTGATCTTTGATACTTTATGTATCATCCTTTATATAGTGGTACAATGCATGACAATTTATATTTTGACGTATCTCTGTTTGGCGTTAAAATATGTACCATATATTTTACATAAAAAATTGTTAAAAGAACTACAGAAAAATATAAATTTTATTGTGAATATCTAACTTAGATTTGATCTAGCTGTGTATAATTTCTCTCATGCTTTTGACATTGCTGAGACCTACTATACCGTTGAATGCGCATTGCTACAATTAATAGGTTTAGGTTGCAAGTTTTATCATCGCATCGGTATATATGAAATAAATATAGCAAGTGATTGACTAAAGATGTTTTCTTTCGTGAAAACAGCCCTCCACCTTTTCATAATACCAATGACATTGACAACCAAACGTATGTTTTTAGCAGCTTTTCTGCAGTAAAACATACTTTACGCATGTTGCATCTTCATCAAATTTGTTACTTCACAGACTACATCAGATATCTTGTTTTTAATATATACATTTTTAGTACGTGGTAATAGATAGTACTAGCACTCATGACTAGGCACAAAGTTCCGTCTTACGTCATACCTAGAAGGCAATTGCAAACAGCATTCTTTACACACATAAGTGCAATATCTCTTCGAAAACAATTGAAATAAAAATGACATACTGACCTATTTGACCATGATATCCGATACAAACCAGATATGTTATTATGCGTGTCATAATGATCTTTGCCAATGTCAAAAGATCATGGTAGTGGGGAAAAATGTATTTTAGCACCCTGGGGTATCACAGAACGTTATCACATGTGTATAACAATTCGTGCATGTAACGACAAATTAATCATGAACGGCCTAAAGTTTTTAAGTGCGGAACAAAAAAAATTTTGGTGCGACAATGGCTATATTAAACTGTCTGGCATATTTTCGGAGAAGGAAATGAACGAAATATCTGATGCTTATAACGAATTATTTGAGAGAAAAGCTCGTGAGAATCTGAATGGTTTAGAATCCGCTTGGGCTGGAGAAGATATGAAAAAAGCTGCTGGATACATCGATTATACGGTGAGCGTGGGTTACCGATAAGATATTTTGCTGCATTAGTTGCGTAAACGACATGGGCATACGCTAAATTAAAATATATTTAATTCCCAAACAGGTGAAGTCCATCCACAATCTTCAAATGCACAGTGCAGTCTTTACAAGGGTTATTACAAACCCAAAGCTTTTAGATGCTCTAGAAGATGTTATGGACACTAAAGATATCCTGCTTCATCATACTAAGGCGCACATAAAACCACCGGAAAAAGGAGCACCTTATTTGATGCATCAAGACTATCATTATTTCCCTTTTAAGAAACATACCATGCTGGCTGTGTTTCTACATCTAGATGACACAACACCGGAGAATGGTGGATTAGCAATCTATCCCGGCAGCCACAAACTTGGTCCTTTGGAAGATCATGGATTATCAGATGAAAAAGGCGAACAATATCATTATGTTGATCCAAAAAAATTTCCTATATCGGGAGCCACACCTGTGTCTGCCAAAAGGGGAGAAGTCATAATCTTTTCTTATTTGCTCCTTCATGGATCTTACTTAAATCTTTCATCAAAGTGTAGGCGTATGTTTTTGATGCAAGCGAGAGCCGCGGATGATGAACCGGTGACGGATGTGCACAAATCACCATGCCAGAATCTTGTACTGCGCGGTATGAACGTTTATAGGGAAGCGTCCATGGCCAATAGATTTGTACATTAAAGATTCAAGAGAACTGTCAGAAACGCACATGTTGCGCATTAGAAGCAACCTACTTATTGTTTTATGACCGTTTGCACTCTTATAATAATAAAAATATCTTTCTGCAATCATGCATAATTAATCCTGTTCGTATGACACCCAATTTTTTATGTTTGTTTTTTTTTCGCCTAATCCATATGCGATGACCGTTCGACCATGACGCGAATCTCAAAGCACATAAAAGAGCTCTGATATACAGAGTAATAAAATTAATCTGTATATTCCATAAATAAAAATAAATAATAAATAAAATCGTGCAAAAGTATCTGGAATGGTAGGTCATATAATTTTTAACTCAAGTAACTTTTGACACTCAATGAAACGCGTTACTAACATTGGTGTTAAACTCTGAATGCTCATTCTTCGACTCGTTCTAATACTCCTTCATGTCGTGCTCAACGCGTTCCTCGCGTTTTTCCACATTATACACAGTTCAATTTTGACACGGCAACGAAATAACATTGAACGTCGAATCCGTGTACGTACATGATCCGACAAAGGTGGAAAATTGCCCGCCATTTGTAGCGATAGAGATTAAATTAATAGGATATCGGAAAATAAATAATGCACGAACGACGATAGAAATGAATTTTGGAATTCCGGTCTTTATGCCATTACTCAATGATAAAAGACGCGGCAGCATTTCAGGCTAAGGCGATAATTTAACATCGCAGAGGTAATCGAGGATGATTGAGAAAAAAAAAGGGGGATAACTAGACTCCCAACATAGCGCGTATACCGCGTACACTATAACTTGAGCGATCGGGCGAGATGTGAAGACCGATCGTGGGAGTTGGACTGAGAAACGGAGGAACGCGCGGACTGCGAACCGCCAGAGTGTTGTCGACGAGAAGGACACACGAAAGTGAGAATTTCTTGTTTTTTTACATCGGAAGATCGAAAATCACGGGGAAAAGGATGGTGGAAGCACGTTTCACGGATTTGTCGAACGAACAAAGTTGTTTGACGTGAAAACGTTATCCATTTGTGCGCGAAGTGAAACACATGTGTCGGCCGAACCGTGTTTTCTACCACATAGTGCCCGTCCCGTGTTTGGCCCGTGAAAATATTTCGGTCAGAAAGCAAAGTTGAACTCGTGGCACCGTCGCTAAAAGACCACCGTCGTCTTTGCCTTCCTAGGCACACGTAGCAGCGATGTACCGTTTTCCGAAGATCAAATAGAGTTTGTTGCGGAAGGCGGCAGTGCGTGGGTGGGTGGGTGTCTAGCGACTACCACTCTTGTACATCAAAACCCTCTTGGAATTTTCGATAAAATATTACTGACAAACCGATGATATCGTCTTCTGCAATTCGGCGTTATCCTCTCCGATCGAAGATTATCGATTGGCAGACTGATCGTACGGTTCTGCTCCTGTATCGGAAAAAAAATACGCCCATTGAACCCAAAACCAATGCTACTCTCATATTCGCTCTTTGATTCCGCCTTGATTTAACGATTGTATACCAATCAATTTTAGTACAATCGCATATCGTTGCCGTTTATAACCTACTCAGTCCGGAGATAGAGTTGTTTCTCTTGGTTAGACGTTATAGTTGAGTTACCAACTTGTGCACGAGCCTCCATGGTCTACCTGCTTTCAAAACTCCACGAACAACACGACAGACCTACTATCGCGAGTATATTGGTTAGTCCTCTCACGACGATTTCCCCTTTTGCCAAACACGTTTGTTATATAATAGCCAACGAAGAAGATGTATGACCTAAACTTTAAAGGAAAATCTCTTTAGCAAGTTGTTGTTGCTAGTCCTGCCACGAATACCTTGCTCTTTGGGAGAAGGGCCTTGTACAGGGTCCTATCTCCACTTTATAACAGATAATCAGAGACTCGAGTATGAGAGGTCAAGCGGAGGAAAATGGATATCGGTAAAGTATCAGCATGCGTGAGAAGTCAGCAGAATGTCATGCTCACGCAGGTCACGTGAGGGGCACGACAGAAATGTGCTCACGTGATCCACCTACATTGCACCCGACCCTTGCCAAGGCAAATGGTAAAAATTCAAGTCCTCAGCCGGTTCATCGCACGGAAGCACGCATCGATGGTAATCTCCTTCCGACACCTGGAGGACGATTAAAATTTTTTAAAGACGGAAAATTCATTTTGGAACTATCCCATCGCAGAGATGGAGAAAGAACTACGTGGTTTCCCGTTCCAAAGAAAACCTTTTGGCCACCAGCTAGCACAACTCCAAATCGGCAGGAGAGTTCGACTTCTCTCAGCGGTATGTATCACGCTTGTACCTACAGTTTTACTGCACCGAACTCGCAGAAATCCTCACTCGTGCCTAAAAAGTATACTTCGAATGGACCGGCATCTTACTTAAGCCATAACGTTTGATTTACAGTTTCCGACGACAATTCTTCGGTACAATCAAGCCCCTGGCAAAGAGATCACTGTTGGAAACAAGCAAACCCCAGACGCAGGATATCTACAGAATTTAACTTCTATTATCGTAGAAATCCAAGAAATCCTCTATGCGCGCATCCTCGCTTGATCGCAAGAAAGCGCAGACGTCCCTTAGATCCTGCGGTGCTGCTACTCGTTCCAGAATCGGTAACGAGTTACTCGAGACCAGCGCGTAAACTGAACGGCGCATCGTCAGGAAAGGTCTTGAGTTTGATTATCGACAAACTGGCGCGTCTCTTGGATCCTAATGTTGTTTCCCCTCGCAAACGTATATTGCGCGAACTGGAAAGAGTATCTCTGGAAGATCAGGCGTCCAAGAGAAGGGCGACTCCGCAGCCCGTTTGCACGGCAAACGTCCCTACCACTTCTCCAAAGCAGTTGTCGTCGTACAGTATAACTAGTATTTTAGGCGAAGACAAGCCGAGTTCCGAGCAGGGATTCTTGCGGAATTTACTGAAACCGGATGACAGGCAAACTGTGAAATACTCATTGAGTAACTCTTATCCTAGAGTACGAATGGAGCCTTATATCGGTACCACCAACCCGCCCGTTCATCATCCGCTTTACGGGGTCCCGATGTTACCTCCCGGACCATACAGAGCACCTTTATGGATGCACTACCCATCACCCGTCCATTATCCCCCTCCTATGCCGTTGTACGCGCCGCCGCCGCCTCATCCGCCATCCCCGCCCGTACATCACTACAAAGACTACAGGGAACAAGCTCTCACACCTCCTTCAGGTACGTGCTCATAGAAACTGGCACCACCGCGGCGCCCGTTCGCCAAACCATGAGATAGACATTTAATAAATTTCTTTATCCCGACCGCAGATATGCCTCTGAATCTGTCGAAGCATGCAGGTTGAATCTCAGGATCCCAAAAGTTGGTGCCTTATCGATGGACAAAACTATGCAAACACTGCCCATGCAACGACAATGCGATATATTAGTATTTTTTTATCCATAAACAATAGCGTCATAGTAAGTAGAGATATCCGGCCAGAGAGATAAAATCTGGAAGGGACACTTGTACATAAAAATGCATAAACTATCGACAACCGTATAGGTATTTTACGTTATTATTATCTAATTCAATCATGAGTAGTATTATAAAAATTAAAGAACTACCGATGTACCAGTAAAAGTATGTATACGTTACATAATTTCTACGATTTGTCAATGCGACACGATCAAGCCGGATCGTGAGTTTGAGCCTTTTGCAAGGAAACGCGGCCGTTTTAGCATAAAAAGGTATTCGCGCGGGGTACGACTTTGCGCAAAGGCATGTCGAAGGAAAGCTTACTACTCGTGATTTTGACACCGCGACGAAAAGGACAGCACGCTCTCACCTATGCATCTCATTTATGCATTACCTTGTTATTCTTATTAACGTTACTGTCATTATTATCATTAGTAAATGATACGACTATCCATTTTAAAAGATTCATAAGAAAGACATAGAATTATGTACAGAACGGATTATTGCCTATATTTGGTACGATTAATTATTCTTACAAATAGTAATACTTTAATAAATCTAGGTTAAAGATATCCACAACAGTATACATTTATTTATACGATAATAACGAGAAGAGAACAAATAATCGCTTGGTAAAGACCGTCGGGTGTGCCTTAAACGACTATCCAAATTTCGCGAAGCTAAATTATAAACTCTTACAAATATGTATTATTATTAGTAGTACTTTTATCGTGTACATATGAACATAACCGAGCGTTACTTATTTGCATCAAATTGACACATTCGTCATCTTATTTATTGTTAGTCAGGCGCATTAGGAAACGATTTCCGGAAAAAGGCAAGCTCGCACAGGCTCTACAAAGTAGTGAGTAACTATAATTATTCATCTACGTAAACTTTTTATCGATTCCGACGATCAGAAAAAGTATGTGACTGCGCGTAAGCAATTGTATAGAAAGACTAATTTCGTAAATATAAATATTTCATATACTACACCCCCCGAGTATTTTATTTGGCACATGGCGCAGAAATGGGGAAAGCGCGGGAGTAAACGGGCGGCGAAGGGAGCGTTCTACTCGTAAACTATCTCGTGGCGGGGCCTCGAAGTTGCAGCGGCGCGGCCAAGGTGCGGGCGTGCTAAAGCGAAGGAGAGAAGGCTCGTTGTTCGCCAACCCGGAATTACGGGTTGGGTCGAGTTACGGGGGCGGTCGCGTAGCAAGAAAGGGCAGATCCGGGCTCCGGGCGAAGAGAGGCGCGTATCGAGATTCGAATTTGGCGGCGAGGCGAGGTTCGCGAATGCGGCGAAAAATTGGCGAGCGGGGCTCGATTTGTTTGGCGAATCCGCTGGAGCCCCCTCTCCGCCGGCGCGTGGTAACGCAGACGCGCCGCGGCGAAGTGCGGGGAACGCGCGCGCAATCGTGTCGGGTCTTGGTAGTATCCTACCCGTGGCCTTGTTTTGCGTTATTCGGTGGCCGGGTCGTATCGGGTTGAACCGCGCGCTTTCCTCGGGGAATCGGCGAGAGTTGGTCTGTCCGGCGGAGGTAGTAGGGCATCTTCCGGGTCGAGCGCGTGCACGTATCTGGAGCAGGGCCGGCGGTGGTGCCGGCGGTGCTTCGAATCCACACGGGTCAGCGTAAAAGGAGTGTACGTCGCACCGGTAGAGGGGAGCAGACAGCGGGCTTCCCTGGTGGTGTGCATGTAGCCCGCTCGCCAAAACGAAAATGGCGGTGTTCCCGTATGAACGGAGCAACGGCCACTGACGATGCTCGATTCCGTAACGGACACGTGAGCCCCCGACCGTGTGCGCGCCGATTTCGCCTATTCCCACCGTCCACGTAGGACCGCCGTGCAGTGTCGCCCAAGGATAACGCGTCGAAAGGGGGGCCAGCGAGGAAGGACGAGGAGAGCAGCACCCAACGAATTTCCACTCGACGACGGACAAACAAACACGATGGAGTGACACCGCGAAGTGTTGACTCCGTGGACAAGTGGGAAGTGTCGGCTGATTACGTTCGCGTCGTTGGAGGACGATAAGCCTTCATGCCGATGCCGGCCGAATACCACGAGAGCCACGGTAACCACGAGAACGCTAATTTCGCTCTCGGGGCCACACAGGACGCCAGCAACATGACGACCAACATGTACCGGGTGGGAGGTAAAGCAACCGCACGCACGCTCTCGCCTCTCGCCTCTCGCCTTCCGTCTTCCGCCTTCCGCCTTCCGCCGGCCGAGGGGCACGCCGCGATCGGGCGTATCGGCCCCTCGGCCCCGCGGCTCCGGGGCCCCACGGCCTAGTCTCGGCCTCGGCCTCGACCGCCGCTTCGATCACCTCCTCGAATTAATCTTTGCAAATGGCATCGGGATGGCGTCTCCCCTCTACCCTCCACCCCCTTTCCTTTTTCTCCTTTCTTTCTTCCTTCCTTCCTTCCTTCCTTCCGTCCTTTCTTTCTTTCTTTCTTTCTTCCTTTCTTCCTTTCTTCCTTCCTTCCTTCCTTCCTTCCTTCCTTCCTTCCTTCCTTCCTTCCTTCCTTCCTTCCTGCCTGCCTGCCTTCCTTCCTTCCTTCCTTCCTTCCTTCCTTTCTTCCTTCCTTCCTTCCTTCCTTCCTTCCTTCCTTCCTTCCTTCCTTCCTTCCTTCCTTCCTTCCTTCCTTCCTTCCTTCCTTCCTTCCTCTTCCCGCGGACGACCCCCTTTCGCCCGCTCTTCCACCGAATTTCCCTTTTTCTCCTATCCGTCCATCGACCCCCACACACCTCCCGAACGTCCCTGCCGTACACCTGCTTTCTCCCCCCCCCCCTCCCACGGACCGATTCTCCAGGACCGACGTTCCCGCCGGGTCCAGCGAGTGCCACGATGCCGATGTCTTTTGGCCCGTGCTAGAATACGCGTGGTCCCGCTTTACCGGGCATCGCGCTCCTCAAAGATTCCTCCCTGTCCCTCGGCTGGCACGGACCGATTCGCGCTTTCTTCCGAACGCCCACCCCCTCTCCCCGCTCCCGTGGATCGCGCGCTTACGTACCCATTATTCAATCCCCTAATAATAATCTAGCTTTCCATTTTTCTGCTTATGTTGCCCTTTTCTTTTCTTTCCCGTTACTTCGAGCCGAATCGAGTTCCACCGACAGACATCCCATACCTCCTTTCGCTTTAACCTCTGTACTGCGATCCGATTCATCGGCTTTACCCGTCACGATCGTGCATATTTCTATCTACCGATTTTCGAAGCACTTGAGCGAGCGATGCCCCTCGATCGCACCGTACTCTATCGGCATCCACGATTTACAACACGACCGATTTTAATTATTGGCACGAAGCGTCTATGGCGAAAAAATTTCGCAAAGGAGATTATGAAATTGAGGTGTTTAATTAATTATGCGCCCGTCATCCGAAGAAATCTTTATTAAGTGTATTCTACTTTGGTTTTTAGATTACGTATATTTTGAAACAAGTTCGACTGCGCCTTATCAAATAAGAAGGATAGAGGAATTAAATAAGGTAAGAAATAGTCGCTTGGCATTATCCTTTGTATATTTATAAGTTAGATTCTTTGAGTAATTCTAAGTAGTACCGTTACGTATGCGTCTTGTACGTTCGTATATATTAGGAAATAAATACGGATGCGGTACAAGTTTCGTATAATTGTGCATTACCGTTAGCGATAACAGACCCAAGAATAGCGCAGGTACTCTGTGTCGCTGATATGCCATATTTAACGGTACTATGCTAAAAGCGCCGTACATACTTTTGATTCTACCGATCAAACGTTGCAGACCGCGAGTGGGAATGTGGAAGCAAAAGTCATGTGCTTCTTCAGGCGGAGGGATTTACCTTCTACTCTTATCATGCTGGCGGATAAACACCAATGTAAGTAAACCACGCTCGTTTAACAAAACTTATTGCATTCTCAAACTATCCTCTACCTTGTCGCACGCGTCAAACTAATTTCGAGGAGCGATCGTCGTTGGTAGGAAATTCTGCGCATACCGTATACTAAAGAAACGTATTCATTTTAAAATCTCGCGTAGTACCTAAAAATTATTTATCGCCGTTTTACGAATAGAGCACCATTGGAATACGATTCCAACGTACATATCAGCCCTGCACGTTTGACGTCTACATTTTTCATGTACACTCGCGTCTCCCTAATCTTCACGCGTACCAAAGTCGGGAGTTTAAAAAATACGAATCTTTAAATTCATAGGTTAACGAGCTGGATGATTTATATACACAAAGGGTCGCATAATGGAATGGTATAAAATCACATAGGAACGTTCGTAACGGAGGAAAACCAAAAGCACGATCTCGTATCGCAAAAGACTCTTCCAATGTTTAAGCAGAGTATTTCTTAGACACCTAAGCATGACGAAGAGTAACGTTTCGCGTCACGTCTCGTTACCCTCTCGTGTAACTCGGGCCGCGATAAAAAAGAATTCTTGAGATGGCGTGCGGGAAGAAAGGCGACGCGCAATACACAACGTTGACGAAGCTACGCCGACAATGTTCGCTCGCTGTTCATCCGTTCATCTCGGCGTATATCGCCTGCCGGGAGCTAAAACTCGAGGCGATCGAAACAAGGGCTGGAAGCACACGAAGGCCGTGCCCAACCGTTATCTTTCGAAATGTTTTTCTTGCACGATTCAACCGCAAAATCGAAAATATCGGTCCTTTCCGACCTTCGATCGCACGGCCTCGGTGGTTCGAGGATTCACCGTGGGTAGACTCGTTACATCGTTGTACCTTTCAAAGGACATGGCTGCGCGCTTAACGATGCCAATAACGATCATTCGCGCGCAAATCATCGGCGCACATCAATTAGATCAAAATGTCCATCAATGTCGCCATTTGGCAGCGCACGCTCGTCGGCGCAACGTCGGTGATTTTTTTTTTCTCCTCTTTGAAATGGCAAAGATAATGAGACGCGGGGATTTGGGGGAGGGGGTGGGAATGCATAATAAGTAAAGTCGGGGGGTGGTCGAGGGGTGGAATAGGGGTTGTATCGATCTGGCTGGGGGTGGGTAAGGGGGTAGAATACACCCACTGGTCCACCCTCCTCTTTCCACGTCCCTCGACCCCAAACCCCATCCTGTCCCATTCCGCTCCACCTTTCCTCCCGCTGCCCTCGACTAAATGAATGACTGACGCAGGCCTTGCGCCAGTGTGCGTTTACCCATCTATCCAGCGGGCCCGTGCGCGCGCGCGCACACACACGGCACGCGACGCGCGAGTGGCACGCGCACAACCGCGAGCGAGCGCGCTATCGGCCGCGGTGTAAAGATACGCCGGACGCACACACGCACGCCTGCGCCTGGACGAAAATGGTGGGGTCCCTCTAGCCATCTTCGTTTTAAGCATTTACCCCCGCCGCTTCGGACGGCGGCCCTTGGTTTCTATCGTAGGTGTGTATACACTTCTCTGTGTGGTACGCCCCAGGTTGGTTGTGCGGGACGAGCGCGCCCAGCGCGTCCGTGTATGGGTTCGTCCACCGGTATTTGCTTCGAATCGGGCGCCGCTCCCCTTTCTACCGTACTCTCATTTCGCCCTTCTGCATTTCGAATTTGCGGAAAATAAATGATGCGTACTTTTGTCTTTCCCGATTACGACATTGCCCTCCACATGCTTATCCTCAGGATGACCGTTCAGCGATGTTTGGCCGCGTCTATCTTATACTTGGATGCTTCGATCCGAAATTACGATTCAAGTCGATTCTTCATCCTCTCCGCTCCGAAATTTACTCAAATCACTCTGCAATCCCTTTACCGCTATTTAGATTTTACGACGATTGTCCTTTGGTCCAACGAACTCTTCGATTCTTACAATCTTTGCGGATGTAATGCTTTTGACGGACTTTCTCCGAATTTCTCTGACATACGTTGCTCCGCCATAAAAGACCTAACTTGGCACAATTTTGACTTTTTACGAATTGCGTAACGTTCGATGAGATCGCGATGTTATATAAACGTAGCAGGGATGACATTGGGCAAACATACGAATCGCTCTCAGAGATCGGTATATTTACATTTTATTAATGAAAGGCCAATAATTGGAAACACGTTTTCTTCGCCGTTCCTAATACTACTTTACTTAGTATTAATGTATTTCTCGAGAATGGACTACCGTACATTCCCGAGTTTTTGTATTACTACATGTGCGTTTAATGTTATTCCATCCGGTACGTAAATGTGCTAATGTATACGAATATTTGTTTAACTTGGAATAATTGATTTTTATTAGACCACCCGATCGGACTACCATTATGTTACAACGATCGAACGTGTATCGTCAAAGACATTGTCTGCATCTGTAAATAGAAACGCGATTGGAATTGGCTGACAGAATCCAAAATCATAATGAAACGTTGTAGCATGTTTGTCCGTTTACTACGCGCCATACGCATGAGATACATTGAAAAATTTATCTTTGAGGTGCACCAAACATAAATTATGAAATCGTTACTCTTCTTGGGCTTTCTCTTAGAGTCTTTAGTGCAAGAAAAGCATGTGTTAAAATGAATTATATTCCAAATCAAGAAACCAAGAAATGGTAGAGTGGGTCCTATAATGAAAATTACAGTGGCAAGCGCGGAGCAGCAGAGGTCCGAATCCCCTGCGAGCACACAGAGTCAGAAACTCGAGAATCCAGATACAACTAAGGAAATGACTAGTAAAGATGGGATCGGGCCCAAAGTGATGATCAAAGGGGGCGGGAAGGGGGGCTGGCTGAAGGCCCCGCTATCGGAGGCCCAAGAGCCCCATGGTGAGTGAGCAGTTGATCAAAAGGTGACCTTTACGGATGAATCTAGTTATTGTCCATTCATAGCCTAGATTACAGATTGAGTTACTTTTCTATGCAAAAAAAAAAGATACGAGAACGGGAATACTTAAAGACAAGTCTTAAGTTTCTTTTTTTTTTTACACATTTTTTTCCTCACCTCATTTTTACCGAACAATGCTATACTTGCACTCCTGATACATGTGTCTTTTGAGAACGAGATTTTAGTCGCGATCATCTTGAAAACTGTAAACCTTGCGTCGAAGAAGATCTTTTACTGTCAGGTTGTAACCTATCTGAGATAATGAAGTTATGTACGCGAGAGCAGAACAGGATGTTCAGAGCATTTTGGATGTACCTTTGCTTAACAGAGATGAGATTGTTTTACTATAAAAATTTTTGAAAAGACGCATAGCGATTCGTCTTCGCGTGATATAATGTTCGTTGCGAGGAGTATTAAATATAGAATAACGCAGGATTCCAAGATTCATCGGTAAGCGATAAAAATAATGTTCACCTTTTGATTGTCTCATTAATCTGACATAGAAGCCAGTGATGATGCAAGGCTGATGATCTAGCGGCGGGATTTAAAAAAATTCTTTGTAATCTTGGTGTGTGCCAGAAATTTAGGCAAAATTCACTGTAAGGCCAAAGAGACAAAAAATTGGGTTTAACTATGACCCCTTTATTTTAGTTACATAGTAAGGGGTTCAATGGTGACTTCTCTGTAAATACATTGTATTTACAGAAATACCCATACATCTCTCACAGTACCATCATACGAGCTCATAATCATTCGTATTCATATCTACAGTCCCATTAATGTTCATAAGTCACGATTCACGTCATAGTCATCTATTCTCTACATCATTTATTCCGCTCTAATCAGTATGATTTTGAGCGCAAGAAAGAACATTTAATCATTATTTGCAATCGCTCAATATCATTCTCATTCTTCTACTTTCACTTCATCGTCGCCAAAAATCCCGCCGCATAAAATGATGATTCTTTAGTAATCTGAGGCTTCTTTAAAACACGATATATCTCCAAAAATTGATTTTATATTCGATACATGTAATCGTTTTTCCTTTTCCCTATTTTGTTGCCCGCTCTTGCTAGTACATTGATTTCAGTATTATACGTTTTAATCGATTCTGCCACATTCCTGCGTTTCATTTACATTTAATTTAAATTATTATACGTTAAAACATATAATTGGAGAATGCATGCCTAAAACTTTAATGCTTTTAATTAAGGAAAATCAGTGATCATTGTAGTCACGACAGTATCGGAGAAGATACAGTAGCAAGAGATACACAGTAATATTGACAATATGCTTCGTATATAAATTTCTCCAAAGTCTCAGAACGTGTAGTGTAAACATTGAAAATGATCGTATCGATAGTATAATCAGGTCTATGTTATTTTGGAAATTCATTAACAGTCGATAGTCGATAATCATTAATAGTCGGTCTGAAAAATATTGACAGAAATTTAGTTTCGTTTTATCATCTTGATTTTCAGCAAGACATTTCTTTACTTTTTGCCTTTCTTCATTTATTTCAATTTCCATGGTGCGTATCTATCGGTGAGCGACGTTAATAATAACGTATACTTTTCTTCTCAACATTCAGGGGTGGAAGAAACCGTGGTCGGAGCCGGCGGAGTTACGGAATTAAGTAGTAAACAACGTCACCAAATGAAGCACAGAGAACTGTTTTTATCGCGGCAAGTTGATACAGTAGCTGTTACGCATATAAGGGGCAAATGTTGCGTAACATTGTTGAACGAAACGGAATCTTTATTGAGCTATCTGAATAAGGAAGACTCTTTTTTCTACTGCTTAGTATTCGATCCAGCTCAACGTACTTTGCTTGCCGATAAAGGTAATAGCAGAAAACCCTCGTTCGTTCAAGCAAAACCTAACAATTGCGTTTCCTACGATAAATTAGTATCGCTTATCCGTATATCGAGATGGATACAATTTCTTTCAGGTGAGATTAGAGTAGGCAGCAGGTACCAAGCCGACGGCATAGCTCCATCGCCGCTGACACCGGCTGAAAGGGAGTCAGATCCTCGTAGACTGCAGGACTTGGAAACACTGGTGTGGACACCGCGTCATTCGCTTACCGACCGTCAGATCGATCAATTTCTCGTTGTCAGTAGATCCGTAGGGACTTTTGCAAGAGCGCTGGATTGTTCTTCGTCGGTCAAGCAGCCTTCCCTGCATATGTCTGCGGCAGCTGCGTCCAGGGATATTACCCTTGTAAGTAGGGGCTCGAGGTGATCGAGGTGCAGCGCACGGTCAGTGTTCCGGATACGTATCTCACGCGTTTCGTCCTTTCAGTTTCACGCTATGGATACCTTGCATCGACACAGCTACGACGTCGCGAAGGCAATGTCGTCTTTGGTCCCCAGTTCTGGCCCAGTATTATGCAGAGACGAAATGGAAGAGTGGAGCGCGTCCGAAGCCAATCTCTTCGAGGAGGCTTTGGACAAGTACGGAAAAGACTTCTCCGACATTCGTCAAGACTTTGTAAGTGTAGCATCAAGAGTATACGTTAAGGGTCGAACTTGAAAGAGACGATGACGCGAATGCGACATTTCAGCTACCGTGGAAGACGCTGAAGAATGTCATAGAGTACTATTATATGTGGAAAACGACGGATCGATACGTACAGCAGAAGAGAGTGAAAGCCGTGGAAGCGGAAAGCAAATTGAAGCAGGTTTACATACCAAATTTCAATAAAACAAGTCCAGCCACGACGGCGGGCTCGGGTGCCACGATCGTACCTCTAGGCAACAGCAATAACAATACCAATGGTAAGCCAACGAACGTGCTCAATGGAAATAGCAACGGTAGTATGACGAGCGATACAACCGGGATACTCATGGTGGGCGTCGGTGGTAAACCATGCGAGAGTTGCCAAGTCATGCAGAGTCCTCAGTGGTACGCCTGGGGTCCGCCGCACATGCAGTGCCGGCTCTGTCAGTCATGCTGGATGTATTGGAAGAAATACGGCGGTCTGAAGGTACTACCGATGTCTCGGAAAGTGAGCCTTTAGGAGTTGGGCATAACGCGCGTCCATACGTAAAGCGTCCTCAAACTCCTAAAGTTTACGAAGAGAGAGAGAGGGAGAGAGGGAGAGAGGGAGAACGAGGGAGAACGAGGGTTCTCCTCCGTGGACCTACGGTCTGCCACTATCCTTTGACCTATGCTTTAGGTACCATCGCGCATCGACGACGTGGATCTGGACAAAAAGAGAAGCGGTACCGGCTCCGACGAGGAGAGCAAAGGAATCGGCGGTGCTCACCGACCTCATCGATGCAGCATTCCCTCCTGCGGGAAGGAATTTAAGCTGAAGGCGCACCTCAGTCGTCACTACGCGAGCGCTCACGGCGTCGACTTGCGGGGAAGCGGTGTGAGTGGCGGCGGCGGCGGCAGTGGCTCACCCCGTCCGGTAATGAAGACCAGATCCGCCTTCTACTTACGCACCTCGGCGCTGGCGCGGGCCGCGCGGCGCCTCTGCGCGGCGCAGCTGCGCACGCGTCATGCGGCAAGGGCGCCTCATCAGCCGGTGAACGCTACTCCCCTGCGACACCTCTGCGCCTCGCCGCAGCTCACCTCGAAAAGCCCCGCGGAGCTGCGCATACTGGCGCGGGCCGTGCGTCCGCGTCCGCGGCCTCGCGTCACCGACATCGCGACGCGCCTGGGGGATCATCCTGCACCGCGGCAGCCGGGGGATTGGGACTGGCTCGCGCTCACCGCACCCGCGCAGCGGAAGCAGCCCGATCGAGTGTCCTTTCCGCGACCGCCAAAAGCACCCGGCAAGTACCTTTAAGTCCGCGATCGTATGCGCCGCTTCTAAAGACGGATTCCAATCCGATTTGCCGCAACTCTGGTACGCCCGAATGCGGCGAGATGACCGGACCGATCGTACGATCGGCGCGTGCAAAGCTCTCTCGCTGTACCGGAGTCTTATTGCCGTCGCTAATCTTGTTTCCGCAAATCTTTCCTTGCGCAGATGGTAGCCTCTTGTACGAAAGAGTACCGAATAAACCGGAAGTCGACAGACTGACCTTGACCCCACCGCAGCCGCAACCTACTATGCAACCGCAGCAAACTATCTTAAAACGCACAAGGCCACCGTTCGACGAGATCAATGGATCGGATGGTAAGTTTCAGAAGCATGCATGGTCGATCGGATCTTCTTGTACGAATATCTTAAATGTCGGTATTGAATTTGGTCTCTGTTTATTGGCTTCTACTCGGATGTGGATTGGGATGAAGGTAAAGGGATTTAGCATTGACACACGTAGATGCCCTATCAGGCCCCGTAGCGGCCGACGATCGTTTAGCGATCACCGATCCTTACCGGAAGGAACCTTCTTTTCCTCCCTCCCCACTCTCTGTTCTTTTCTTTAATCGAAAATCATCTTCGTTGATGCCAGCGTTCTTCTGCTTCGATAGGTATCGCCCTAAGTGCAGGGCTCCCTGGTGGACCTCCTGCAAAAAGGGCTCACCATTCTCAGCAACTTCACCCAAAGCACGGTCTGGAGCACGCGACGGGCGCCGTTCTGCCGCTCGCGCCGCCACTGAACGGCAGGGCAGCCCACCCGCACTCGCTGTCGCACGGAGGCCCTCCTTTGTCCAGAAGTAACGCGCGCAAACAGGTCATATCTTGGATGGACGCGCCGGACGACGTTTACTTTCGGGCATCGGAACAGACCAAGTCAGTCGATCGTAACTGGACACAAAGTTTGGCCATGCGCTAATGGCAAATGGAGGTGCGGCCGATAGTAAACGGGGCGAACGATTGGTTTTGTTGCAGAAGACTCAGAAGGACCCTCTCCTCGGTGGAATTGCGAAGGGCGGCGCGCAAACCTTGGCGCAGACTGCCATCGCCGTTGCACCCTCCTTCTCATTCGCAGAGAGCGGTACGCGGAGATGACATGGTCGTCATCCTCGACTGAATCGACAACACAATCAATCAGGCATGCCGGCCGCCAAAACCGGGGTGTCCAGAACGAAATCGTGCTGTTATTGTAATTTTAATGCCAGGGACGACCGCGGTTAAGATTCCAGCTTTATCATATTGTCATTGGCAGCTCTGACGTTGAGCAAGGACTACTCCGCCGTTTGGAATTTTTTCAACGATCGTCACGACGGTACGTCGCCGACGTGATCGATGGTCTCGCTTAACCGAGCTCGCATGCTGTGCGTTGGCATACCTTTGCATACCGCTGAACATACTTCACGGCCGTGATACGCGGGGCGACCGTACTGGAATTTAATGTTCATCGAACCTAAAAGATCAAGTCATAACAACGTGAAACATGATTTTCTATTCGTATTAATTAATTATTGTTGTTATTAATAATAATTATTAATAATTGAATGTACATATACATCATACCAGACATTCATACATGCATAAGCAGGCATCACGGTGTCCAACAGCGCTGGACACGACTTTACGTCGATAAAATTTGGCCCACACGCGCACACAAGCTCATGAACGTTAAGGCCGTGGGCGTACGGTAACGAATGGGGCGAGAGAACGAGATTGAAAGAGAGGGAGAGAAAGGAATGAGATTGCACGCAAGGGGAAGAGAGAGAGAGTGCGCGAAAGAAAAAGAGTGAGAGAAAGAAAGAAAGAATGCTCATTGTGAATATTTTTATTAAATTTTCAAGTTTGATGACTTCCGTCGCAACAATTAATAAATAAACATAAGCGTAAGTGAGAGAACGCAACCGATCCGTTTTTTTGCCGCTTGCCTCCCCTCCCTATGACCTTACTTTCCTCTAGGTCCACCGACCGATGATAAAGCACGTTTACTCTCGAGACAAATTTTCTTTTCCCATGCTTTCCCTTTCATGCGTATACCTCAAGTTAATTGTGATCCATGCCTTTGAAATTTTAATTATTCGTATAAATCATAAATATCGAATGTTTCTCAAATTCCTGGTGCGCACCATAAAACTTATCCCATAGAAACAAGCTTAAACAATTCGAGCCGCAAGGCTCCTTTGTCATTCGTTACGCGGTGTGGATTTACCGGTAATTTCTCCGAGATCGTTTCTACCGGACGTATGAACGTTTTTCATTGGCCCATTATAAAGCGTCGAATGACAAATTCCGTTTACGCTACTGTACGCGTGGAGTTATGGTTCACAGACGTACATAGACTGCGTCTTTTGGGTAAACGTGGATATTGTATAATCGTCGCAATAAACAATACCGGAATAGCCGATAAAAAATAAATTTAACATAAATGTTTTAAAGTAAACTCGTTTATTCCTCTTTGTTCAACTGGCTAATAATATGGAGGGGATATCGGGGAGTGAGGTTAGCTTTTTACATATATCACATCAGTTTGTTGTATCCGAAGTGCAGTTTACAATCAAAACGGCGTCGTAACGCGCGTGGATAGTATGCGATTACTTGTCCTCTTTGTTAAGTTGTCAAACTCTATGTGAAGCATCGTTATTAAACAACTCTTTGCCGTACATCTAACACATAAGTACTGACAAATTGATTTTAAAAGCAGAATCAATCTCAGTCTTTAAGGATGGATGCTCAACAGTTACCTCATCCTCTGCCAGCCATGATGAGCTTGTCTTCGAATAGCAACCTCTCGATACCCGGGATAGATCCTCCGAAAGCATTGCCAAGCCTCTTGAGCTTAAAAGTTGCGCCGCCTACAGAATTGCAGAATCAGAATACCGGCGATGATGCCAGGGACACGGATGGAGAATCGGTAAAACTTCCAGCAGCCTTGGAGCAGGCACTTGCTTTTAAAACGGAACGGGCCAAAGAGTTGGGTGGTGATCCCGACGATCTGGCCTCCTTAGGAAAATCTCAAAATGATGATATTACGACGGACGATGTAGCCGTATTAGAGGAAGTGATACCAGAACCCGAAACGGCTGCTGAAAAATTGGATTCTAAATTGAACAAGATGAAGAAGAAGAAAAAAAAGAAGAAGAAGAAGCATGTCGTTGATAAAAAGGAGTCTGAAAAGACAAAGGGCAGCGTTGAAGATGGCAAGTCAAACGAAGCTATGCCGGAAGTCGAATACATCCAAGAAGTACCAGGCATAAATGATTTGGAACCCATGTACAGACAGTTCGCCAGAATTTTCGAGGCATTCAAATTAACAGAACCTGAACCACGGCTGAACGACATAAGTGACAAAGGTGAACCCATAGGACAGTATCCACCCGTGACGAGCATGCAAACAGCCGGGAATGTTCCCAGCAAAATTCCGCCGCTAGACGATTTTGACGACGACACGGGTCCGCAGCAGCAGCAGCAAGGCACAGGAGAAAATGGGGCTCCTCGCCTTTCAAAACGAAAACTGAAACGACTAACGAGATTGAGCGTAGCGGAATTAAAACAGCTTGTAGGCCGCCCAGACGTTGTGGAGATGCACGACGTTACGGCGAGAGATCCCAAGTTACTCGTTCAGCTTAAAGCACACAGAAACACAGTACCAGTGCCTAGGCACTGGTGTTTTAAAAGGAAATATTTACAGGGCAAACGGGGCATTGAAAAACCCCCCTTTGACTTACCAGATTTCATAAAGCGCACTGGAATAACGGAAATGCGGGCCAGTTTACAAGAACGCGATGATACACGTACGTTGAAGGCAAAAATGCGAGAGAGGGCAAGGCCGAAGTTGGGAAAAATAGACATTGACTATCAAAAATTGCACGACGCATTTTTCAAATGGCAAACTAAACCACGCATGACCATTCACGGGGATCTCTATTACGAAGGAAAAGAGTTTGAAACGCGGCTTAAGGAAAAGAAACCCGGCGAATTGTCAGACGAATTACGGACCGCTCTTGGAATGCCGGTAGGACCCAATTGTCACAAAGTCCCGCCGCCATGGCTGATCGCCATGCAACGTTATGGTCCGCCGCCAAGTTATCCAAATCTGAAGATTCCTGGATTAAACGCGCCAATTCCAGAGGGATGCGCGTTTGGTTATCATGCCGGTGGCTGGGGAAAGCCTCCCGTCGACGAAACTGGAAGACCTTTGTACGGAGATGTGTTCGGCATATCTCGCACTCCGGGCGGAGATGCCATGGACGAAGAGGTTGACAGAGGCATGTGGGGCGAACCCGAATCAGAATCGTCGGGCGAGGAGGACGAGGACGAGGATGCTGAAGAGGGCGTCGATGGTGAAGCCGAAGGAAAGGAGGGCGAAGGAGACACCAGCGGATTGGTCACTCCTGGTGCGGAAGGTTTGATAACACCGAGCGGTATAACGTCCATACCGGCAGGTTTGGAAACCCCGGAAACGATAGAGTTAAGGAAGAAGAAGATCGAAAGTGAAATGGAAGGCGGCGATACTCCCGCGTTGTATACCGTTTTGCAAGAACGTCGAGCGGAAGGTCTTGGAGCGAGTATGATGGGTAGTACGCACGTTTACGACATGACAGGGGCAGCAGGAGGTCAAGCACCGCCGTCCGTTATCGCCGCGCGCCGCGGTATCAGCGGCACAGCGTCGGACGGACGAGCGGAGAAGGACGGTGCCGTCGAACTGGCATTGGATCCCAGCGAATTGGACTTGGACTCTGAAGCGATGGCAACGCGATACGAGGAGACCATGAGATCGCGTCAAGCTCACTTGAGAAGGGAAGACTTATCCGACATGCTCCAAGACCATGTGCAACGCCAAAAGGTTTGTCTATTTTCATCTTGATCATCCACTCGTCCTTTGAATGCCTAACACCCGTTTCTTTTTTATTTTCTTTTTTAGAGCAAACGTAAGCGTCAACAAACTCAGGACACAAAGGCTTCGAAGAAATATAAGGAATTCAAGTTTTAAATGAAAGGATGGCGAAAGTAAGAACATGTACGATATACTTGAAGATCTTTCGTTTCAATCGTATTACTATTGCACATATTTAAGATGGCTACTTTGAAATAATTTACAAGTATCGTAGACACTGTTTTATATCGCAATTTACGCCATGGCGTTTGGATTATAATTTAAGATTAAAGTAGATTTTGCGCCTTGTACGTTGCTGTAGGAAGCAGATTACATCCTGCAAAGGACATTGCAAATGTTCTCTAATAATCGTTAGATCCTGTGTGAACGGTAGATTTCTGTAGGAGAGGAAAAAAAACTCGCGCTATGTATGGAAAATTTCGTAAGTAGGTATGTCATCTACGAAATATCTATACCAAGGTGTACGTATGGAATAAATTTTATATATCTCAGGAAATACTCGATTACATGGCAGGATTCGATTTATTGAAACATTCGCCGAATGTTACATTATATTTATATTTGTACAGCCACGCTTTGCCGTCATACAAAATGCTCCTTTTTTAAAACAACTCGAGGTGCGAGCGTTTCTATGCTAAATTTCAAGAAGGGTTGAGCGATATAATGGAGAATCACTAAAAGGCAGGGTAGCGATATGGCGATCGTAAATCTGCTTATAGCACTTCCAATATCTAACCAGCTACCGTGCGGTGTTACGCTGTACATTAAGGGCAATGCTAAACAATCTCCCAATAGTAGAACTGCCAAAAAGATCGTTGGATGACCGAGGTTGTGACACGTGCATCCGATTAATAACAGAGGAATACTGAGCTTCAGGAGTATCAAGGAAGTCATGACAAACGGCGAGAAGATCGTTATAAAGTGCCGTGTCCAGGAAGGATCAAACGAACTTATGCTCGCCATGTTGCCAGTTCCAAAAAAACACAACAACGTGTATAACATCTGTGAGATCAACTTAGGCTTCATACAGATTGTTTGGCGATATGATCGTTATGAAAATGAAATTTACATCGAATTAAATTATAGCTAGTGTTATTCTTTCGTGAAATGTTATATTTTCCCCAAAAGGATACGAAAATTGCCGCCCTCGATAACTCTTTCGTAGACAATGGCCCCTCGTTTCTTTGAATCGTAGGTGTATCGGAATGGGGCCAACTTAATAGGTGTAATGCGATGGTCAAGAAGAAAAAGGGTTCATAGGATGCGGATAGCAAAGACAACGGGCAAAATAGTCCGAATACAATTCGTGATATTCTCTCCTTGGTTTCTATAGGAGAAAACCAAACGTATATCGGCGTACTTGCCAGAATGAGCCACGATACCCAATTTCGTCCATCTATAAATTCCGTATATACCAGTCCTGTCATCGTAAAGCGTAGGATCTCGATCACTTTCCAATAGACCGATCGCGCACTTGATATGGCTATTGCTGCTGTAATACATATACATGCCAATCTAAAACAGTACACAACTATGTGCCATTATTTTTTTTTTTTTTTTTTTTTCTCAATCGTACCATTGCAAGTTTCGCATTCGTACAACCATTGGATACACTATTTTTGCTCCTATCTGAATCATGCTTATAAGTTCACCACCCATTTGAACCCAGAGTATACTATAATAACTTCAGCTTCGAGTGAATGTACAAGCATTCAACAAATACAACCACTGGATATACCACAATATTTCAATAGAAGGCTGCAGCTTATTTGACAGAAACTTACACAATGTAAACTCGTGGATACGGTTCTACTGCTGGGAGCAATGGAAAGATAGCCAAAAGCAAGCCGGTCCAGAATAAAGAAGGTGACGCGTTTTGGAACAAAACGCTTTGTAAAAGGGTGGTGCAAAGCATACCTATGCTAAGCATGTATCTGTATGTCAATCCAGCATACATTATAGCCAACAAAAATATGACTCCTGTGCTTTCCATCAAAGCCTCTTTTCCACCTCGTGGAATTAATTTTGCGGAGCATATAATTGCATTCTGAACCGCTAACCATAGTGAAATGATGGCAATCGAAGCATAATATAATAAACGCCAATTCTCGCACTCTGAAACTACGAAAACGCATCACACACGATCCGACTTATTACATAGGTAATATGCAAAAAAATGATTACCTTTGTATCTAAGGATTATTATAATTAGTACGGACCCAAAACCCGCGCTTGTCAAAATTAACTGACGCAGATCAATACCTTCCCTGCACGTTCCGGCTACTTTAAAAAACAAGAATATTATCCAGCCTAACCACATCGTAGATAGATAAAATAAAAGACGAGATCTTTGATATTGTCGAAAATACGATAAAGCTTCCTTGGCGAACGTAAGAACGTCGATACTTTCCTGTAAACCCTGAACCGTATTTTCCATTTTAAAATGCCTTTCGATTTTATCAACTTTCTCGTTCAGTTCATTTTCCCTCGAACTGAAACTCTGAGCATTATCTCCACAGGTCATTATACGATTTGCTGTTATCTGATGCGACAATTGTCTTATATTGTTTTGCAAGACACGTCCTATGTATATATTATTAGTTGTATTTAGATATTGCCATGGGAGAATGCCCTAAATAATTAAATAGATAAGTGTGCTGTCAAGATTCTTCAAACCGTTGGTTCTTGCATCTGTTCTTGTTTACTTTTCATTGTAATCATTATAAGCGATACGTCCAATCATAATCATTAGCAGATCATGACACAGATTGAGTATTACATTCAGTTTACCAGTGTGTTTGGCTTACTTCACTGTTCACCGGAATTGGAATACCAATCAAGGATGATATTAGGGGGGCGATATCGGCTTGCTCAACATCTTGTCGATGTTTCACGTTATTAATCCCTGCGCCCCAAACAATCAGAGGTGTTTCGGTCTCGTCCGTCGATCCACTTCCGTGCGATCCCCAATTTGTCATTCCATGATCGGCAGTAAATATATAAGCAGTGCTGCCATTTTCAAAAAATGTCTCCGTTTTTTGGACAACTTCTTGGATCTTGCGATCGACGTAATTCATATTTTCGATGTATGCCCTGTATTTATATTTAAATTTACATCCATGAAATGTTCTACCGTATTTTTAGTTACACTCAAATACCATTACAGAATGTCTGTACGGACGTTATCTTCTACGCACTTTGAATGAGGTTTAGCAGAATGTCCGGTTGTGTCGCAGCCCAGAAGGTGAAAGTATATGATTATTCCATCCATACTTTTCATTTTATCAGCTTCTGTCTCAAGCCAATTGAAATATTTGTCAAATACCCATGAATCTAAGCGTAACACTTGTCCCGATGATGTATCAAAGTTTTGCCATTCAGCAGGATAGCTATCGCCATGTACATTTCCCTTGGGGTCTGTCAGTATTAACATATTTGTCAACATGTTAAAAAATCAAAAGATCAATGCTGTAGCAATACTTTACATTTTGTACAAATAGAATACAATTTGAACCAATACTAGGACAATACTTGACCCTTTGTAAACATTGGAATAATGTCTGGGCTACCCCATGCCCAAGTGAAACGACTTTGATTGAAAACAGAGTCAAAGTCCACGGGATTTTCTTTCCATCCTTTGAAAAGAGCGCTAGGATCTTCGTACAATCCTGCAGCTATCGCGACATTCCCAGGTCTCGACTCCGTTGGCATTCTTGTATGCGATACGCCCCAAGAGCTCTCATTCTCCATCAGGCCCCTAAAACGGTTATCGTTAGTACAAACATTTGACGATTTGGTCGCCACGATCTTTGGAAAATTATTACCCAAGATATGGAGGTGGTGTCTCTATAAACGTCCTATATCTTAAACCATCCGCTACAAATAAAAGAAGTCTCTTGGCTGGTGCGTTACTCGGTGGTTGTACGATTGGTAATCCCCGTACAATCGGCGAATGGAAGTTAACGTCAAGGACTCCCCAAAGTAAACACAAATGCATTATCAGACCCCAAAACCCGGTGAGGACAGCGTTGTAACTTCCTTCAGTGTACGCCTTACGATATATCCACTCCAATCTATTCATCAGGCATTGCCTGGTCTTTTCTAATCGCCCTTTGATCATGATTAGCGCAGGATTCAGATTAAAGCATCAGACTTAAGGTCAGTACACCACTGGCTTCTTCAAACAGGGGCGTTAGTTTACATTTGATAGATAAGGTGTGTTTGAACATAATGATTCACTGGCCCTGGTGTTCAATTCGAGAAATCGATCGGAGTATCGAAAAGTTATCGTGCGAGGATACCTAACCGATGTACAGTAGTTTTCCTGCTTCTGTTAAATCACCATATCCAATTTTGTTTAACTCGAAACTTTGCAGGCATACCCCACCTCGCCTTTTTTGCGAATGCTTATCGGCCAGATCTAAACATGAAACTTAAGAATTCCGTTCCAAATGGAATAGGTTACAGTTTCCACTTTTTTGAGAAATGGCATGGATAAGATCAAGGTCCCTCGTTGTTTCTTTTGATCCATTCAACATTACGATTGACCACAGTCCATAATATGCATTGCATTGAATATCGAGGTTGCAGTGCTTGCGTCGATGACAGGCGGTATTACATATCGCAAAATCGTTTTGTAATCCGCAACTTACAAATCCATTTGGAAATGTTTCAATCGTTTGCGCACGTCGAATAAATTTGTTGACGCGTTTAAATAAACTCGTGATTCAGTACATCGCGAACTGATCGAGACATCCCTTCTGCTATGCCGTCACAATACTGTTGCGATACAGCATAATACTACTATGGCCGTTCACGATCCTCTGAAGTGACAGCAGAGGTGCGGTAATGAAATTCATTCAAGATCTGGAGCATGTTTTTGCCTCACTAGATTTGCTTATGAAATCCCAGATCTGATCCTAATGCTCATGCTGTTGTTAAATATTAATATAATCAGTTGGAAGGATGCGTTGAAATGATGAAACGAAAAAGGACCATTCTCAACATTTTCAAGGTTTCAAATGTACGGTCCTCTCAAATGCAATTTTTACGTTTTAGCACGATAAGGGCAAAAGGAATCCATTCCTTTGAACGTAAAACGAAGAAATGGCCGTCGGAGTTTTTCCTGCTTTGAAATTGGGTGTACTATTCGTCAAACAAATCAGTAAACCTCTGGCAAAGTTTTTGGTTAACCAAGCAAAAAATCATCCTGTATTTAGAACGTACATTATTATACCACCTGCTCAATGTAAGTATATCTGGCATTCTTATGAGATACGTAATCTATAGAACGTGTAATATTGACAAAATAATATCGTTGCTTGATACACGGTAAGCGATTTTGGGGGAATATTAATTATGGTTACAGTTTACCATTGGGCAGAGGTAAAAACCAAAATGTACGTCATGAATCTCGGAAAGCCTACGAAAGTTGCCAAACTGAATGAGGCTATGGCAATAGAGTTAGGTGCTAGCCTGATAGGCGAAGTAATTATCTTTAGTGTAGCCGGAGGATGTTTAATATTGGAATATAATCGTCAAGCGGCAAAAGAGGCCAAGAAAGAAGAAGCGCGTCTTGCTCAATTACAGAAATTTACAGATGACATTGAGCAGTTAAATAAAACTACTACCTCTCAGGCAATGGAAATTCGAGATTTGCAAAGCGCTGTTGAAGAATTGGCAAGGCATACCAAGCATAAGCTGTCGATCAAACCCACAAATACAGAATCTATCAATAGGCTGTCACAAACCGATGAAAAGTTTAATAAGGATATAAAAACAAAAGTAAATATGCACAATGCAGGAAATGACAAGGTATCTTTTGTAGAAAGAGCTATTGTATATTATGAAAATGATGTAAAAGCGGATAAATATAGTTAATTCAGGTTGTATAATAGTGTAAAACAATGATATGGAATATAGATGTAATATTGGTCAAAGTATGCACTGGTTGTTCTATTATTCATGAAAGGACCTTCAAGCGCTAAACGCTGCGTATGCTTGTAAATAATCAGATATATTCGAGCAACGGTTTACAGGTACACAAGCGAAAGTCGATCTGACGCCAATGGATTGAAAATGATTAATGATGAATTAGAAATCTCTTATTTACTTTTACGTAACTATCGATTGTTCAAATTTGTTTGCCTTATATTATGCAATTTAAATTACAACTGTTTGCGAATAAGACATTTCTATTAAGGAAACTAAAATGCAATCTGTCATTACAAAAATAGGAATCAATATCAGGTTGAAATATATTTGATATATTATTTGTATTATACATAGTTACGCCATGGTTAATCTTGTATATCATGTTTTACTCAGGACCATCCAAAAATTTAATAATACTAATCATTGTATCGGAAGAAATACATTATATAAAAAAAAAATATTTGATACTTCTTTGATCCGTATTTAACTCAAATTCATACCATCTTTCAACATTTTTTGCAGCCCTCGAATCCTGGCTTCTAAATCACCAAGATCGATTTCTGCAATGGAAAATTGAAATTAACAGGTGCGTGCAATGTATGCACGATTTTGTCATACCATCGTTGATGTTCTTTCCAATCTTTGTTGTATTCCAGTATGGCGAACTCCTGGATCTAAGTGAAGACGATGAACTAGCTATAATTGCAAGCAACAATATTGTTTCACTTTTGCACCATGTGCAAAGTAAATCTGATCCTACAAATGCAAATTTCGCCATCTTTTATACCTGGCGACAAACCACCCACTTTAGGATTCTTACAGACGGACGGAGATCGGCTTCTACTTTTTCTACGGTTTGAAACAATCGTATGCAGGGATAGGAGAGAATTCTGGCGCTTCAAAACTGGACCGCCGTCGCCTGGTTTTCTCTTGCCAGGTTCAGTAAGCTGCCGTATCTTTAACGTTAGGGCAGCATTTTCAGAACGAAGCGTTTGAATTTGTATTCGAAATGACATACGTTCTTTGGCAACAGTACTTTCCAACGATTTAACAGATCCTAACAAGCGCTTTAAATCTTTTCCTAAGTACAATCAAATACTTTAGCATTATTTTATAACGCTCTCTCAATGAATGATCATAAAAAACATATATATCATTCGTTAGTCAAACTACCGGCAATGCCATTAGAGAGCCTATGGTTTTCTTCTATGAGTCTTCGATTGACAGTTGTTAATTGATCTATGCGCTTCTGGAGTTCCCTAGTCGATTCTGTGTTACGTAATTTTTCAATTTCCGCCTGCAACTTTCTAATGGTAGCTTGCAATATAGTCGCATCAGGTAAACCGGTATATTCCAGGGGCAATGGATAATGGATTCTTAAAAGAATTATTGTAGTATAAACTAATTTATTTAATACTTAATGGTTCATTACTATATAAATTTATTATATCAATTTTATATGTATGTGTACGTTTCACGCAAATTGTTATCCTGATATAATTTTCAAGAAAATTCATACAACTGTGCAGACGCATAGAAATTCTATCAAAATAGTGGTACAATTATACGAGGCATCTATTGCTCTTTCATTCCTATTATGGTGCTACGTATAAGTTATCAATCTACATGGAACTCGCTTACCGATCAAATTCTGCGGTATACGTCAAAATGAGATATCGTCGATTACTTGATCCATTAGTCACGCTCGATGTCGCATTACCTTCTACTCTAGGAGGACGCAGCGACTCCAGATCTTCGCACGTAAGAAGATCCAGCGCGATGCACTCGCTGGTCTGAAAAAAATGCTGATCTAATGCGATCTGATTAAGACTTAAAAAAGGTGCAATGTTAACTTTTAATAGTCCAGATTGTAACATTGCCAGGAACACATCAAATTGCTTGTAATTCCCAGTTTTATGCGTCAAATTCTCGATGTCTTGTGGATTTATGGAAACAATGGTAACAGTTAATTAATGTCGCGGTACAAAACAAGAAGAGGGAAGAAGGGATGTGGAAAATTTTCATAGAACCTAGGTGGAGGTAAACAAAAAATAAAGACGAACATGCAACATCGTAAGAAGATTGCCAATGCTCGGCCGTATATTTATCGGTAACGACCAATTCTAAACTTCGATGATAGCCCTTAAAGGCCGTTACTTTCATTTTCACGATATATTCTTTCCCTCCTTTGAACGTATACGTCGTAACTAAATTTGGCCCCCGTTCGTTCATTCTATACGGATACAGTCGTCACGCCGGACTTTTGCACGAAATGTCGTTTTGTATGCAGCTGAATTTAAGCGAAGACACCGCGAGAGGAACAGATCCAGCCGGGTGTGAATAGGAGCAACGAAAACATCGACGTCCAACCACCGACTAACGTTGAACGAATGGCTGCACGAAAACATCAATGTAGAGGATGCTGCTCGATGCGTAGCTGTCAATGACATCGTGACGCGGTCTTTCAGCGTAGGATGAACATTACTTATGCCTCTATAAAAAACTGCGTGTAAGAATGTGGTCCTTTTTCTCAAGAGATCCCACGAAAGACTTCCCGTACGACATCGGTGAGCCGATTCCAGGTTTGGAGGACAGGAGCCTCTGGACGTTGCACAGGGCAAAGAGAAAGGTAATCTAACCTCCTCGAGGAGTATCAAAAGGGCAACTCTCTATACCGCCGACATTGTCATTGACGTTGTAAATGTACATCCTATTGCTACGATTTATAAGACACTCCTCAGGGTTCAACCGGCGAGGACGTTTCTGTGTTCGTCTACGAGGTTAAAAATGGCAGCGAGCAGCACTTGGAAGTTGCACGCTCTGCGGTTAAGAGGCTTAAAACACTTAGGCATCCCAGTATACTCGCTTACCTTGACAGTCTCGAGGTATATTTCCCCATTCTTCTCGACTCTTTGACCTAGCAAATCGTAATGCGTTCGATACTTTTAGACTGACAAGATGGTTTACTTGGCGACAGAGCGCGTGGAGCCTTTACAGAATCGTTTATTGAAAATGTCCGATATGGACCGAGCATCCAATAAAGAATTGTACTTTTCATGGGGCATATTCCAGATTACGGTACGTATCGGTGTAATGTACGTAGCAACCCTTGCAAAACATCGTTTGACGCTTGTAACGCTCGCTCGGTTTATCATAGAGGGCTTTGAATTTCTTAAACAACGACGGTAATCTACGACATAACAATGTCAATTTGTGGACCGTCTTCGTCAACGAAGAAAGTGGAGAGTGGAAACTTGGTGGTGTTGAATATATGACAGCGGTCGATATACCCTATAATACATTGCCTTCGACATTCCAGGCGTATCATCCGCCGGAAGCTAAAGAAAGTACAAAACCAGCTACCAAATGGTGAGAATTTAGATTAAATAAAATATTCTATTTGTCCCCTCCCATCCTATTTATGTTGAAATAGAATAACTCTATTTGTGCATTGCAAAGTGAGCGAAGAAGATAAAGAGGTCTCTAATACCCTATTATAAATCAACAATGAATTAGCTCTTCCTGTATATTAACGTTAATATTTACACTATGATAGTGCTGAATTAATAATAGCAATGAAAAAAAAAAAAAAAATAGCTCGGTCGACATGTGGGGACTCGGCTGCCTCATTTGGGAGGCGTTCAACGGCCCGCTTTGTACTATGTCGCAGCTGAAAATGATCGATAAAGTATGTCTATGCACGGTGTGCGACAGGAACGCGTCATTTAAATAACGTCCGAATAATAGGCACTTTATCGCGTTTTCAGATTCCAAAACAATTGACGACCGTGTACCAAGAATTGACCAATGTTAATGCAGATGGAAGGCCAAATCCGGCGGATGTAATAGCGCGCTGTCGTAGTAACGGTGGTTTCTTCAAAAACGAGCTCGTCGACGCACTCTTGTTCTTGGAGGAGATTCAGATGAAAGAGAGAGGCGAGAAGGGTCGATTTTTTGCGCAACTCGCTGGCCAGTTAGAGTCATTTCCTGAGGGTGTTGGGAGATATAAGATTCTACCACAATTGTTGGCCGCGTTCGAGTTTGGGGACGCCGGTAGCGCAGTGCTACCTCCTCTCTTACAGCTCGGATGTCAATTGCCCGATGCCGAATATCAGCGGCGCGTTGTCCCGTGCGTGGTAAAGCTCTTTGCTTCCAACGACAGAGCAACTAGGTTACGACTGTTGCAACAGTTAGACCGATTTGTGAATCACTTGCAACCGGCTACGGTTAACGAGGCAATCTTTCCACAGGTGAGAGTTGCGTCGTTTTCTCGTAATTTCTTTAAATCTATCGAGAGATTAATGAGCTCGCTTGAACGAACACGGTCTTGTATCGCAGGTAGCGAGAGGTTTTTTAGATACAAATTCAGCAATAAGGGAACAAACGATCAAGTCGGTCGTGCATTTGGCTCCGAAGTTAGATTACAATAATCTCAATGTCGAAACCTTGAGGTATTTTGCCAAGCTTCAGTCGAAGGACGAACACGGTGGTATACGTACCAATACCACGGTTTGTCTTGGAAAAATTGCTCAACATCTACATCCTCAGATTAGGCAAAAGGTAGCTTATATCGTTGTATCTAAACCGCAGCTGCACAATACTTCTCGTCTTCGCGATGACTTTAAAAAACACTGAATCGTCAAAACTGTCCAATTATAGGTATTAATCGGTGCATTTATTCGAGGTACGCGGGACTCTTTTCCACCTGCTAGGACAGCGAGTATATTGGCATTAGCCGCGACGCAGCAATACTTTCTCCTTCAAGAGGTCGCAAATCGCATTTTGCCGGCACTATGTCCTCTCACAACGGACCTGGACAAGGGTGTCAGAGACAATGCCTTCCGTACGATACGTGGGTTTCTGTCGAAGCTCGAGAGAGTTTCGGAGGAACCGGGATTGCGCGAATCCATGGGTAAAGGGGCATATTTGTGCTTTTCAAAACTGAGCAACGGTAGCGAAAGCCGTCGTGCAGTTTAACACCGTACTTGTACAATGGAACTCGTGCGTACATCGTAGGGCGGACTGTATTATCGATCTACCGATACAGATGATGCTTGCATTTCAGAGGCGGATGTCAATACCGCGACGCCGAGCCTGAGCAACGCCGCGGCAACGTGGGCTGGATGGGCGGTTACCGCGGTCACTGCTAAATTCTATCGTAGCCAGTCGGACACGCCAAAGTCCTCCAATGCGCATAATACCTCTCGTATCTTATTGAACAAACCAGCCTCGTTGGGTACGTCCTTTAGGTACGCGCCACGGTCTTATCGGTGTAAAACATTTTTCCATTCGACGATTGCACAGAGCAAGCTAGCAGCTCGCAGAGCAGCGCTAGCACCACCGCTACGACCAGCAGTGCCACTAGCATGACGTCCCTCGATCACGATCATGATCACGACACTCAGAATACGGCGAATACAAACTCGGATTGTGATTGGGATTGCTGGGACGCCGATAATTGGGGCGACATGGAGCAACAGCCCTCCGCCACGAATGCCACCCCTCATGCCGGCAACATTTCCTCCTCCCCGCGTGCTCAAAAGCAAAACGAGCAATGGACGAGCCTCGAGGAAGAGCCGGTATGTGCGATTAAACGTTGCTCTACACTTACACGCGCCGATCGCCGCCGGCCGGTTAATGTTATTGCAATCATTTTCATACGGCTCGTACGATTTGCATTGGGGATAAAACATATTTGCCTTTACGCACTCTGGTTAACACGTCGAGCGCCGCGTCAGTCCATGGACACGGCCCGTGAACGTTCCGTTCGGATGGCTTCGGTCCCTGGCGACAGTGGCCGGTATACTTTCCGATCGAACACCTCCTCGCCCAATGCCTTAGCAATGATCGAAATCGAGGTGGGCGCGGAGCTGTTCGTAGCGTTTATCGAACCAGATCTGTATTGTGGAACGAAACAAATATTTGAAAATCCAATGATAATCGGCGTAAGATCTCGATAGCATAAAGTCAACGATCGTCGTTTCACTCGCCATCGGTCTCGAGCGATGTCTGCACGAAAGAAACATTATGCTTTTACTGACTCGCGCCAACGTGGTTACCTTTGGACGATAAATGAAAAATTATGCGACAGGAGGAAGAGGCGGCGCAGGGAGTTGAAGACAAAGGCGAGTCCCCAGAAATTGGCTGGGAAGATTCAGAGTTTCAACCGCTGGAAGATATTCCACCGATGGAACAGCCCAGTACGTTTATTCTGCCAATTTGCACTTTTGACTCCTCTCTTTTCATACTGGAAGTGTTTATTTTTCCCTTCTCATTTCACAGGTGTAAGTAGCGGAAACAACAAGTTTGAAGAGGCTAAAAGGAAAAGGGAAGAACGCAAGTTAGCCAGGCAAAGACAGATGGAAGCAAAGAGAGCGGTAAAATTGAAAAGCAGTACGGCCGCGAAAAAGATTTAACCGATTCCGATATGCGCCGCGCTTCGATCTCGAGCGAGAAGAAAATAGTCTCTGCGATTTTACTCGAGTAACGCTCAATGAGGAATTATTGATGCAGTTCTGTTTATTACATCATATAACAATATATGACATAATCTATTTTTAACCAAATTCCAATACTTTGAGTATACTGCAAAATTGATTGACCCTCCTGCAAAAAAACTTTGATCGAACGAACAAAGTTGATTTTACCACACGGTATGCAGCTATAAGATCAACGCCTGCTGCAAGTTAGGAAGAGGATACTGGAATTACTTATCGAGCATTTCTTGCCTAAGATTCCATGGAATATTCTTACATATCGAATGTAGCTATATGAATCTGCATCGCGTGTTGATATGTATGGGCATCAGAAATAAATGTATAAATACACTTTGTATACACTTGAATATATTGTTGAGATCTGGTTATGTTATCGGATAGTTAAAACTCTTTTTGGGATATGGATCTGCGTCAAATATACATTCCACCGTTTGTAGCGTATTCCATAAGCTGCGTATGAGTGCGGTTATAATTACGATTAACTTAAGAAATTTCCTTTGTCGATCCAAAATGTTGGAAAATCGTTTATATTTAGAGGATACCAGCAATTATTTCCATGTCATGAATTAATTTGTCTTTCCAACGTATCCGTACCTATGCGATGTACAAGGCCTGCAGGCGGGGAATTTTGTTAGGATATCGGCCAAGCCGTTGTCATCGTTTTTTGTAACCTTGTTTCAGACCACTCTTTTAAGAATATTTCTCCCAAAAAACATTCCCTCGTAACGATAGGGATACAAAGAAACAACGGGTAGCTCGACTTTCAACGTATGTACTGCCAGACGCGTACACGGAACGATCGAGGTAATCGTAGGAAACGTAGCGATATTTATTCGAGGATTTATCTATAACATTGGCGAGGCAAGGAGAAGTGAGTGAGCAATTTTCATAGAAAATGCGAAGCCATAAGGTTCGATTCGAGTGGTTGCTTACGAAAAGAATTGATCTCCGAGCGACGGCTACCTAAACGGATTTGATCCTATAAGCTGAATTTTTGCGCTAAAACCTCACGTGGCCAGGTCTACTGCGCGCTCGGTTATCCTCGATTTATATCGCGATATTGATAATCGGTCGTTCGGCCATTGAAGGGAGAGAAGTGTGCGACAAGTTTAAGCAGAGGTATGTATGTAAGTGCGAAAGCAATCGTTGAATTGCCGCGACCGCTAGACTTGTAGGTGCGGTGCGAAATGATTGGATGGTACTGGATTGGTGGGGATTGGTGGGGATTGGCGGGGATTGGCGGGGATTGGTGGAGTTTGGAGGGGATCGGTGGGTAGCCGGTAGATTCCCCGCAGAAGTGTAATATATATCGAGGTATGTCGGGTGGTCGTGCGTGCCGTGCGAACCTATGGAAAAGTAGCTTCAATGCGCGCGTAGAGAAGAGGTCCTAAAGTGGGGGGTATCCGAGAGGCGAGGCGTAAAGGAGCGTGGAATCGCTTTGCTGATTTGGTTGTATCATCGTCCGCTTCCAAGTCCAGGTTTACGCGGAGCGTGTGCTGTGCTGTTGGCGGTGCTTGCTCACGTGCCCACGTCAGTCGTTTCTCAGGAGCAATAGGAGAGGCGCACGGCCCCGGTTCGTGCCCCAAGGATGCAGCACTCCGTCCAACAGCCCAACGGCGATAGCGCTCAGGCCTCGCCAAGGAAAAAGCCACGCACGAACACGAGCGGGCCTCTCTCCAAGGTCACGGTGGTCCTCGGCGCGCAATGGGGCGACGAAGGAAAAGGCAAAGTGGTGGATATGTTAGCGACGGATGCTGACATCGTCTGCAGATGTCAAGTACGTTCCTTCCTTTATTTTCCTGCTTACCTCACCTTTTCCCGTCGTTTGCCACGCTTTTGCCATCGTCCTCTATAGTCATCTCCCCATTTGCTCTCATCCGAGAGCAATCGTGGCTTGTGTCGTTTGACGTTTTTCTTTGGAACCTTGGATCGACCAGGAATGGGCCGATTCTTGGAGTGCCAATGTTGGCTTTAGGAGTACAAATTGAAGTCTGTTTGCTTGTTTTTCTAATTTTTCACCGAATATCCCCGCGTTGAGAGCTCTTGATTATCGATGAATAGATTTTGATCGTTGTAAGTCCGCTGGGTGTATGGTACTCTCTCGCGGTAAGATAGGTGTCAATGCGTTTTATTTTTAGAAGCAACGGTAGTGCCAACGGTTGCCTCGATATTAAAGGTTTCTTCCCTAATACGTAACCTTTTCTGTTTGAGAGCTCTATGTTATATAATTGAGCTGCCTGATAATGAGTGGGCGTGGATGTAAATGCTACTAACTATTATTTTCCATTATTTGCAAAACTCGTATTACCGGGTGCAGAGTTGGATGGCATTCTTATAAATGTACGTTCGAAGGAATACGCGTTGTCGCACCCTGAGTAATTGACAAGCATAAAAAAATTGATTGCCTTTCCACGATTCGTTGTACAACAAGATGGGATATGTATATCGCCTGGCGTTGCACTATAGTGAAACTGCTATTTATGTATAGCATAACATGAAATCCTTGGTACTGTATTCTTAAATCATGTGTATTAGGCCAATTAAACCCTATAGTAATAATGCAATCTAAATTCCGTCATGCTTTCATATAAAAGCAATGTTTAAATGAGCAAAGCTTGCTGCGTATTACTAGAAAATATAGAAGATTTTATACAAAAATTATGCTACAGCTAGTTCATTATGTATGATTGAATATTAATGGCGAAAATAAAAGAATTGTGTGCTTCTACAAATTTTGCCTGTAACTTAACGACTAAAACACGATTGAAATTTTTTGTTAATAAGCCATAGCAAGCCCTGGCTCTTCACATATTCATGTAATTTCACAGGGAGGAAATAATGCAGGGCATACTGTAGTTGTAGAAGGTGCTGAATTCGACTTTCACCTTCTGCCTAGTGGAATAATCAATCCCAGATGCAAATCCGTAATAGGTAATGATTTCTTCAAGTCATCAAATAAAATTAATCAAATTACAATGCTTTTTCTATAATTCGGGAACCTCACACTCTAGAAATTGTTACGATAAAATAAGAGTCGGTAAATGTAAAATAAAGGTAAGGAGACTGGTAGTAGATGCGGAAGTAACATTTGTTCTCAAAATTCAAAATTATCTATCCGGTATTATACCACAATGTAGGTTTTGCGCATTGGAGTAAGTATAAAATTTCATGATTCAAAGAATCGATCTTCTAAAGCTGTCCTGCGTTATTTTATATGCTAATAGAGCGAGTAAAATAAATTGTTACAAGATACGTGTAATATTACTATATTTCATGTTGTTCTGTTCACAGGCAATGGCGTGGTTATCCATCTACCGGGACTGTTTGAAGAATTGGAGAAAAACGAATCCAAAGGCCTCACAGATTGGAAGGACAGACTGATAATATCGGATCGAGCGCATATAGTCTTTGATTTTCATCAACAGGTCGACGGTTTGCAAGAATTGGAGAAGGGAACACAGTCATTGGGAACCACCAAGAAGGGGATAGGTCCTACCTATTCTAGTAAAGCTGCGAGAAATGGGCTTAGAATCGGAGACCTTTTGGGAGATTTTGAAAAATTCTCTCAGAAATATAATACGCTGGTCAATTCCTATCAGAAAATGTTTCCCGCTTTGCAAGTAGACACCAAATCGGAGCTAGAGCGTTATAAACAGTACGTAGGAAATTCGTCATTATACAAACGAAAATACCACGGCTGTTGAGACCGTCCGAGAATTGACCGGACGTTGTGATGTGCAAAATGATGAAACATTTCTGTTTCAGGTATTCTGATAGAATACGACCGCTGGTGAAAGAAACTGTCCAGTACTTGCACCAAGCGCTGCAGGAAGGAAAAAAGGTTTTGGTCGAGGGCGCTAACGCGGCGATGTTAGACATTGACTTCGGAACTTATCCGTACGTAACTAGCTCCAACTGTAGCATAGGAGGAGTTTGCACCGGTCTTGGTCTACCACCATGCACGATAGGAGAGGTGGTCGGCGTCGTAAAGGCATACACTACCAGGGTTGGCGACGGACCCTTTCCTACGGAACTCTTGGATGCTACGGGTGATCTGCTACAGAAAAGGGGCCATGAGATTGGAGTAACAACTCGAAGGAAACGAAGATGTGGATGGCTCGATCTGACGTTATTGAAATTTACAAGTATGGTGAATGGGTCAGTATTTGAGAATCGTTGGACGTTTTCAGCTTTGACGCAACGTCTATAATGTCTCCTCTTACGTTCGCTGCATTTGTATGTCGTATCCTGTTTCATTCAAATTGCACGTCTCAACGCTGGCTTTTCCTCGAAACAGCTATACCTCTATCTGCCTAACGAAACTGGATATCCTGGATACATTGCCGGAGATAAAAGTCTGCGTCGGGTACCGCCTAAACGGAAAAGACATTAATTACTTTCCTAGCAGTACGTCGGATCTAGCCAAAGTCGAACCTGTATACGAGAGGGTAGAAGGTTGGCAATCGACAACAGAGGGAGTGCGCTCTTTAGAAAAATTACCACCTAATGCGCGTAAATATATAGAACTAATAGAGGAACACTTGAATGTACCAGGTATGTTATTACAGTTTTGCACCATCATAGTAATAACGACAAGCAAATCGACCAAGTATTGCTTTATTTCCAGTCAAGTGGATCGGCGTGGGTGCTGGTCGGGAGAGCGTCATTATGCTTTGACGATACAAGACCTACGCAGTGTTACTTAAACGCACCTCATCTAGTGTATTATTACTTTTAATTTTATGTCTAACGTTTACAATGCAAAGCGGTTATACGCACAGTAAGAGAAATGTTAATGATGAAATCTTGTCAACAGTAGTATTATCACCAATGTTAAGGAGCTAGAATTGTACGCATTGCAATGTTATACCATATAAATGTTTAGCCAATTTCTTTTAGTACCTATACTTCTGGTCGGAGATTATCGAAGGCGTTCATTGTATTTTTCTTCATTCAAAATGAACTAACCGTTGTACAAATATTTAAAGAGTAAGCGTATCTTTTCGCTAGAATAATGTTTCAAAACGGTGCATTAAATGTCTCCTCGAAATCAATGAAATAAAGGTTGCGAGTCAGCTCGAAAAATATCCTGCATTACATTTGTACTTTGTTTTCGCGGATTAAATATACCATGCTTTGACGATCCTATTCTAAGGATATTTCCCAGACTGTCGCTATTTATCTTTGTATATTTATATATACAAATATGTATATCTCTTTTCGGGTCTCCCCTCATTCTTCAATCGAAATTCTTTCATTCTTTGTATCATTCATTGATTCAGAGTTGGTCAAAAACACTCTTAACGATAATTTTAGTCACGCATTACGTATCTATAACTTGATCTAGTAAAAGTAGGAAAATGTCGTATTCTGCGCGCTTTAGGGAAATTCGTTCTTTTGATAATGATTCACGATATGGGACAGCGAAGGGCGGACAACCAATGCGGCTAACGTGACTAAACGACCAGTTTTTGGTGAAAGCAGGTAATGTGAAAGTATCGGGAGGTTTGAGACAAACATACCGACATCCCAAGCTTTATTTCATTCCATGTACATTAGACACTTTAAGTGTCTCTGGCTCTGCGGTATTTCTAAAATATTTTGACTTATCGAAACAGTGCCAGTAATATTACCAATGTGGGTATAAACTGGATCACAGCTTATTACCGTTTAACTTATCTACGTCAATTGATGCAAGTGTAGTTCTAACTAACTAGGTTATACGCGGCTTGTGCTCTTACTGAATGCGGCGTATAGAACGCAGAGAATGGAACAAAAATTGCCTATGAGAACATTTAATTGTACGTACGTATATGCATCGAAGAATATTGTTCTTCTATATGTTTATTACGTATTTGGTTAAAAATATACGATTGGGGTCAAGATATGAAATGTTAATTCGGAAAATCGCAGATCGTTTAATTTAAAGAAGCAAAAAGTCAAGTTTGTTTGCTATAAGCAATATTGAGATGTATTTTAAAAAGGAAATTTTGGATGACGCTCGATACCTTTCAAAAAACCAAAGTTACATATACGCGCAGTTGCGCCTAAATCAAGGGCGTCCAATTTTGACACATCGTCGGGTTCGAGTTTCCAATCAAACATTTGGATGTTTTCCCAGATACGTCGGGGATTGGTACTTTTAGGTATTGCTGCGATACCCTTTTGAAGAATATGTTTCAGTGCTACTTGAGCGGGTGTCTTTTTGTATTGAACGGCGATTTCTAATAGAACGTCGTTTGAGAGTATGTCTGGGTAAACGTCGATTTTTTGTAGGATCTTTACCAAACCGCGAGAACCCAAGGGCGAATATGCTGTAACGGGGATGTTGTTGTTCTGGCAAAATTTTACCTGTATTGTAAAAAATGGAAAATATTAATTTTTCAATAGGGTAATGTATATGAAGTTCACGATGTTATTCCATGCTCTATCTTTGTAAAAGAAAAAAAAAAGACTTGCCAATTCTTTTTGCTGGAAATATAGGTGCAGTTCAATCTGAAGATTGGAGATTGGAACTTTCGCTGTCTTTAGAATTTCATTGATTTGGTCGATGTTAAAATTTGACAGTCCTATAGCTTTGGTACGTCCAAGCATGACTTGATTTTCCATCTCTGCCCATACTTTTATATGATCCGTATTTGGGTCGATCAGTATCTCTCCATTTTGGTTGACTGGATGCATATCGTCACCAACTGCCATGAACGAAAATGGTGTATGGATTAGGTATAAATCTATGTAATCCAATTGCAATGCTTTCAGAGACTTTTTTATCCATTTTTCTATATCCTCCGAACGGTTTCCACTGGGTGGGACCTGTTATAATATAAACTGGTTGCAGTATCTTTACATTCAAAATTTTTTGCCATCAAATCAAACTTTTACGTTATCCTTAAAAACTTTATACGTTTGAGGTGTACCTTTGTTACGATAAAAAGTTCAGAACGAGTAATTTTGCCTGTGTCCATCCACTTCTTTAAAACTTTTCCAATAACATTTTCATTCTCATAAACAGTGGCAGTATCAATGTGTCGGTACCCTGCTTCCAAGGCCAAGTCCAATGCCGTTTCCAGCTCTGCGTCATTTGCCTTCAAAGTTTGCCTTTATCCAATTCCTTTTTCTCTTTTAAAATGACTATTAGCGTAGAAAACTCACCTGCCATGTGCCAAATCCCAATGCCGGCATCGGTTGCCCTGTGGGCAAGGTAATGCTCAGTTTGGATGCCATCGCTTATTCCTCTCGAATGTACAACATAAATTGCTGCACTGCTGCTTTTACACTTGGCACCAATTCTTACCACCCCACCAAAATTCACCTCTGTTGGACTTTCACTTTTCCACCTCTAACAGTCCTTGTACAATCATCAAACCAGCAATGTTATTTTTTGTACCTTTCTTCAATGACCTCCCTTCTAATGTAACTGCTTCTGAGACTAGCTCACAGGCATATATCCCTGGGCGACGTTGCTTTATGGTTTTTGTCTACTTACGAACAAACTGCTCGGAAGGACCCTTCTATGCGTCATACACATTAATGCGGTTGAAATAAATAACAACGGGTGCATTTTCCATAACATTTACATCAATTATTTCTCACGAATACAACATTCCACGATTACAATTCTGGTCAACAATATTTCTTTTTCAGACACGAGATAACGCAGACTTAAAATTCGAGTCGTTGATATAGATAGGAAAAATTTATACGCTCTAATTAGAAAGACTCCACATGTACATTTGCACAAATTGCGGTGCAGAATTAGAAGAGCTTTACAGAAGATACTGTCCAAGCGTCTTGAAAGTTCTAAAATGTGTAAGTCGATGCAAAATTAAACGGTCAAAGCGCAGTTTGTCATCGACTTTATTCCAGGAAAGTTGCGGATTGTTGGCGGACAAATACATCGAGTGCGACCCCATCATAGTACTCGTCGATCTGATCCTGGCAGAGAAACAGGCTTACAGGCATTTGCTACATAATAGTTCTTTCAAGTCGTACTGGAAGCTGATGATAGTTTTATGGCTGGCCGAATCGTTTAGGATTTGGTCGTTGTGCGACGTAAATTGCGGTATGGAGATCGTAATTGAGGTCGATACCTTGAATAATGCAGGATCACTGGGAAATTACAATTTTTACGTTATCCTCTTGCATACAGCAATTTCTTTAATGGTTTTTCTCTTAACCGTTACAATCGTAACCGAATCACTGTCGTTAATCACGCACAAAAAACCGAAGGAATATAGCGCAAGAAAGTTATGTCACGCATTAATAATTGGAGGATGTGGCAAACTATTTGGACTGCTAGGGGTCATATGGAAGCATATAGCTTTGGGTCCGCATTATATTCTCATTCACGGCTATACCGCCTTATGTCTTTTGACCGCGTATTCAGGTAAGAATTTTCACACACCAGGAATGTATAGCAATTTTGTAGGTTTTCCAGTGTCTCAAAAGGTCGCAAAGGGGTTCCCTTTGCGCTCAGTAGAGTCGGTACTCCTTTTAGGATACAACAAAGGGTTATCGGCGTGGCCTAATCGGCGGCACTTTGTTTGGTTACAGTTGTCTGCAGGAGCGGGACGGCCGATTCATTAATTATACTAACCGCCGGGTTCCTGGTATACAATTATGTCTTTAATGCGCTTAACGTACTTCCTCTAAATATTTATAACATTAACTGATATCATCGTATCGCTAGTTACATCCGAAAAACTCCAAATTATATATCCTTAACGGGAAGAATACTCCAACCCAATACAAGTCTGTCGAATCCACACGAGAATAAATTACAGGCTCCGCCATCCTCGGCCCATGCGACGGCAGAGACCATTCTGCGATGACCCTAAAACCATTTTACTCTTATAGCTCAGTCATGTGTAATGGCGGGGAGTTTCTCAAAGTATCCGAGGACAATAAAGCCGAATAAAATCTTCGACATCGTTTTTGTTACGATCAATCGAGTGGATCCTCCTTACCTGTCTGCTCGTTCTGGGCAGTCTCGCTAAACGTTGCCCACCGAGATCAAACAGTCGTATTTGCCTGTTATCGTGTGGTATCGCTACCACTCCGCTGCTGGAGACCGCTAATCTATTAGCGGCACTGTCACCGCGGATAGTCGCCAAAGGACTTCGTATATTACGTAATTCCCATACCTTTACGCTTCTGTCGTCCGAGCCGGAGACTATTTTATCTTCTCGGGTGAATACTGCAGAGGTTACCGTTCTGCGTAATTAAATGCATATGTATATGAGTAAGATGCATGAAATTTCGGCCGATCCGTTGCATACTACAATTACGAGACAACGATCGCTTACTCGGTATGGGCTTGAAATACGGAGACAGAATGCATCGGTTCCCTAAAATCCCACAGGCGAAACGTGCTATCTTTGCTCGATGTAACGCACAATCTCTGTGTGTGGTGCGTAGATACGTGCGATAATTCTTGATCGTGTCCACAGAGAGTGTGTATGATTTCGCCAGTTTCCATGTCGTACAAATTGGCAGTTCTGTCCCAGGAAGCGGTGACCAACTGTTCTGCACCGGGCAGCCAGTCAGCTGCCATGACAACACCGGTATGTCCGACGAGTTCACGAATCGGTGTCCTTAGCGTAGGAGGATCGTCTTGTTCCTCATTATTGGTGCTTATACTATTGACATTAGTTCTGTCCGTCACGGCCGTTGGAAGATCTTCCAACGACGGTAACCTCTTTGGCAAATCCCAATCAACGGCTGCTTGCCATACGTGTGCCGATCCATCTCCACTGGAGGTGAGAGCAAGGTCGCGCGTTGGATGAAATCGAACGGAATTGACGGAGCCATTGTGACCGGTATATTGCAGTAGACAGCGACCACTGTCCATTGCCCATACTCGAGCGGTGTGATCGGCGGAAGCGGTCGCTATAACGGGCTGACCTGGCCTACCCACCGTTACTTCCCAAACTCCATCGCGATGCCCTACGTATTCTCTCTGCATACCGCATACCATAGATGGATTCTTAAAACTCGAGACAATTTTACTGGTTTGCGCTTTCAATTTGTTGGATGTCTTTGTCTTCTGTACAGAATTTCCTGCCATTGCTAAAACAGAGGTATAATTTGCAGATGTATAACTATTTCATGAGTAAAATATCACTGTGAATTCTAAGCGCTACTAAACTACGAGTATTCCTACATTTTTGTTTTGTAAGGTTCTTGACGTCTGGGTAGTCCGTAGTATCTCCGAGAGGCAAGCTGCGCTCTCCAGATCCATAACATTCTCGTTCGAGTCTATCGTTTAAGGCGTCTATCTTTTCCTGTACTAATGGTAAATTCCATATAAATCTACTCGTTTGTCTAAAGTCAAAGAGAAACGACGAGCTGTCTTACATCCTATGTTTTCCATGCATAGTATCTCAAACTCTTTCTCGATTTGTTGAAAGAGTTCGAATAAACGACATCTTAGCGCAGGTGGGACAGGACTATCCTCGGTATCCGATCGAATTACATAATGTAAAGCCATAGGCTGTAACGGCGTAGAACCACTTTGACTCTGTTGCGATTGTAATTCTGTATCCGTGCTACTTTGCACACGCGGTATGGAAATTCTCTTTGCCCTGCCACTGGTTTTATTTCCGGCAGTGACTGGTGGTTCTCCAGGCATGTTTATCACTTGGTACTACCATAGATTATCGCAAGAATCTATGCTGAAATGATATATTGTATGAATTGGTTCTTGCCCGTAAAGGTGCTACACGCGATAGTTTGGAAAATTTTTGTTATGTTTCTGTCGAACGCTATTGGTTTAACGAGAAATAATTCGGCCCTTAAATGTAGAAGAGCTGTAAAATGTTTATCACCGTGTAAGATGTTAAAATTGAAATCAATCGATTATTTAAACGTGCAAAACAACTTATCCTCATTGGCTCATTACATCTCACGTCGGTGCAACATTTCAGAAGAATATATGGACGTATCCTTGAAAGGATTGCCTGTCACTTGACCATGATAAACCATATTTCATAGTGAGACCTCTAAACTCCGACGTCAATTTTGCGTTCCGCTTTAGTATTGGATACCTCTTCGTTAATAAGGCGCTGCGGAAACTCATAGATGTCCCTGCTATCGGTTGTCTTAACCGGGAAAGTGCGTAAAGCAGACAAAATTCTACTCGTCGAGAAACGAATAACGCTGTACGTTATTCGACAACTGCAATGCTGTAAGCCAATCTCATGTGAGGCTAACAGAAATCCTTATTAATACTGGTTTTCTCGCTTTGGATTTCCCCATTATTTCCGAAAGAGATTTTCTTCTTCTTCTCGATATAGCCGGCGCTTGTGTTCTACCTATCTTCGACATGGGCTGGTAAAATCGATCTAACTGGAAAATAATGAATACGATATATAAATAGGGTGATGTACGCGGGATCGCGCGCCGAGTTTCGCCAAGCCTAGCCTAGCCTAGCCTAGCCTAGCTTCCATGGATATGGTTGCACGGGAATATTTATCTGGCTGTTTCAAATTTTGCACCGCAAATTGCAAGATGGAGAAATTCCTGCGCGTTTCGTACTGCCCTGTAGATCCCTAAACAAGAAATCCGCCTTAAAACTTGGTGAAAGTCAATCTTACCGGGGAATGCGGAAAATTAGCTTAAATCAGCACAACATTTAAGATAACAACATAAGAATAAAGGTTACGTGTACGAAGGTAGTTTTGGATATCGTTATGCGGCTTGTAAAAAGTTCCGAAGTAGTGGGTACACGGTGTTTCGTTTTCTTATATATATTTATTTACTATAAAACTATGTTTTTAACAGATTGCAAGATAATGTGTCTCGAACTTGGTCGATCCGGCAAACGGTATTTAAAAGTAATCGCGTAAGAAAATGCTTGTACAATGAGAGAGTTCTGTTTGCTAAAGAATCTTGTTCAGCAACAGTCGATCTTTGCTATTCTTCGAACGTCGCTCCTTTAAATCCTGTCATCCGGTGGAAACACCGTCGGTAGTTGCGGGGAACGAAAACGTGTTTCGAAGATCGATACGAAGATATGACGGACCGGAAAATATGGTTCTCTGATCGTTACATCGTAAAACTCTATACCTACTAGATAGCAAAATTTTTCACTCCAAGTAAACTAGCTATACCGATGCGCGCGATGTGTGTGTGTGTGTGTGTATATATATATATATAATATACACACACAGCAATGGGTTGTGTAGTGAGTGTAGTTTATAAATATACCGGTACAGTTGAGCGGCGCAGTAATCGTAACCTTGTATAATTCGGCTTGCTGAGTGCGACGAGCTTTTAGCGTAGCGCGCATCGCGGCTGTGTGCCGTCGAGAGAGTATTTACACACGTATGATCCTAGAGACCGGGCAAAGGGCGCCTGCGAGTGTATATCGATCGATATCCCTTTTGCGTGCTTTTACAGGCTGGTATCGCCATGTCTCGTTGATGTCTGCGGTGCAGGCTCGCGGATCGTGCTTCTTTAGGAGGATCGAACGAAACGCGATGTCCTCCCGCAGAGAAGATAAGCAAAGATATTGCAGTACGATATGATACGCGTCGCTACAATTTCCCCCGTGCCAGTAAATGGAACTTTAAATCGTCAGAATTGCGAATGCACATTTTACACGCACGCTTGATTAATAAGTCGAGCATATCTTTGGAACGTAAAAAAACGTTTGAATATAATTGTGTTATTTACATGATATTTACATGTATACGAATCATAGTCTTCTTAAATTATTCTTAACACATCGTGGTACGTCCGTAAAAATCATCGCTTTTTTCACTCCAACTGGAATCTCTTATATACGTATCTGAAACTGATCGAATATGTTTCTTGACAGTAGTAAAAATTGGTTGAAATTTCTGCCGAGGGCGAAGCTTTTAAACGATAGCCGTTACGCGTTTACAACCGCTCTCTCCGTAATCCGATGTTATTACCTCGATCGAAGTAGCGCTAATGAGCAAAACGTACGTATTTGAAACGTTGATACTTTACGTACTTTCAGTGCCATACGTAGGAAAAAGTTTAGGCGGTACAAGGGAGGGTCGGTGGAATCGAGCGTGCATTATAGGACCGCCAGCGCCGGTATGTTTGCCTTCAATGCATCTTCCGTCTTTCTAACGTTCCTCTAAACGTCATGGAGAACCACGCGAACCGTTCTCGCCAAATTGTTCGATTCGATGGGTCCTTCGATGCTCGAATGCGGCATACGAAGTCGCCCCTCCCCCCTTCCCCCCACCGCTCTACTCTCTCCCATTTCCCCTTCGAACAGGCTGGAAAGAAGGCGGATCATCCGTGATGGAGATAATCGCGAAGGCGAACAAACTCCATTGAGGCATATCTTCACGATACGCTATTATAATATTCCATTCATCAATTTTGCGTACTAAAAATAATACAATTACGACTACACGCTAACAGATGTGTAGCTGAAATGGCCGTTCCTTTAGACAGGAATAATTAGAAAGTAAATCATTTCGTATGCGTTCCATTCGTAACTTTAATTTCTATTATTTAGTATAAGAGCTTATTATATCTATTTTCAACAAGGTAATCCTCGACAATATTAACGTAACAGCCTGCCAGCAGCGCAAGAACTAAGCTTATCTTCTCCCCCTTTCGCTTCTCTAATACCTGTTTTTTTCCGCTCGGCCGCAACAATGTATTATTCTAATTAACCTCAAGACCGATGAGTTAACAACACAATGTTATGCAAGCAGTACTGAAATCTTTTAATATCGATTATATTTGGCAACTTGCTGCTTAATCGTTCTCGATGATAGGCCTCTGGCAGAGGCAATTCTTGTGAATGCATTCCACAGGCATCTAGGCACAACAGATATAAAAGTAGTACACTCAGAAGTATTCGGGTTTATAGCAATCCATATTCTAAAACAGCATTATCATATACATCCTCTAATGCAACGTATCTGGCGATTTTTCATTACTAATACGAGCCGGTAGTCTTAAAGCAAGTACAGCTTATTATATATCGTTTGCGTATCAATGCTGATTTCGATTCAAGTATTAACGCAACATGCTCGCATAGCATCATTTTAATGACAACATCGAACCTACGTCTTAACTCCGATCGGTTGAGAGTAACCACACGTCTGTATAAAATCTCTTGTAGAATATACCAAATACAATGCAACCACAGTACCGGCGATCGTCGTCTTTTATAGAGCATTCGTGCATTACCCTACCGAATTGTAGCAAAGATTATCATCGTCTCGCGTGCCACCGTAACAGAGAGGTGTACCGATACTTAGGACCTTTTATTAGTTATCGTTATACGCAGATATACTCAACGGTTACACTTTTCTGGCGAATGCACGCCGAAGTTTGGACAGTGCATTGTGCACAAGAGACCGATGCGCGTGTGTATCTGCATGTGTGTGTGTGTGTGTGTGTGTGTGTGTGTGCGTGTGTGTGTGTAAAAAATGAATTCCTCCTTGCACTTTGCACAAAAGGAGGCTCGTCCTCTCGAGGAGCGTTACGCGGTAGCCTTGCCGCGAGAGGAAGATTTCCTTTTTCCTTTTCGCCCACCCTACGGGAAGGGTACACTTTTGGTGATAGACGCTGTAGCATACGATGTTATTGATTCCGCACCATAAGGCTCTAAGGCAGCCACATTGCCAAATTGATCAATTTATCGCCGTTTTCTCCGAGAAAAAAGCTAACTTCTGACGTTGTTACTACAGCAAAATAGGGGATACGTGGGAAGGGACTGTGGTAGAGACTAGCAATTATTCGGATCCGGCGGTGTAACGAGATACTCATCAGCGCGTTTGTGATCCGACAGTGCCCTCATCGTATAAGAGTCTTGTGGCAGATCGCTCTTCCTTCGTAAAAGCGGTTTCACCTTGTTCGTGTTTGTCATCTTCTTTGCCTGAACAAAGAGAGGAAGAGAGGAAGATAAGTTGAAGGAAGGAATTTGGCGCGTACCAAAGGAAGAAACGAATCGACCTCTGCGTATACCTCGTTTGCCTTAGCCTCGATCTTCTCCAAAGTCAGCGGGGCTTGATCCGTGTCTCCGTCCTCGTCCGGCGGAGGACTATCCAAGTGCTGCGATATCGTGCACGGATTGTTCGTGGTACCCTTGTTCGACAAGGTGTAGTTCGGATGCCTCATGGCCAAAGCTTCCACCCGCATCCATGCCTCGTCCCTATCCTTCATCAGCTTTCTCTCTCTTTGTCGATCCTGCGAATTCGGTAGCACACCCTGGAATACCTCGCGTTCGGCCGAGCGCGCCTACAAACCCGGAGCGTACGTCTCGTATTCTACCTGATAATATTGCTGGGTGCACTCGTCGAAAACCTTTTGATTCATTTCCATAAAAAGCTTTAGGGCGTTGTAGATCAATCCGTGAATCGTCTTGTTCCAATGGTTGCGCGAGTTTCTATGAAAAGCTGGATACATGATGGGTAATATGACGGAATAATTGTCCGATATCAAGGACATGATGTACTCGTTATTCCAGTAATAGAGAGCTCTTTCGGCTACCTGAAAGGTAGGCAAGGTTGATCTACGCGAATGCACGGTCGCGAGCCCTTGCGCGCGTGTGCGCTCGGCCTAGGAGTAGGGCCAAGGAGAACGAACGAGTTTGAGGCGAGGCGTACCTGAAAGTGCGGAGAGGAGACGCACTTGGCCAGCTGCCTGAACAACGGGTCCATGACCTTTTGGAATTCGGCCGGCTCTATCACGTCTAAAATTTCTTCGAGTTCGTTCAAGAACATCACTTCTTTGGGGGAATGTGTTTTTGGCCAAAATTTCAGCAAGTTCCTGATGACGGGCTCCGTCAGGGAGGGATCCTTTTCCAAGAATTGGACGACGCAGTACGCGAGTTGCGGGTGGTAGACGGACAGTGACTTGGCCTTGTGCAGAGGCAAAAGAACCTTCAGCAGGAATACTTTGTGTTCCTCCTTCAGCGGTAGGGCAAATCCGTTGATTATGCTGGAAAAAGGATCGCGGATGAGGTTCGCGGGGAGGCAGCCCCCCTCCCCTATCGACGCAATCGTCTCGAGGGCGCCGAACCGATCCCCGTCATTACCTTCCCAATATCTCGAGCAGCTCCGCGATACCGTTGTGGTGCTCGGTCTCGTATATGAATCGATAGAACACATTGTTTATCTGTTTCCTGATGTACGCCCGTAGTCCTAAAAATTTTCCGTAAATCCTGTGAAGGGTAGTCTTCAAGAAATCCCTCTCCCTCGGGTCTTCCGAGTCGAACAATTCCAAAAGCTGCAGCACGAACTTTTGGTCTATGTAACGCCTCGCGGTGGAAGGCTGAAAGTCTTGGGATTCCAATAAGCGTAGAAAAAATTCGTAAACTAATTGTAGGTGTGGCCAAGCGGCTTCTAGGGTCGGTTCGTCCTCTTCCGGGTCGAACTCTGCGCCGTTCGGGTTCGACGATGGGGGCAGCGTTCGGAACAAGTTCACTGCGAACTACGAAGATCTTTGAGTTATAACGGATCACGGTAGAGGTCTCGGCTTCGTCGCGCACTCTGCGCTTTCGACAAAGATCTCGGTAGGGAAGCGCGTATTCTTGGGATTAAGGGCAGTTTCGCGATGGAAGCCTGGCGTTGTAAGGTTACAAAGCGGTGGGGCCGACGCGAGGCTTGCCGGAGCAACCAGCACGGGGGGGCTGGCTCCTTCGCGAAGGAGTCGGTCGGCGCTCCTTGCACTTACCATGTTCACTGCTTCGGGGTAAATAGCTTCTGTAATAACGTTCTTGTTTTTAGTCACATACTCGACCATTTCGTGCAGCGCGGTCCGCTTAACTTCCTTGAACTTGAGATCCGAGAGCGGGTCGGACTCGAAGTCGAACAAGACGCAACATTGTCGTAGCTTTTGTATGAAAAGTTCCTCCCGCTCGTTTCCTTGCTGCGTTTCTGAAAGTACAAAGCGGAGAGGTTATTTCGTTCCATCCCCTGGGCAATGGCCCTGGGGATTTGGAAAAGCGGAGGAAGACGATTGATTACCGATCAGCGGGGGCAACAAATTCAAGGGCTGGTAGTGCAAGACGAAATTGGTATGGTAAGACTCGCTCTCCTGCGCGAGGATCGTGGCGAGAGCGAGGTCCTGGTGGAAGCTCGGGCTCTTCGGCAGCCCACCGACCATGGAGGGATTGATTCCACTCACTTGAACCATCGCGTACCGTTTCGCGGGAAGGCGCGATAGCACTGGACCCTAATATCCGCCACCTCTACGACGGCATCGACTCCATCGATTTCTCCAGGAGATCGCAAAAGAGGGGCGGCGGATTCGCTAATTTAGCCTTTCGAATGTACTCCTACCGATACTCTTATCAGCGGCGAACAGTTCGCCAGGGCCGGGTACCACGCCGATCGCACGTTTTCTCGACCTTATTATCTCCTCGACCTTTCGGCAAGTTTTCAAGACGGCACAATGGCCCTGCATCTTCGCACTCCTCCTCTGCCAGCCTCTCGCTCTCTCGCGCTCCCCCCCCCCCCCCCGGTATCGATCCTTCGCGAACGCGAACGTTTCGGATGCGGAGAGAATCGCGAAAATGAGACTCGACGAGGAGAGCCGGCGGCCGAATCCGCGACGGTTTCGAGCGCGAAAGAGGCGCCAAGGTGCGGAGGAGGGAGGCCCTCTCTTCCCGTCTATCGCGCGATTCACCGAATCGGCCGAGCCCCGACTCCGAGAGGCCCTGGGAGGAATATCAGCGGCGAAGCGAGCGTGCACGAGTCTCGATTTGCGCTCGATCGCGCGGCCCGGAGCTTACCGAGCCACCTCCGGTGGCTCGAGGATATCGATTCAATCGCCGGCGGGATTCATTTCATTGGAAAGGATTTCTTCTCAACAGCGCCGCCGTGTTTCCCGTCGCGCGACCCACCGATCATCCGGGCGACCTTTCGAAATCGAGCCCATTTTGATCCGTCCTCGAGATGCGGAGAGAGTCACGAAGGGAGAGGTGCCGCCATGGGGGAAAGAAGGTCCGAGCGAGCAACAATCTGTTGCTTCGAGCGCGCACAATAGCCGTGCCGGCGGCGCCGGGCTCGCTCTTTCTTCGCCTCGCTCTTCGCCTCGCTCTTCGCCACGCTCTTCGCCACGCTCCTCGCCCCGCCAGCCCCCTCGGCGAGACTCGAGCGAGGGACGCGCCGAAGAAGGCTCGAGGATTCGGCACCGAGCTCTTCTCCGAGCTCCACTCGGAAGAGGAGTCGCGTCTTTTGGCGGAGCGGCGAGCCTCCCGGGGTTGTCGAGGCGCCGCTGAGCAGCCCTTGGAGGAAAGGAAGGCGTTTCTATAGCGGCGCGCCGCCGGCTAACGGAGGACTGTTTATGTCGGAAAATAGGGAACCGAAATTCCAGGCTCCTGCGTCTGCGCGACCCCCGTTCATAATCGATAGACTCTGACGTAAGGTACGCTCGCAACCTCCATTGACCGGCACCATATTGGGAAAGGGCAAGAGTACCAATTATCCTTCCATCTCGCTCGATACGCCGGCTATCAGCGTGCGCCGAGGAACGCCGTGATACTCTTTCGAAATGGCCCGATCGAACGATTTGCCAAAGAAAACCTCTAAAACTCTTTTAGCTTTGCAAGAAATTCCGCCTGGAGCATTCCAGAGAATGGCGAAAGCGGCAATTTTGTGCGTCGCCGAAGCTCTGCCTGGGAAAAGTGCGATTCTATGGAAGAAATCGGCGAAGATCTTCCACCATATTTTGCAACCGTATAGCTCCCTTGCGGGTGCCGCGCGCGGTACGAGTATTCGATCGAGGAACGCGACTCCGAAACGATATTCGGTACGTCGTACTTTCGGTGTCTTCCACCAATTCGTCGGGAAATCGCAAGGAATTTGAAAAATCCGTACTTCCAATGCTCTTCGCAGCAGCTTCTTAGGCCTCGATCGTTATCGAGCGAAAGAGATGGAAAGTTACGACCGCCAAAGTTGCTCTCCAATTTATACCTATGGATCGACGGCCAATGGTAGGAAGCCAAAAGCTCGAGTTCCGTTCGCGAAATACTTTTCGCTTTCTTATCGACGCTTTACCATCGGCGTATCTTGGTTACCGTAGACCGGCCGAACGGCGTGAAAAAAAAACCACGTTGATCGGCCTAGAACTTTCGCAGAGATGGGATCCACGTACGACGAGAGTCGATGCGATACGATCGCGGCGCATAGTGATAACGCTTAATCGCGGGTACTCGATGCGCGGATCGATATCCAACCACGATCTCGGCGATAAACCGTAAAACCTTTCCCAGATTTTTCATCGGTTCTTCTCGAAGATCAAGAAATTTGACCGGTCAAAAGTTTGTCGAGTCCGTCCGATAGGGACCGGTAGGTTCCACGAGCGGAAAGCCGATCTTTTGCGTCGGCAGGTTTTATCCAGTGATTCGCATTCGGAAGATGCGGCGCACGATTCTCTGGACGGATGTTTACCGCGCACGCATCTTGCCGATCATCCTTACCTACCTGCGCATTACCTACTTTGCCCGATCAGAAATATACGTTGTGCGATAGGTGGCGGTAGTATAGAGGGGCAAAAGTGAATCCAGCCACGTGCTATCAATAACTTGCTCATCGTCAAAGACCTTCCTATATCTCTGCGGGCGAACGTACGACAACCGCGAGCGTAACAGGATCTGTCCGGTATATCGCGTTATCCGTCAACCTTTAAAGCGCGATAATAATCGTACTTTGCGTAAGTCGGCTTTTGTACGGCCGATGTAAAGTCCGTAAACGGTAGGCGAAGTATGCGGATTGCTCGAGATACCGGACAAGATTCCAGGATACTTCGCCGCACCCGACTCACCGGCCAAAAGTGGTAATTTTTGGAGTTCCCGATTTTTGGATATATTAAATCTCGAGCTGCTTTGCCGTTTATCCTTCTTGATGACGGGTCCGCCAGGTTGATACTTGATCTTATTGATGAGCGTGGGCGGCGGTGGCGCATTGCCGACAGGAGCTCCGCCGGACACCTTGTTGGTCTGCAAGAATACGTCAACTCGATCAGGAGGAGCATAGACTCGATCGCAAGGCGCACGCGAATCCACGTTCCCTCGGAGATGGAACAAAATTGATCCGGTGCGTCGAACGATCTTATGCGCGGGAACGCATTGCCGTTTGCTATTACGTCGATTCATAGCGGCTCGAATCTCGGCCGACTAATATCAATGGCGATGCACTCGCGGTACCATGTCGGGGACCGATTATTTCACGCTTCTCGGCACGGTCCGACCGCCGCTCTCGGAGAGATTCTCACCGTATATTACCAAAAGGTTTCCATCCTTTATCCTTGACATTACTATACGTACAGAAGCATTCTAACATGAAACCTGCCTTCTTCTTGAACACGTTTCCAAAAGCGAGGCTGCTGAAGGTTTGCATTTTGTTCTGCATCCCACCGCTTTTTCGGGATTACCGGAAACTCTGCCGAAGAGGAAATCTGCCACGTACACTTAACATTCCACCGAACGAAAGCAGCGTTCTTCGATGAAAATTTCACGGTCACAGTCGCGCGTTATTAGGCACTATGTGAATCAACATCCCACAGCGATCGTCATGTCGATTCTTCGCACGTGGTAAGAGGACCTTCAGAATTGCATTTGGTAGTAGCGAGTATCTTCGAAACGATTCGAGAAATAGGCAGAAACCACTGGAGCGGAACCCTTGGCGATGTTTCGAAAAATATATAACATGGTATCGCGAAACCTTAAAATCGTTTAAACCGCGTTAGAAAGAGTTGTACTTCGAGAGCCATTCGCGACATCGCGATCATACTGGTTATCATTCGCGAGTACCTCGTGACTTTTATATTGCATCGAACGATAAATCGGTTATTTATCCGAAAGTATGGCCTCTCGGCACGAGGATAATCTTGCGCGTGAAACGTGCTCGACGCTTGGCAGCGGGACGATGTTGTTACGCCGCTCTTGTTTACCCAATAATAAACATTACAGGTAGACGCGAATATGTACATACGCCCATCTTTGTTCGCGCGCGCCTCTTCACGCGCATATATACGTTCGTGCGAGTGTTCCTGGCACGGCGATACTCATTCGCGGATGGAAAGCGCGGAAAAAAAATATTTACCCCAAGTTGGTTCGTTTCGAGGCGACATATACACGATGCGCGATCGATGCAACGAGGAGCAAAAAAGAGAGTACCGTGCGTTGAAATCAAATATACATATATATATATGTATGTCATCCCTATCTTCCGGCAGGGCTATGCGGCATGCAACTTCGTGCCACGGGAGAGGAATGACGGCGTAAACGATTATTCACTTTCGTACACACGGAAGACTACGCCTTACGTAGAGATTCCTGATTCGTCTCGATATTCTCGGGGTTCCTCGAGCTACCATTTCTATTCTTAACGCGAGAAAAAGTACGAGGATCTCCCGCTCGCATAGCCTATCCTTTCCGAGAGCCGACAGAGGCGGCAGTTTCGATCTAGTAGACGGTATTCCGCCGCGGATCTCACTGCGCGATTTCGCCGATTTCTTCGGCTCGATTCTCGATCGGCGGCGTCTGGCCCGAGCGTGCGCCACCGCCAGGTGGGTGCGCGCGGCTCGCCCGGGGGGCGGGGCGGGGCTTTGGCGAGGGGAGTGGGGCGCTGGGGAGGGGAGGGGAGGGGAGGGGCGCAGGGTCGAGAATCGCGCCGAAGTCGTCGCGAGGCGCTCGACATGGGCCGACGCGCGACGTGCCGCGACGAAAATGAACGCGGCGCCGGTCCGCTCGTACTCGTGACCGAGAATCGAGTTACTTGCGACACTCGGTAGAGGAGGAGATTTTGGCGCGCGATCGGCCCTCGCGGCACGCCGGCCGCCCGGTCGACGCCGATCGGCCTCAAGGTCGAAGCGCGACGCCGCGACCTTAACCCTCGAGCCAATTGCCAGGTGGACGAGAAGCGACCGCTTTTCTTGCACCACCTCCAACGTGTCCTTCCTCATCGTGCTCGAGAATCTTCCAAACTCGGAACTTACGGCACGTACATTTTGTCGAGCGTAACGCACTCTGGCCTACTCGTCCATCCTCGGGATGTAAACGACTAATCGATGTCAACGTGCGAGAGATTACGGACGGTAGTCGTCCCTTCCGGACTAATGTTTCGCGGTATGTCGCTGCTCTAGGCATGCCTGATTTTCATACGATAAATATAGATCGGGACCAGATTTCTGGCGGCCGGTACGCGATACTTTAACGCAGCGCGCCCATCGTCCGTCTCTTGCGCGTATCTCCGCGAACGACCGCTACGATTATTTTTTAAACGCGTCTCTACGCGGCACGCCTTTTCGTATCCACGATCGAGCATCCAACGGCTTAGAATCTATCGAAATAGGCACCGATGCTATGAGCGTCGGATGCAAAATGTCCTTAAGCCACATCGGGGGAAAACGCGAGAAAACGTGTCGGATTTGCGAAACGGTAGAAAAAAAGTTAAACAGGTACCGATCTGGATAACCTTAGGTTAGTCCGAGTGCAATGCAAAAGGTACTTTCGTCACTCCTATCTTTCGTCGTTGCCCGCTAGCGGAATGTTCGATGAAAAGTTTCGATTTGGCTACTGCTTCCTACCGGGCAACGCATCGGAAAAAGCCAGTATCGCGCTCCTGGCCAAGGATCAATTGAGCGCTCGAAAGATTCTTTCGAATGCAACGTATAGCTGGCGTTCTTTGAGCGTGCATCAAGGCGCGAAGAGAAATGCGCGGAAGGAGCATCGCGATCGTGATACGAGTAATGTCGAGATCAAATATTCCTGGCTGGATACGAAAATTCATCCAAATTTCTACCGAGCAAGATGTTTGGGAATCGCAGCTATGGCAAAGGGTAAACCGTAGCGGGCGGTGATGAGGCACGAGCATCGACGTGCTTTAACGCTACAATCTCACGGCCGCTATCCGGACATATCCGACTGCATTCTGATTATCGGTAGAGAGCAAGGAGTGGGGGGTGGGGGGGGGGGGGGGACGCCGACTAACTGGATACGTTTAATCTTTCGCATCGTGCAAAAAAAAACGATGGGAATTCTTCGAAAACGCGCTCTCATAGACTTTGATCATTTTTGGAAGAAATTAGAGACTGGCGATTCTGAGCGTTAACAAGGTTCTGGCAGTTTTAGCGTTAAGCGCGATATTCCTCCGAGATTTGATATCGCTACAACGCTTGAATACACGGACGTCAAGAAGGCCTGACGATGGAAACGCTTTGCTTCCGAGCCGCTCCAGCTCAACTTACTTTCCTTTAATCGAGTTTGCGTAGCGACTTTTACGAGCACGGCTATCGTAATTGTTTGCGAATTATTTCCCAAAATGACGATTAATCGCGCATTAAGAATAAGGAACGAAGCTGAAGGGAAGCTCCCACCACAAGGTTCGACACTATTGCTCGCGTACACAACGGTAGGAGGATTCGCTTCGCGGAACTATTATGCGAACGCACCAGCAAAAACGTTGTTTTCTTTTATGTCGCGTCTACCTTGATGCGCTATAAATAAGATTAACAGCGATCGTGTCTCGCCTCATCTTGGTTCTCGTGGAATATGCTTCGGCCATTCGAATCTGGTGTAACAGTTTGTACAGCATCGGATGTGGATGCTAAACGTGCATTGGTACGTGCGCAAAAACGATAATAGTCGAGTACTACTTCTCGAGATTTGCAGGTAAACATCTTGCGTTAAGCATGCACGCGCTCAATTACAACCACCTATGGTTGGCAATTCTCTCGCGCTCCTATTCGGTCGATACGTTTCATTGGCAAGCCGAATTGTGCATGCAACGAACGATTCGAGACTGGAGACCCGTTAAAGTATCCGGAACTCGAAGCGTCCTTAATGCGATGAAAGAATTCTCTTGAATCGGAGTTCGCTGATCCAACCTAACAGTGTGACTTACACCCCTCGAGTTACGTTCAGTTTTGCCATTTACACAAGGGCATTTGATCGAGAAATAGCCGTCCAGAGTGAGGTTCTACCGATCGAGTCCAAGATGTGTATATCGCGGAAAAAATAGTCAAAGTCGATGGGAAAGATTCGATTTTTCGCGTGGCAGTCCGACGTTGTACTCGTTGCGCCATAGTATCCTCTCACCTTAGAAGCGTTCGTATTGTACCAAGGTTACCTCGAGCATTCGTTATAATGGTAATGTTAATCGAGACTATTTAGTACTCGCGATAATACGCGGATATCATGGATACTCGATCAAGGGAGAACCGAGTTCCATTTCGCATTTGTTGCTCAACGAGGATGTCTTGTATTAATATGCGTTCTGTTCCGCGAGCTTTCTTTGCGAGCTTGATACTTGCTTGATGTTTCAAATGCGCAATCCGCATTAACTATTATTAGCACCTTTTCTATTTGCACACGGCTCAAAATAGAAACATACCGATCCTTCCATGACGGCCGACGGATTTGGAAAAAAATCCATTTTCACCGGTCGGTCAACGAAGATCATCGTCTTCGCGGGCGAATTTTGTTTTGCTATTTTTTGTTTCTTGTAAAAATAAAGATAGCTAAAAAGCATCTTTTCGTGCAATTTCACGATCGCGGATAATTGGAGGAATGTTTATATTCGCGATTCTATCTCGCGTTTCCGCAAACGATTTCGTAATCGGGGCAAGGGTTACTCGATAGTATAGTGAGGAAATGTAATTGCCGAAATCGGGAATCCACTTACGAAACTTACTTTGCGGTATATGCGGATTAATTTGCCACGAACGATCTAACGATAAGACCGGATCGATATAAGAACAAAGTATCGGCGATATCTCTAACGAGAGACCAGCGGTCATTCTTATGTCACTCCGTTATCCTACTGACATTTTGACGTAAAGACGTAAATCGCGACCAGTGTGCACTCGCATCCGGACACGGCAGTTAATACGAGTATTACGTTGATCGGCATGTCAATCGGTAGAAACTGCGAACGAGGAATTCCCATTTTTAGCCGCGTGGAAATATCGTTGGATCCTTAAATATCCACCTTCTGGTCCTTGCGATCAAACGATCTATTATCGTACGAATTAGCTCTTACGGGAACACGAGTTGTTTAAGCCGAATTAGAAATCGGGTAACTCTAGGTTGACCGACGAGAAAGCTCAGTACCGATGCATCCGGTTTAGAAACTTCGTATCGAATGCCCCCCCCCCCCCCGCCACTGACCGTAAAGCACTCATTTACCTCCAGCGACTCAACGACGTTTTGCCAAGTATTTTTAGTTGCCGAATGGCTAATGATACAATTTAGGCCTCGCGTAAACTGGAAACACAAGCGTTGCGCGAATGATTGTGCACGAGCCTGTAACAGGTAACTTGACCGTATCTCGTACTTAATTCCATAGCCAACCGTATACGGTCATAGTGTATTGATCACTTTCTGAGAAAACAACGTCAAAAGCTCTGATATCACCGTACGCGAAATACTTTTAAATATTCGCATCGCAAGTGTGACCTTGTTAAATAAAAAAAATATGTCCAAATGGAAAATTGGAACGCTCGATACGATCCGCTGTAGAAGAAAAACAGAATGTGAGAATCTTCGGAGAGCTGATGAAGCTCCACATGTTCAGCCGCGAACAGTCCAAGTGATCGAGACTTGCCAAACGGTTAGGAGGCGAATTATAAAGTATAAATCGAGCTGCGTTTCGACGTACTTGGAATGCTCACTCTCAAGCACCGGGCGCCATCTGGCATACACTGAGAGAAGCACCGTCGGTAACCGCGGTACGGTACGTTGGGTGAATAACTTGCGCCTCGAAAATCCTCCACGAATCTGTCAATATTATCACGTACAATCGTATCACGTACTTTCCTCGAGATGAGCACGCTCGGTCGTGCATCGTGCCGGTTATGCAATCGCACTTGTCATTTGCTTCAATGAGTGCACGTAATTGCTCCACCTTGTACGATGATTTAAACAAAATACCATAGGTGTTTCTAAGTTTAGGCGATGTGACCGTACGTTTCGATAAAAAAACCGTATTATGAGTCTGCAGATACAGTAAAATGACACGACCGTGAAGCAAAAATGATTTCGCGCATATTAGTAAAGAGAGATCGAATCGTATACGAAGAGGATATCGATCGTATGTCGAGAATACCAAATTTTGTCACGCTCGTCCCGTGGCGTTTGAGCGATACGTTTGCATATAACAAGACGGCGTTGTACGCGTACTCAATAGGTATTACACTCGTACTTTTCTTCGAAGGACGTTCATATTTTATCTATACTCGATTCGACGCTCGATCGTCGTCAAAGAAAAGAGCATATCCCCCGTGTACTCGCATCGTTTTCAGTCGCACAATAAGTCGCGTAGCGAAACCTTCAAAGAAATACCGTAATGTAAACGTTGATCTCTGTATCCGCAAAGTGCGGTACTCTTAAAATACGACACAGGCGTATAGGCAAGCTCTTAAAGCACGATAAAGGCGCACCGAAGCGAAGATTTCCACGGTGCAAGGTATACGAAGACATACCAGCACCAATACAGATAAAAGATTTTCGCACATGATTCCAGTAAGTCCAAAATATCCAATGGGGTATGCATCTTCGAACGTACGCGTATGCGGTGCGGAGCGAAACGGTGTATTCGGAGCGAATAGGCGTAAGGTGGTTCGAGAAGAGAAGGTCGCGGGAGCGATCCTAGATCGAGCGATTCCAAAGATTCCGCCGAAGATGAAAATTGGCCGAGATCCGGTAATTCTTCGTCGAAAAAGGCACGTAGACGGTGAGGCGAAGGGAGAATGGCGCTGGTGACACTGACAATCTACGATGACAGGCATCGGGGCAACGGGCGGGGAGAGGAGCGGGAGGAGGGAGGGGGGAAGGACAATATAACCTCACCTCGTCGCCGGCCTCGGCATCCTTGCCGTTCTTTCCCTTGTCCTTGCTGCTCTTTGCCGTTTCCTACAACAGAAGGAGTTAACTGCACCTTTTGCACATATACACGACGCACGTTACGGACCGGTCGAGTCGCGGGCTCGCACTCGCGGCATCGCGGTGGAAAAAAGAGAAGGCGGAAATACCATTATCGTTGCGACGGAACGCGCGTCGACGAAAGCCGATATGCCGATACGCGAAGAGACGCCGATGTACCGACACGCCGAGAGGGAAATCGTTCGCGCGCGGATTTTCCAAGCCGACCCGTCCGATCCGACCGGATCGAGAGACCAGAGTCACGCTACACCCTTGGGTGGCTAAGGCTGCCGGGGTTGTTCCCCCGGCCTCACGCCTTCTCGCCCACCCCTCCCCTCGCCCCGCCACCTCCGAACGCTTTCTCGCTCCTTCTCGCTCGCCAGCCCGCTCTTTCCCTCTTTCTTTCGCTCTTTCGCTCCTCCATCCGCGCGCGCTCTCTCCCTCTCCCTCTCCCGCTACCGCTCCCGCTCCCGCTCCCTCTGCCCCTTCTAGATCGCTTCCTGGTACTCGGCTCTCTCTCCCTCTTTAAGCGGAACATCGCCGTTAGCGCACGGGGAAAACGTAAGGCACCGCGTTAAACTCTATCCTCGGGGACGCACCTTGTCCTTCTTTGGCCGGTTCGGCATTTTGGCGAGGGCAACGGCAGTGCAGGTTCGTGTAAGGCGTAATGCTAGCAGGCTTCCGAAGCACGTATCGGCACATCAATCGGCGGTCAGCGAGGCACCGCACGGCACTCGTTCGTGGCGGCCATTGGCCATTCGCGAACCAACAACGCTCCGACCGCCTCGCTGGACTCGGACTCCTATCGCGCCTATGAGACCGGTTCCCGCTACTTCCCACCGGCTCCGCTTCGTTCCTCCTCGGCCCGACTACGAGCCTGCTCCTCTGCCTCTCCGTGCCTCTCCGCTCTGGAAAACACCTTCCAGAGCCCTCCTCGGGTATACGCTACCTCGGTACGTTCCTGAAAGTGATACCGGACAAGATTCAAAACCCGCCGAAGGATAATCCTTCCGTTCGATCTCTCGGGCTTCTAGCCTAGTGACTCTGCGTCCCTCTACCTGCCCTGCCGAAATATCATGCTCCTTGCCAGTTTCGCTTATCTTTCAAATCTTATCCTCCCTCATCGAGTTACGAACTGGACAAAGTTTTGAAGATACCAGGGTGACCGGAAGCCGCTTCGAAGATTTAACCCAAGGGCGAACAATTCGCCGCCTCGGTAGCATTGAAAGCTATGTGCGATTCTCTCACCGGCGGTACCGATATCGACCGATATCTCTTCCGTCTTTATGCTCGTGTTCGGACGTGCCAGATTTTTGATGATATTTACGCGTGCGCTGAAAAATGTTTCGCTCGGAGGGTCTAAGTATCGTATATACCTTCTTACCTCTCGCGGAACGCTCGTTTAATGTAAAGAAATGGAAACAACCGAATGCCGTAACGCGTTATGGTTACGATACTCTCCATGAGAAAGGGTCCTTTTCATACCAGCATCTTCCTGAATATTGCTAACGAAACTGAGCATTTTGTCGGCGGTCTGCGATTATAAATTTAAACCGTACAGGGGGTGAAACGCATTCTTCAAGACAGATCTGTCGCGGCCGAAGCCCTCGCCTTTCCTCCAATTTCGTACATTCTTACCCGATATTCTCCTACTTCTAAGCTTCTAGACGTCGAAAATTATGGTGCGCAATGATCATTGATAAGTATAATCGATCGTTTTCTACCTAATCGCTTACACGTTGCACAGGCTAGACCGACAACGTGCAAAGAAGCTATTCAAAGGTGGGAAGAGAGAACGCGGCTAATTGCCAGCGAGGAGAAGGAAATTATTTTGTCTTTTCAATGGCCACCTATCGAAAGAATGGATAACAGCTTAGCCGTGCTAACTAATGTCGAGTTAGTTATTCGCACGCCTGCTTGCGTCTAAACATCGTAAATCATTTGATTATTTCTTATTTCTTCAGAAAGTTATCTCTTTCGACGAATATGATAGAGAAAATTAGCGGTATCAATGCTCTGAAATATTTGAAAATTTTATCGCTCGGACGCAACAACATCAAAACTTTTTCCGGACTGGAGGCGGTCGGAGAACATTTAGAAGAGCTTTGGATCTCGTACAATATGATCGAAAAGATAAAGGGCGTTAATGTGCTCAAGGCATTGAAAGTCTTGTATATGAGTAATAACTTGGTGAAGGACTGGGCAGAATTTAATCGTTTGCAGGACATACCAAATCTTCAAGACTTACTTTTTGTAAATAATCCAATCTGCGAAAATATGGATGGAGATTCCTGGCGCGCTCAGGTTATAAGAAGGTTACCTACCTTAAAGAAACTGGATGCTGTACCCGTTGTGTACGCTCTTTTAGCTCGTGTATCGTAGATAAGGGTAAACCATACGATATGATGTTAAAATGCAATATCGCTTACAGGCACATGACCGATTAACGCGATAGACCTTTTTGGTCTTTCGAGGCGATCAAGAACAATGTTAATCTCTAATTACGCGTTACCTGATATCAATACGATAAATATTCCCCGATACTGTAATGATCGCGATTCGATGCATTTCGATAAACGGATAAGTTATACCTCGTCGGCAATTAATATTTCAAGTTTGTCTGTGTAAGAAGCTTTAATAAAAGTTCAGTAATCTTCGACTTTCATGTCGTTCAATCCAAGTTCGTCATTTTGTTCGTGACTTCTCTCGTATTTGCTAATTTTTAATCTCTCATCTGGTCCATCTTCGACCAGACTTTGTACGTAGCTATTTCCTGCCGGATCGTCCAATACCAAAGTTATATTTCTTTGGCCGTCCAATACCTCGCTCAGTTGGGATATGAAACTTTCCATTCTCTTTGCAGTTTCCACGTCTCTACTGTCACCGGTAAAGGCCGTAGATGTGGACAGTTGTTCCTTCATTGCCACTATTACACCTTCGACCGTCGTAAATCTGCCGCCCAAAGCTGACGGACCAACCTCCAACTCCAATTCCGGTATTTCCATGTCGCAAGTCTCTGACTTCAATAAATCTCGGCTAAAGTCCTCCTTTCCCGTAACCGTAACCTCTATTCTCACTCCGTGCGATTCTATACCACCACCGCCTTTTACTTCGTTGGTCCTATGACCGCACACCTCGCACAATGTTGCCATTATTACCACTTCTTTAAAATGCGGAATATCTATGCATTGGATTAAAGATCAATCGTACAATAGAACTTGCCTTTATAAAATTTAACTGCTTCCGAAAGAAAATTGGTAAAAAAAAAAAAGAAGAAAAAGGAAATGGATATGATTTAGCAAAGGATACTGGTCAATTTCATGTTGGTTTCGCAGGGACTGTTACATTCTGGACAGTTTGTTGGAAAAGTCAATACTTCTCCCTCGAGCTGCTCCAACGAGTAGTCTCCCTCTTGTATAGGTTTGAGTAAAACATCTTCGTTCTCCGTATATATACCCAGCACGCGGTTCTGGTGGTTTGTCCTTTTGAAATGTACGATCGTACATCCATTATCCTTGAGCGGTAAGTTTGGATTCTCTACGTAACAGTTACCCGATACGTCCTCGAAGACTACGGTATATGGTTCATCCACGATTTTAAGAGCGTGCAGCTTGGAAAGGAATAAATCAATTTCAATAGCGGTATCTGGAAATTCTTCTCTACGTCTCGGTTGATCCTGTTCCAAACCTGCGATACTCCTATCTATAATTCCCTCTATCGTCGTTACCTCCCCTTTCTGGGATTGCGACGGTATTTCAAAATCTATATGTGGAATTTTGACACTGGTATAATCGGATTTGACCACCTGCCGATTTAAGTCACACGGCGATACAACCTTTACCGATATTTTTATGCCCTTTTCCGCAATCTTTCCACCGCTCTGTATTTCATTGTTCTGATATCCACAGTGTTCGCAGTCGAAAGACATTACCACGACATCTTTGTAATGCGGGATCTTGGTCAACAACAGCCTGGTGATACCCTGTATGCACAAGTAAGGCACTACGATGATATAAATAAAAACGCATCTTTCCTCTATATAAGTCAATCCAATATAAATTACATTTTTACCGCAATTAATACATAGACTATCTATCTGGGTGGTTTCTGGTTCCGAGTCGTTGGCGGTAAATTCCCGAAAAAGAGCTTTTGATTTGCCATTCTCATTTTGTTTCTCTTGTTCGGCCATTCTTTCGTTTACAGGTTATGCGCACAGTAATGGGTGCACATTCGATATCTCAAAAGGTATCGAGGTTTCATATCGATAAAAGGGAAAGGAAAGTTCTAGTATATCCACTACCGATAATGCGCCCCATTACACATTCGCTTTATATTCGAATATTTTTCGCGTACTACACAGTGTCAAGGCGGTAATCTTAAATATTGCGCGTTGTGTCGAATCATTCTCGCGGTCAACGTTGTAAATCGAACAAACAAAGAGAGAGCGTACGTCAAATATGCTGCGTTTTAACTTTAGGGTAATGTTATCGACTACAGGATAGCTGCTCATTGCTTCCCTCAGTCTCCCGGTGGATGGCGTTACTCGTAACGTTCCGCGTGTCTCAACGCAGGCATTTTCGATTAACAATTGCGTCGTATTGCGCGTGAGTATATTCGGGTAAATACGAAGTTACCATGTTTTCGATCCTCGTATTGGAATACGCGCATTGAAACATCTCGAGCTGTTGGACCGTTTTACGTTGATCGTATTCGGGATAATCGAATTTTTGCCGTAATTTCGCAATAGCCACAATAACGCGTACGACGATCGAAAAATTTGTCGACGATCCTAACGAAATTGATATTGACGTAGCGATCTTTTTTACGACCGTCACGCTCGCGAGGTCGTTATCTCTCGTTACCTTTGCACACGGCGAAGGTTTGAAATGCAAAGGAAAGCTTGGGAAGGTCTGGTCCTGCGGAAGGGTCGTACTGACAGAATGTAGGGTCCGTTCTTATCTACGGTACGCAGGCCACTGTATTTCGCGGGTCCAAGAAGAGGAAGAAGTGGGACATGCCATGATGAATCGATCATATTGCCCTTACTGCCCTTCAAACAGGGTGAAACCTACCTCGCAGCCCCCTACAGTTTTGACATGCGGCCGGAACGAGCCATTCCTTTTACTTTCCATGGTAAAATAAATTGTACAGGGATAATATGGCGAGAAAACGATCGTGCGTTCATTCCTTTTGCGAAATTCTAGCGTGAGTCATATCCTACAGAATTTCAATATTTTCGCCATACGGGAATGGTGGATGGATTTACATCGCTGCGCGCCTCGCATCGATGTTTTATACTTTTAAGATGGCGAGCGCGCCTAGGTAATGTACACTCGGTGAATCACCGTCCAAGACGTTGGAAAGTTTTGACGCGAAGATTCATGAAAAACGTGTTGCCCGGCATTTCCTTTGGTGGAAAAATAGCGGTGGACAAGACGGAGACGTGCTTCCGTTCATGAGTTACTTATCTTGTCAATATTCCGGACGAGATGTATCTTGCTCCAGAAAAGATAGTTTTTTTTCAAAATTAATTCTTTGGAATCAGTTGGAAAGAGCAGAGGTGACGGGCGGGGTTCGAAGCCGGGTCTGCCGCGTGGCAGTCGGAGCCTCTGTCCACTGCACGAGCGTAGCTCCAAAAGATAGTTTATTCGTAATCAAGGAGGAACGTTTAGCATCGGCACGCGCGCGTTTTTGGTTGCAAAGCAATTACGATGGGCCACGGTAGTGCGAGCGGTCTAGACCGAATCGATGGGTATACATTTTGGGGTCGAGCGTAGAAAACGTTTGGCCGTGGAAAAAGGCGGAGGAAGGGACGGGACAGAAACGTCGAATACGATTAACGAATCCCACCGGAGGACAATCGTTCCCCGGTTCGGTAGCCGCGGTGAGAATCTTACAAGACTTATATAATGCATCCGTAAGGAGAATGGACCACCCATGTAGAGAGGTCTCTCTCGACTTCTCTTCGAGGGCTCTCAGGGGTTGCGCGCGCGGACGAAGCACTCCATCAGAAGAAGTGGTCGCTCGGACAGCGCACCGGGGAGAAAACGACACTGGCCATGAGACACGTATTTTCTACCGGTTAAATAACCGACGCGGTATGCTTTCCTCCCTGCCTCCCGCTTCGCGCCTCCTTTAACTCCAATTTCGATATCTCGCTTTGGCGCGACTCGTCGCAAACTCCTCGACGCGATCGATATTCGCTAATCCGAATCCACGATACGGATGCTCGGCGGTGGAGAAGCAAGGGGCCAATCGCAAGCCCGTTCCGGTCTCGCCGTGCGTCGAGGCACGAAATTGGCCTTGAACTTGCTCCGAGTAAGTATTTTCGTTTTACGAGATACCCTAAGAGAAGCGACTTCTCGACACGATGTCGCCGCGACGCGGAGTCGGCTCGCGATCGGTAATATATTGCACCGCTCTCGGGCCCTCCGGCCAGAGTATGGGCGGCGTATTTTTCGTGCACGGACGTACCAGCGAGTTTCGGTTACGTGCTCGCGTACGCGAGATACGGCCGCTCGTTCATCGGCGCCTTCCACGAAACGTTCGGCCGCGCTGTTGGCTGGTAAAATCAAAATTGGCGATAAGCGCGGCTGCCTTTGCCGGGCTTATCGAGATAAAACTCGGCGGAAGATCGGCCGGTTTACGAGGGCGCGGGGTAGGCTCGAGGAGAGCGTCTAGAAGAGACACCGGAATGACGAGTCGCGCCGCACTTTCGTTCGAGAAGAACGCCAGAGGTCGAAGATTTCAGGTCAGCCCGTCTCGAGAGCATAATGCATCGTAGCGCGGGAAAGAGTTGTGTAAACGGACTTTCGTGAACTTCCGAAAGCGCCTCCTCTTTCCCTATATATCTCTCTCCGGCCTTCTCGCCCCTTCGAGTTTCCTCCGAGGAAGCTCTCCTCGTCGGACGTTTGCGCGCACGCAGCGTGACCGGGCAAATTCGACGTGGAATATTTCGAAGAGGGCCGGCCAAGGCTGCTGCCCGGCCGGTTGGGCGCGCGCAAAATCCTAGGCCCGGACGTGGTGCCTGTCGCCAGGCGCTTGTCGCCGGAAGGGGCTCCGTCCCGGGAAGGGGAAGCGCTTCGCGGATTCCTCTCTCGCGAAAATATCCGCGCTTCGACCCTTTCGGGAGATTCGATCGAAAAAGTGTTTTCGACGCGAAGTACGCGTCGTTGAAGCATCTCTCCCCTTCTTTCGTACCGGCAGAATCCCGAATCCCCGGGGCCGAGACTGCGTGTGGTCCCGGAGGTGTTAATCGCGAGACTCGCTACCGTCTTGCTTCTAACCGGCCCTTCAATTAGTATACATCTTCTACCTGCTTTCGAATCGCGCGGTACATCGGTTCTCCTTCTTCGCCGGCATTCACCACGTTCACGGCCATTTCTGGCCAATAAAGGAACGACCGATCGTCAACGTCGGCTTCGAGATGCGCGAACCTTTGGGAGAAACGCGCGTCTCGGGGCCTCTGCCCCTCTCCTCTCCCGGTCCCCGCGCCGACACGGCCGATACCCTCCGCGCTTCTCTCGCGGCCGTCGGCCATCCCGCGCCAACCGGACCTCGCGAGGCGATGCGCGATCGCAAAATCGATCACGCTCGAACCGTTTGCGCGAGTTTGCCTTTTTGTCAGGATTTATCCTCTGGGCACCTGTCGCGTGTGTACGCAAGGGACTGCGGATTTGGAAGAAGAGCGGAGGAGGGCGCGGCGCGGCGCGGCGCGGCGCGGCGGGTCGAGGAGGGAGGGAGGGAGGGAGGGAGGGAGGGTGGGAAAGGGGCAGGATGCAAAAAGGTGGGAATAGAGGCGAATCGAGGAAGGGCCGGAGTGGCGGAGGGGCGAGCGTAGGAACACGTGGTTCTATTTGTAAAAACAAAGTTTGCACGGGACAAACACGGGCAGACACTAGTGGGCCTAGTCGGCTTCCGGGTCAAAAGCGCAACAAAGACTCGATTGCATTCCGTTCCACCCACTCTGATTCTCTTTTCCCGCTGCAAGCCCCGTCGTTGGCTCTGACACAATGGCGCCCATGATTGGCCCTCGGACGAGCCGTCGGCCGGCGCCGATTTAAGGCGAAAGGAGCACCGGGCCGCCGCTCGCGCTCCGCCCGGAAGACGCTCTCGCTCTCCAACCTAAGTCCGCCCTTCGCGCTTCCTCGCCGGCAGGATCCCACGGAGCGAGACGAACGCCTCTACCACTACTATCCGTCGCGTTTCCTCGGGCTTTCCTTCGCCCGACTCCAGAACCCGTTCTTCCTCGGCGCGCGGTCGCACGCTGGGAATGTACGCCGGGATACGTTCGCGGGGTGAGCGGAAGAGCGGGAAAGTGGAAAGTGGAGAGTGGAAAGTGGAAAGTGGAAAGTGGAAAGTGGAAAAATAGGAGGAGGCGTGAATTCGGCCCCGAGGAAAGTCACGATCGAAGGCACGGGGCGACGGAAGCGAGGCGGAGAGCGGCCTGGAGCGGGGGGAAGGATGCCGGGGAAAATCAAGTCCTCGGTCCTTATCGCGCGTCATTGCCTCCCAGGTTGCGCCTCGTCTCTCAATCGGTCCCTTTTATGATTCGTTTCCTCCTCCTCCCCTCCGCCCCTCCTCCCCTCCTCCCCTCCTCCCCTCCTGCCAGCCCTCTCGAGCGTCGAACCTTCTCCCGGCTATGCATGTCGTTTGCGGCGGAGGGATGGAACAGGATGGTAGCGCGAGCCTCTCCGTGTTGACAGGCAAATATTTGTCGCGGCATACACCAGCACCGTCAACCACCTCTGTCGCCACCACCATCTCGTCCACCTCCTCCGCGACCTAACCCCTTTCCAGCCCCACCCGCCCCCCTCCTATGTTTACGCGCCATTACGTTTACCAAGGACACGTTCGCCCGTGCCCACGACGACGTATTGAAAAACGGCTGCCCCGACGTCTTCTCGGCCTCTGCCAACCCTCCTCCACGATGCGCGCACGCACTTTCGAGCGGTGCCGAGGTTGCGTACGCTCCGAGCGCTCGCTCGATCCCGCCGATGGCCGGAGGACGATCGTCCTCTCCCGGCCGGACATTCTCGAGGACGGCCGTTTCTCCGCTCTCTCGCGGGACCGAGGTATCGCTCCATCGCGGCCGCGGGTCTCTTCGAGATTCGAAAAGCGAGAATAGCGCGAGGCTCTTCCCGGGGTGTGCGAGGCTGGAGCGGCCGAGGGGGGAAAAAGCGATGGCCACCTACGATCCGTCCCTCGCTCGGTCGTTCATTCACTTACTCACTCTCCTCTCGTTTCTATTCTCTCCTCTCTGTGTGCTTTTAATTTACCGGGCGGCAGGCAAATGTTTGCGCCACTCCCCCTCGATCGTACGACCCATCTCTCTTCCGTTCTTCCTCCTTTTCCTCCTACACCGCTTCCTACTCCCTTCGCCACGGAATCCTCCTCCGCAGCTCCGTGCTCCTCGCCGATCCTCACCCCACTCCCTCCTTTCCCACCGCGAATATATTGACCGACTCTGACCATCGACTCTGGACGGCAGGGAATTTACCATCGATGGTAATCTGGCTAATACGCCAGGCTCGCTTATCGAGGAATCACTTTCTATCGGCCCGAAAAAACCACGAGGAAGCGGCCGGTCTCTCCATTGTTTTTGGCTTCAGCCTTCGTCGCGGCGCGCATCCGCCGGGAGAACGATGCGGCGCTCGCCCGCCCGCTTTGACCTGTCTGCACGTCTGCCTCAAGAAACTCTCTCTCTCTCTCTCTCCCTCTCTCTCTGAAAGACCGACTATCCTCGCCTCGCCGTCGCGTCCTCCGACCCTTCGCCGCCTACCTCTCTTCCCGTCGATAAGCGTATCGGCGATCGGAGAGAAGGAGAGTGGGAAGACGATCGAGGTCCGCTCGCTCGAAGGAATTCTCCTCGCTGCGGCGATGGTAGGCGAGCGGGTAAGTTTAGCGCGGTGGATGGTACCGTGGCGAGGCTCGCGGGGCCGCCAGAGATATAAATTCTAATGGTCGGCCGACTATCTGGCAATTTGTCTGCACGGCACGGCCCGCGGAGAAGGGTTCGCAGCGCCGGATATCGGCGGCGCGCGTGCGCTCGCCTTTCGCTCGTGGCTTTTAATAAATGGCATAAAAACGAGATCAAATATTTAACCGGGAAATATTTGAGCGAGTGCCTATTATTACAGGGTAGTGGCGTAGCATAGATATCCGGCCGCAACCCCATGGTACCCTGTGCCATTCCGTTTATGTCTGGCAAATATACCTAGTTGTTCGTCGGATATACCTATTCGTACGTCGATTTAAAGCGACACCGTCCTACAACCAAGTGCCCCTCTACCTCTTCGCACTCGGCACGAAGCCTCTTCTTCCCTACGAGCTTCGCCGAAACTGCGACGGCCAATTACCGAGCTTTTCCAAGGAAATTCCAGGCTCTCGTCTATTCCCGGTCCGTCGTCCGGGCAAATCGGGGCGCAGTCACTCTCGCGGCGTTTCTCCATTGACCGTCGATCCGCTCTATCGTTCGAGCGGTTAACCGTCGGTGCAAAAAATCGAGCCTCTCTCCGAAGGCAGGAAAGATCGCGCGAAGGATCGACGATCGTCGTCCTGTCGGGAGCAGGTCGAGGCGGATCGAGTTTGTGTGGCGTTGGCCGATGGGCGACGGGCGACGGGCGACGGGCGACGGGCGACGGGCGATGGGCGATGGGCGATGGGCGATGGGCGAGGCGGCGCGGTGCGGTGCGGCGAAGAGGGAAGATCGCGTCGACGTTCGAGGCGAGGCGAGGCGGGAGGTGCACCCCAAGCGAAATATTTGTCCTGGGCAAATGAAACGGGCGGTGCGCGTCCTACTCCGCGTGGGAAAGCGAAAGATTCCATCGTAAGTGGCTTACGCGCGACACGAAGGACCAAACAAATTCCCCGCGCGGGCCTCGATTAACGGGCAGGAGAGCGTACCTGGAAAGCGTAATGCGAGTAACGCGTAAGGTAAGGCGAGGCGTAATTACGCGTCGTGGCCACGCGCCTACGTTTGATAAACGGCGCCTAACGGGGGTAGCTCCTCCGCTTGACCCTCTTTCCCTGAAATCGCCACGTGACCGGAAGTGGGACACGATAGCCATCGAGAGCATCGCGCCACGCGCGAGGCACCTCGGTGCGCCGCCGATCGGGGCGATCGAGGATCGATGCTCGCCAAGACCGAGGCTTCCTTCGTAGGCCGGCGTGCGCGGCAGAGAGGAGGAGCGTGCCCGAAAGGAACGACGCAAATTCTCCCTCGGTTATCGTCGCTCGGCCGCGGCATTGCAGCCGACTGGATGCTCGCCTTGAAACGTTTTTGCACTATCTTTCGTTTATGCAACGCACAAGCGCGGTCTTTATCTCCGCGTAACGAGGCGGATCGCATCGCGATATTTTTGATTTCACGAGTTTCGTAATAGGGCCTTATGCCTGTGACGAAATTCTTTTTTAATCGCGTCTTATCTTTCACAAACGGGAGCTCGATCGTCTGAATTTGTTTTTCTTCTGCCCGATAGACCGCGGCATTTTTTTATCTCGCTCGCAAAACGCCCGGCGTAACGTCACCGCTCACCGCTCGACGCTTCCCTCCCCCTCCACCCCCCCCCCCTACCTCGCTCTTTCTCCAACCGCCGCTCCTAGAATGCATCTTTGGAGCATCGCGCCTCGAATATTTTCCGACCAGCCCGATCGGATAGCTCCTCGAAGCCGAGAATCGCCGACTCAAATTCCGCCTTTCGAGCGTACCAACTCGGTCGGTCCGTCGCGTTCGAAGGCATCGCCGCCGGACGAAAACGTGGGTCTCCTGGATGGACGGATGGACGGATGGAGGGAGGCGGAGGGTGTCTCCTTCGCTGCGAGAAAGGATGCCGGGGGGCCGACGGGCGATACGCTCTCGGGCCACTCTGGCAGAGCCGAGCTTCCTCTCGGAGGGCCGAAAGAAGCCTGGAAGAGAAGCGAGGACGTCCGGATAGAGCGTTGCCAAGGGCTCCGGCCGATAACGCGGCCGAACGATTAGCGGTTATTGCGCCTCGGTCCGTATTATTACTCGAAGGAGGAAGGAAAACAAGCGGCAGGAGTTGGCGCGACGTGCTCTATCCGTCGGCCGACCGACCGACCCCGTCAAACCTTTATCGGGCCATCGTTTTGGCCGACGCACGGCGCGACGATTATTGCCGAGCGGAGCGGAGCGTGCGAGCATTTTGGACCGTTCGGGTTCTTCGAGTCGTACCCTCGCTCCCTCGCTCCCTCGCTCCCTCGCCCGATTCTCGAGCAAACATCGCCGCTCGGCGGCTCGCTAATAAACCTGACTTTGGAAGCGTGATTTACACACTGCCGTTCTCCAGCGCCCGCTTATCTCTCCCCCTCTCGCCCTCTTCCTCTAATATGCGCGCTACAAATTACGACGGTCGCGCCTTTATGGCCGCCTTCCTAACGGGGCCCCTTGCGCTCCATCTCGAGAATCCTTCTTCCTCGCAGACGCTGCCGCGACCTCCATTCCGGCGACGAGGATCGAACAAGACGATCGAAGCTCGATCGAGGCGGATAAATGGAGCGAAGGCGAGAGACGGGGGCCGGCCATTGCGAGGCACGATACAGGCGGAACGTCCGATCGCGAGGCCGAAGCTATTCGCGTCGCTGCTTCGAATCCGGCAGTTTGATTATAACGGCCTATTAGGCAGCGCGATATCGATTAGCCGGCGCGAACGACGGGCATAAAATTCGAGGCTCCTTCCTTATTTCCTTCTCTCTCCTTTCTACCCGGTGGCCACCCCCCGCGCGCCCCTACTCCGCCTTCGTTCCTGCCTTCCTTCCTTCCTTCCTTCCTTCCTTCCTTCCCTCCTTCCCTCCTTCCCTCCTTCCCTCCTTCCTTCCTTCCTTTCTTGCTCGCTTCCTTCCTGCCCTCTCGGAGGACTCCCTCCAGCTCTCGCGAGCACGGCTAGCCACGCTTAATTCCAGCTAATTAATAAACTTTTACCATCTCCGTGTTTGTACTCATCCCCGGCAGCCCCGAAACCCTCTTCCAGGGAGCGTTCGAATTCATCTCCTAACCGGTTCGCTTCAAAGGGTGGCTTTGCCGTTCGTTCGGCCCTTTCTACCGCCCTCCTCCCTCCTTCCTTCCTTAACTTTACCCTTCCGAAGCGAGTTGAACCGGCTTCAAAGACACCCTACGATCATCCACCTTTCGCCGTACAACGCCGAAACTCGCCATTTTTTGCGCCCCTTTTTCCTTCTCTTCCCTCTCACTTTGCTCGGACACGATGTACCGAATTATCGGACAGCCGAGAGGAACGCGTTCTCCTCTGCGCGGCCTCTGCGCCAGCGGGGAGGAATGGCGCGGCAGAGAGGATCGCGGGGGCCACGGTTGGCCGAGGCACTTTTCATCCTCGAGCGACGAAGAATGCCCACCTTAGGGACGTGCATCGTCGATGCGATTTTTAAGCCCGGCCGATCGCCGATCCGCTCTTAAACCGTCCCTCCCGAAGATCGATTTTACGCCAAACCTCTCCACGGCCCTTGCGAGCTTCGTTCGTGGCTCTGCGTGGCGACCGATCAAAGTCGAGTTCCAAGGCAGAGCGTCCAGGAGGCGGCGTGGCGGCGCGATCATCCCCGTAAGGATGTTTCGAGGAAAAAATCCCCAATTTCCCGCCACCCTTTGCCGGTTCTCCTCCGATGACCAATTAGAGGTGGGGCCATTGGGCGGTTGTCTCCTCGGATCAACCAGCCATGAGAATCGCACGCTCGGGCTGCTTTCGGTTCATTCATATTTAATTCGTTGGACTGGTGGTTTGTAAGTACGCGGGTCGAGTGGGGAGCGGGGAGCGAGTAGGGTGGTTTGGCCAGGAGCAAACGCACGGCATTATACACCACGTTTCCGGACGACTTCGTCTCTTTGACGGCGCGTCATCGTCGATAATTCTCTTAAACCGTACGCCACCCTCCTCGTGCCTCAATTTTCGTCCCCCGCGATACCGATGTTTTCACGAGCTTCGACGTGTTTACCGTTCTGTAATACTCGAGGGGTAGCATTATTATCGCGCGCGTTACGGATCGTACTCGCGACGGCTTACTCTCGAGAAGGTTGCCCCGTTAAACTCGGAAAGAGACCTTTTCGGTCGATTCGGCCCTTTTTCAACCCGTTAACCCTCTTTCTCGCAAGGGGATCTTTGGTCGATCCGACGAAGGCCCAGCGGCGATTCGCGAGCGATCGCGTAGCTAGGGGGGAGCGCTCTCGCGATTCGCGTACGTTTCGCCGCCCCGCCTCGCCCCGCCTCGCTTCGCCTCGCTTCGCCTCTCCTCGCGGCTCGCCTCGCGCCACGCGTTTCCCGGAATTTTCCAATCGAAATTTTTCCAGGTTACACCCGCATCGATCATTTTCCGGAAAATGTCTACAGATGGCGCCACCGAAATCAATTTATTCCCGCAACACGGTATGATCGATACAAGGCTCCCGAGCGAGCGCTGGTTTTGCGAGCGCGTTTTGCCGCGCGATCGTCCACTCGAGGGAACGTTGCTCTTAGTTGGAGCGAAGGCGCTAACGCGACCCGTCGATCGCTCACAACGTCGATGCTCCTATCGTGCCATCGGCCTTTCGGTCCGCAAATTTCTCCTTCGCCCCATCCTCGCAACGCTTTCTTCCGCCCCGCTTCGGTAGGAGGCCGAACGAAATGACCGGTATAGCAACGGGCTCTTTCCCTCAATCGTGTTATCCCGAGCTCTCGATACGCTCCGGAAGATGCCTCCCTTCCCGCTATACCTTTAACCCCTTCGGTCATACTTTGAAAGCGCCGTTTAAAGCGCCGGCTCACCGAATGCCAAGATGGTCATCCTCCAACGGGTCCCTCCGTCGCGAGCGCGATCCAAGATTGGATTTGCAAGCTTCTCAAGGACGATCCGAACCGCCGCGGTCGGCCAACGTTCCTTACGCGGCGACGAGAATTCTCGGCCTGCTTTAAACTCGACGGCCAAAAGTGAACGTCGGCCGCTTTGGCTATTCTTCAATACGGCAGAGCGTAGTACGTCGGGCGAAAGGTCTCTCCCGTTCGAAGCAAAAATTTACACTCTCTTCGTTACCATGGCTGGGCGTCTTTGCAAACTGCGCGGACGGTAAAGTAACGTGGAATAACGTAACGTATATACACGGGGTAGGTGTATATATCCTCCCACCCCCGGCAAGGCTCGGCCAACCCCGGAAAAGGCCTTTGAGGGGGACGGGTAAGCGGGCAAGGGGCTGGGGTGGAAGGAGGGTCGAAGAGGAAGAGGAAGAGTAAGAGGAAGAGGAAGAGGAGGAGGAGGAGGAGGAGGAGGAGGAGGAGGAAGCGGAAGAGGAAGAGGAAGAGAAAGAGGAAGAGATTTGCAGCCCCGCGGGCTTGTTTGACTTTACTTGCAGCTATGTAATTGAATATTATACCAGGCTGCCTCGTTGGAAGGGTTGAAAACTCTTACGAAAAGAGAAGGTCTCGGACGAACGGTGGACGAGAGATAGTCCGGAGAGGTGGAAGGGGGATGCTCGATAGAGTGCTTCGTAGGGGGGAGCGGAAAATTAACCGAAAATCTCACGAAATAATGCAGAACCTTTTGCGGTGAACGGCGCGCGTTTACTCTATATTATACTCGCTTATCCTCCCCTCCGATGGAAAGGAGCTTCCGCACGCCGCGCCTTGCTCTCCCTCGATCCTTCCGATCGGTCCTTGCGCGCCTACGATCGGCGCCTACTCCCGTTCTCCCGGCGCCGAGAGACGGCGAGGACCACTCGGGCCTCCGACCTCGAGGTTTCGCGCGGTCCAGCGGCTACGGCGGTAGCGCGAGCCGCGCGTCTACACGGCCAATAAGGTGGCCGGAGGAGCGAGAGATCTTTTTGTCGGCGGGTGGTGGGCATCGCGCTGGCGTTGCGCCCGGTCCAGAATACGCGTGGGTAGATCAAAGGACGCAGCCCTGGTGAAAGGAGCGTAGCTGGAGGCGCTCGGAATCGTATCGCGGGCCGCGCACAAAGATGCTCCCTTTCGACTTTGCTCCCCTCCCAAGGCCTTCGGCTTCTCCCTCCCCCCTCTCGGTTTATCTCGAGTTTATTAGTTTCTCGGGGCAAAAGAATCCGCGAGAAGCGCGCGAGAAACCGAGCGTTCCAAGTTCGCCCGGTTAATATTTAAGGCCGGCTCGTACACAGTGGCGAAGGTAAGAAGCGCGAGGGCGGCGGGGAGGGCCAGGGAGGGGATGTACGAGCCGCAGGATGGTTGGTACACAGCGGCGCGTATAGTCCGCTGGTCGATGGTGCAGCCCGTAACGCCCAGCTACTGCGCAACCAATGCGCGAGTCCACCATGTTTAATGCTGCGAATTCGCTCACCCTCCGAGGATCCCCACCCCCGTCCCGTCCCGTTCCATCTCCCGCTGCCATCTCTTTCCAGCTCGTTCCATCTCCTCCTTCCATCTCCTCCCATCTCTTCCACCCCCTCAGCCCCCCAGCCCCTCACCCCCTCACCCCCTCACCCTCCGCCCTCCGCCCGCCTCCTTCCATCCACTTCCCTTCCATCCCTTTGGCCCTCGCGCCCCACGGTATGCTGGTAGCGACCCTAACCTCCGTCTGCTCGCCCTCCCTCCTCCCTCCCTCCCTCCCTCCCTCCCTCCGCCCCTCGACCGCCCCGACCGCCCCGACCGCCCCGGACACCCCTAGGGAGAACCTATACGCGAGCGTACCACATAACGGACAACAAATTCTCGTGTACGAGCCGCTCCAAACCGCATCGGCCATCCACCGCCCCTCTTTCGCCCCTCGGCGCCCACCCTCCTCCTCGCTCTCCTCGCCCCCTTTGCCCGCCCCTTCGCCCCATTTTTCTCCCTCCCCCACCCCCCCCCTCCTTCCTCGCCCTTCTTTCTCCTCTTTGCATCTCTCCGTGCCCTTTCGCATCCTCCCCCCTCCCGCTCTCCGCCATTTACTTTCTCCGCTCTCCTTCCACCGTCTCCTCCCGCCCCTTGCCGCCGGCACGACACCCACCTCGCTGCCCCCCTTTATCTCGCGCTCGCACTCGGGCCGAGCCGATCGCGCTCCTACCCGTCGATCGCTCCGTTTTTAACCCGTTTTCGTTTTCGACCGAGCTTTCGTTCCATTGTGTTTGTTAGCCGAGCCATGGCGGCCGATCATAAGCGGGATGAAAGGCCCGCCTAGCGAAACTTGCGGACGGGGTTAATCTCGTCCGGCGTGTATTTGCACAGAAGCATTCTCGCGGCCGACGAACCTGCGAGGTGGCCCCCTGCTCCGTTGGCCCCTTGGCCATTCGATCTACCTTCCGCTCACGGCTCTCGGCGTATCCGGTCCATCGGATCGGGCGCGTCCAGAGCCGCTTTGCCCGATCCTCCCCATCGCCCATAACTTTCTGCCTCGCGCTGCTTGCGATAACCGGCCCCTTACTCACCCCCCCCCCCCCCCTATATGTCATTAGAAAGGCATCGGAGGTGCGCGCGTTACGTTGAAATACTTTCGGCGAATCGCCACGAGTTTGAAGCGAGGATTTGCCCCGAGCCGCGGAGAACCATGGGTCGCTGTGGTAAGCGGGGGTGGGGCTGGGGTAGGGGTGCAATAAAGGCCCTTTGGATAAAGCCCGTTCGGTCGATCGGCGCGAGCGAAAGAAATTGGCGATCAAAGTGGCACGTCCCGGCCTGCCGGAACTGCGCCCTTTTCTCGTAAAATATTAAGGGTTCCGGAAGCGAGGTCGTTATAACGCTGCATAATGCTTACCGATGTATTCCGGGGTGAGCGGGTAGCGGTATTGACAGGAGGTAGAGGTGGCCAATGAGGGTGCGGAGGTGGCCAGGGTGGTCGCAAAGGGTGGCGGGCTGGCGGGCAGGCGGGGTGGCGCGACGGCGCAAGGGCCAGGGGACGCGGCTCGGTACGGAGAAGCACTAGTAACGAGTATTTGCAGGCCGGCTCGATGCATAGTTAATGATTTGTCAACCGAGGCCCCGGCGGACCGTGTCGAACCTGACCGGGCCGTGGATTATAATCGGGCGGATGCCGAGTGACCGATGCCCCCATCCAGAGCGGGCGCGCCCGTCTTCTCTCCTCCGCCTCCGCCCGGCGAGCCCTTCGCTCTCGCGCGCGATCCTCCTCGGGGCCGAGGGCGCGAAGCGAAGTCGAGTCGCGCCCCCCGATTCGAGAGAAAGACCTCGCCGGCTCGACCGGGAGAGCGAGAGGGAGCGAGAGAGAGAGCGCTCCGAGCGGTCATCGAGGACGCTCGATCGTGGCCGAGGCCGATCGGCCGATCGAGGAGGGAGCGAGGGCGCGAGCAGGGGCGAGGACGAGGACGAGGACGAGGAGGACGGGGAGGCCAGGGGTCTGCCAGGAGCGACTAATGGGCGGCCGCATTATCCGAAAGTACTTGCGGTTCTTCGCGAAACCTCCGGCCGGAACGATTAGGTCGCCTACCGCGGTCGGGCAGTGCGGCCGGCTCGTACGAAAGACCGCAAAATATTCGAGGAGACTCCCCCTCGAGGAGTCGCGAGGTCGGAGGCGCGACTTTGGCGAAGGGTCGACCTCGAGGCTCCGCTCTCCGGGCCGGACGGGAGGAGCGGCGCGAGCGAGAAGCGAGGCGCGAGCGGCCGGAGAAAGAAACGGCGCGGAGACGTACCGCCTCTCGGCGCGCTGGCACGACGTAATTAATTAAAGGCGAGAGTCGATGGAGCGGTGCGCGGTGGGTAGAGCCCGTAGACGATCTCCAAATATTTGCAAGACCAAATATCTTGGCTAAACATCCGAGTGACACGGTAGTTTCGTGCCGTCCCTCTCGTCTTCGGCGCGCACACCCGGCCGCCTCGGCGAACCTCCGATTCGCCAATTCGCCAATTCGCCAATTCGCCAATTCGCCAATTCGCCGGGGCATTCTTCGCTGGCCTCCGCCGACTCGGGGCCGCGGGGCGGGGGGGGGGGAGGGGAGGAGGAGGACTCGAGTGGCCGAGCGGCGTGGCTTTCGCGCGGGGATGCACATAATTGCTCGTGATCGAGGCCGTGCCGGAGGTGGAGGGCACCCCGGCGAGCTCGCGGTGTGTTCCAGCCGGTGTTACGGGATTGTTTGCCTCCCGGTATGGGGCCGGCACGCCCCACCTGGCACCGGCTGCCCCCCATTCATTCTGCCGGGCGCAGGACCGTATTATGGGCACGCACCGTGGCCCATAACTTTGCCCGTCATTTGTCACGATTACCGCCAGATTACCGGTGTCGCTGACAACCTTTTGGCTACCGCTTACGCCCCTTCCTCCACGGGAGGGAATTCTCGCCTCCTTGCCGAGGCGCGCGGCCGAGCAGCGCCCTTCGACTCGCGAAGGAGCTGCCGAGGAGCCTGCGCCCGACTTTCCCAAAATCGCGCGCCGCTCGATTTTCCGAGCGGCCCCTCGGCACGAAGAGCGGTTCGAACCGTCCTTTCCTCGAGTCGCTCCTCTCGAAGGGCTCGATGGGCCCAGGGGCCTCGAGCGGTGCCGGAAGAGAAACGCCTCCCCTCTGCTCCCGTACGCGAAAGGAAAGCGTCGCGACGTCGGCCGTCGTTTGCCGAGCACACAACGCGATTTCATTCGCTCGCTCGTTCGCCGCCTCCCCGGGCCGCTGCTCCTCGTTTGCGCGCCTGCACTCTCGCCGGTGCATGTGCGCGAACCTTGCGGTCGACGGAGAGGGATGCCGGTGGAGCGGAGAAAGGACGGGAGAGAGAGAGAGAGAGAGAGAGAGAGAGAGAGAGAGAGAGAGAGAGAGAGAGAGCGAGAGGGGGGGGAGGGATAGAGCGCCTCGTGTAAGGGTGTACGCGCGCTATCTTTGCTTGTGTGCGCGATGTCAATATTATACGACAAACACACTTAAATAGGCTTAAAATACTAACATCCACCTCGTTCTCCTCCCGCTGCGTGAACTCCGTGTGTGACTTTATAGAAGTGTGTTTAGTCATATCGTTACGTCGCGCGCGCGCGCCGTGATTCGTTCGAGTTGTACGATTATGCGCGATCACCGACCCACCGCCGCCACCCTCGTTTCCTCCTCCTCCTCCTCCTCCTCCTCCTCCACCGCCGGCCCTTCGACGAGCTCGGCTCCTTCGACGCCTCGGTTCTTCGATCCGCGGGCCGATCTTGGCGAAGGACCGATCGCCGGCCGGCCCGAGCCCCCCCCCCCCTTCCCGGGGGGAAGCGCGCCGCGAGGCGAGAGGAGGAGATCGAAGGTCGGGATCCGGCGATACCGCGGAACGCAACATCGAACTCGTGAAGAGCTAACGAGATCAACGTTGAGGTTCGGGACTGGTGACCGGCTGTTTACCGATTGGCTTAAATCAGCGCTAAGCCGATCCAATCCAATCCAATCCATGGTTCGAGCCGGGCGGCCCCTTTGCCGCCCTTCCTGCCGGGGCCGAAAACTTTGGGGCGAAACCTTCGAACGCCTCGATACGCGTAAGCGCGCAACCGTGCAAACGCACGAACGTACGAACGTACGAACGTGCAAACGAACTCGAGGCCGACGGAAACGTTTCACCGTGGGATTGGCCAGATTGGCCACCTACCTACCGAGATTCCTGCTCCATCCGCCCCCTCCTCGGGGGCATCGAGGCGCGCTCCTCTTCCCTTCGAGCCTACCCGCCGAGGAGCGCGGCTCTCTCCGCGGCCCTGCACGCGAGGATAGCGCCCAATGGCGAATCGCTCTTGGCTCGCGCGAGAGCTTCGGAGCCAAGCTTCCACGAGAAGGAGCCCATCGTGAACGGGGCCGATTCGCGAACAAGCGCTTGGCTGCAAAGCGAACGGCACGCGTCGGCGCGATTGAATTTTAACGCCCTTTCCGGCGAATGGGGTTGGCGCTGCCTCGAAACCCTCGAAACCCCTTGGCGGTACGGCCGATCGTCGTAGCGCGAGATTTCCTCCCAAACTCCTTCGACGGCTGGGCCAGCCTTGCCGGCGTCTCGCGACGAGGCCGCCCTTGGAACCGACCTTCCGGCAGGACGGATCTCTCTCGGATCGGCGATGACGCGCGTCGGCTAGGCAGGCCCAGTGGGCGTGCCGGTTTCTCACGATCGATCGGCGATCTCGAGTAAAACCTGCCTCGCGAGGCGAGCCCCCTTCGTCGAAGGCTACTCCGCTCCGCGGCTCCGGGGCCGGCTCGCGAAAGGGCCGACCGACTCTGCACCGACTTGCCAAGATGATGCATGGCGCACGGCCATTGAGTGGTATGTCAAAAGAATACACGGAAAAGGTACAACACGAATTTCACGGCGATTCAGCGAAGCACAATAGCCTCCCGGATCCGGACGTTTTGACTTTTGTCCGGTCTTTAACCATTACGGTTTCCGCTGGCACTGCCTCGGTTCGCCCCGATCCTACCGGACGTTTGCCGCCCCGAACTCGAACGAACTTCTTTCATTCCTCGTCTTTGACAAATTTCCGGAGAGCTCGGAAACGATCCGTCCTCCTTCTTTCCTTTTCATCCTCCTGCAAAGCTCCCGCGGACCATGAGCGTCGAAAGTTTCGCAGAGGACGACCGTGCGCGCCGCCGCTTAATCGCCGTTTATCGGCGGCGCGTATCGGCGTCTATGTTCGTTAGGGATTTTCGCAAAGGTCGGAGCGAGAGCGACGGAGAGAGAGAGAGAGAGAGAGAGAGAGAGAGAGAGAGAGAATTTCGCGCCAACGAAATTGCGGCATTGCCTAAGCGGGGGGAATTTGGGGGAGGGGGGTTCTCTCTCTCTCTCTCTCTCTCTCTCTCTCTCTCTCTCTCTCTCTCTCTCCCCCTATAGAGTCTTTCCCAGCCAATTTGTCGAGCCTGTCTATTTCTCGGGTAGCCCTGAATGCCGGCACAACTCCCCGGCCCTCCGGGAAAGGTCGGTATTCAAAGCACAACGCCCCTGCGAGCCGAGTCGATCCTGCAATTTTCCCGCTGACGCTCCTCTTGTTCCCAAACTAACCCACTACGTATATATCGTCGGGGCGTGGAACCTGATGGGAGCCGCGCACCGTTCGACCTACGGCCGAAATAATAACGAGAAATAAATGTGCCCCCGACGAGCTTCCCTCCCGCCCATTTTACCCTCGAGCCCCAAATATCTCCCCGATCTTCGACCGCTCGAAGGGTAGCGATCGAGATCGGGAGTGCGAAAAAGGCTCCGGCCCGGCCATCCTTCGGCGGCTCGAATCCCTCGCGACGCATCTTCCGGCTCTTTCTCGGCCCAGGATCGGCCCAGGACATCGCCGCCGAGGGAGGTTCGTTGGCGCGCAAGGAGCCACGGGCCGGAGAGATGTCCGTCGGTGTTTCGAGGCGATAAGAAGGCGCGAGAGAGGGCTCTTCTTCTTTGGCCGAGAGCGCGTGGCGGACGGGGCAAAGGGGGCGCGAAGGATGACCGCGTCGTGGCGCGAGCACTAAAACAACATTTTAAGCGGACAAACGTGCATAGAAAATGATAACAAAAGGCGTGACCGGAGCGGAACACATGTCCAAACATTAGGCACAATGTCCTACCGGTCCGAATGGCGCCCCCCCCGCCCCTTCCCTCGCTCGCCGCGCCCCGTCAACGGTAAAATGTTTGCAATGCGTTACACGGGCATTCACTCGGTGAAACGGCCCGGTAAACCCAACCTAAATGCCGCGCAATGGTCAAGAAATAGCCCAGAAGAATGGCCATCGACCATTCTTGGCGGCATTCGTGTCGGGACGTATCCTCTCCGGTCGTTGCGAGCATCCTCGACCTCTTGGCCGATACGAATCCCACCCCGGCCAGAGTTTCTCACCGCCGAAGCCCGCACCCGCACCTGTCTCGCCCTCGCCCTCGCCCTCGCCCTCGCCCTCGCCCTCGCCGCCCAAGAACCGAGCCTCGCCAGCGGATTCTTCTTCTCGGGGCAGCTTCCTCTTCGCGCTAGTGCCGGAGGGAGTCCTGTCCGCGGCACTCGGAGGCACGGGGGCTGGGGGGCGGCACGGCGCGAGGAGATGGCGGCCTCGGAGGAAGGGCTCGGCGGTTGGCTCGGCTCGACCTCTCTCGGCGCGGATCCGTCCTCCGCGCGGGTTCTTTGCCGACTCCCTCCGCCGGCCCCGAAATTCTCCGCGGCGGGAAGTCGTTAGGCGTTTTCTGACGCGAGATAAAATTCCGGGAAGCACGTTGAAACGACTCTCTACTCCGGGGCCTGGGTATTGTTTTAACGTGTTTGAGTCAAATATTGACGCAAGTTGGGCTCGCAAGCCGGCCCGAGGAAGGAAGCGGGACGGAGCCGAATAGAGCGAAGGGAGATGAGACGGAACGACGACCCACATAACGTCCGCGGGAAGACGAGAGAGGGCTGCCGGCTCCGGTCGTTCCAGTCGCAGTCTCTCCTACTAACGAAGGAGGCCAAGCCCGGGGTGCTCCGCCTCGCCGCTCGCCCCCTCGGCCTCCCTCCTCTTCCCAGGCCTTCGCCCCCTTACCCCCCCCCGCCCCCCGCTCCCCTCTGGCCACCCACGCCCCCGGCACCCGGCAGCCGGCCCCGTTGCACGGCGGAAAGATCGGCCCTCGGGAGAGGCGAGATCGAGTCCTCTCGGCCGGGAGAGCGCGGGATGCCATCGAGAGCGGCGCCGAGCGAGGGGCGCCGGACGGAGAAATCCGGGCCGCGTTATAACCGCTTTGCCGCTCCTAAAATCTCATAACCCGGGGCGACTGGCCGGAGGGGCGAATCGCGCGGAGATCGGGGTGGCCGAGAAGGCCTTTGGGGAAGAGCGGAGAGGGATCGGTAGCGGGCAGACCCGGGGAGGGCAGGACGAAGGAAGCGCTTCTCCTTCCTTCGCCCTCCGGACCGCGGCGTCGACTCTCGCCCAAAGGACTCGCGCGATCACGCTCACCTCTTCGGCCCTACCCGCCCTCCTCGGCCACCTCGATCGTCCCAGCCGCGGCTCGGGGCATCGGAGAGAGAGGAGGGAGAGGAGAGAGGGTGGGTGGGAGGAGGTGGCCGTAAAAGGGGTAGGTTGCGCGGCCAGGTAAGAAGAGACGAAATAACGGGCCTCTCGTCGGCGCGCCCTTCAAAAGACTCGGAATATTGTCCTGCAGTGCAAACAGTCCCAGACACATTCCGCGTTCCACTTTGCCTCGAGGCTACGCCGAGACGCCTCGGCTCGCCCCCCGCGCCCCCTCGGCCTTCTCCGCGACGTCGTCGGTTCGGCGTGTTTGTCCGAAGGCAAACGCGTTTCTCCGAGCCGGCCGCGAACGTTTGGACGGCTCGCTCTGCGGGAGCGAGAGAAAGAGAGAGCTCGCGTTCCTCCGTTCGTCGTTATTCCCGGTCCATCGAGAGGCCGAAGTGGAGGATTTAGGCGGAAGCGGAGCTCGGCGGGCATCGCGCAGGGGCCTTCCGGAGGAAGGTTCGCGCGGCGAGAGGGCGAGAGGGCGAGAGTGCGCTTCGGGCACTTGCGGATATTCGAGGCACCGCGGCACCGGGTCATCCTCGGAGTATCCCGCCTCGAGCCCCTTGGGCGGCACAGCGCTGGCGACGCGGAGGCGCGGAGACGCGGAGACGCGGAGACGCGGGGCAGGCCGGGGCTCGGTATTGCGCCCGACGAGGACTCGAGGGGGCCGGGGGGGAGCTGCTCGCGCAAGCCCCTCGACGGGCAGAGGGCCGTCGGTGTAGGCGCGAGCTCGGCCACACCGACGGAGAGAGCGCGGCTGGACGGGCCTGTGTTGGCGCATTGTCGTAGGAACACGCGTAGGCTCCGAGCCGGTTGTGTGCGTTGGGTTCGCAAACATGTCTGCAGCGTTGTCAGGCGGGCAGGAAATTACGTCCGCCTTTAGCCGCTCTCTATATTACACCACCCCCCGGGTACGCCCGGTCCCCGGTATACACGAGGGTGGCGCGCACACCACCGACAGGCCCTCGCCGTCCTTATATTCCCTCCGTGTATCTCCAAGGACGAGGCAGCCTCGAGCCAGGGTACGCCTCTACCTGCGCCGGAGATATCGCCGGCGCACACAACCCCCGCCGCTCCTCCGGCCCTCCTGCCGCGTACGAGGCCGATACATGGCCGGTGCATGGCCGGTACATGGCCGGTACATGGCCGGTATACATGGCCGATACATGCCGGGCTCCGCGCGGCCAGGCCGATAACGCGACCGGCGACCGCGGGTTCCGCTTCGAGCGCATCGGCGCTCGCCCAACGTCTCCGACTCCGGGCAGAGGCCGCGAAGGAGAGCGGGCGAAGGAGAGCGTCGCTCGGGAAAAGTCGAAGCGCGTCGGGGGCTTCGAGCTTCTCCAAATACCGAGTCACCGCGACAACGCGGAGAATCGACGACATCGTCGTCTTCGCGTCCGCCCGTTCGAGGCGGTCCCTCGAGCTCGTGCGCGATCCTTGCTCGTGGGAAAGGGCTTATCGGCGCGCTGGTCGCTACGAGAGAGAGAGAGTGAGAGAGAGAGAGAGAGAGAGAGAGAGAGAGAGTGATAGAGAGAGGGCGAGGAGAGGAGGAGCCCTCGGAGGATTCTGGAGCGGCGAGCGTGGGCGCGCGCGGCTGGTGTCCGATCTTAGGATCGACGCGCGCTTAGCTCCGTAATTAGCGCGGACGTTTGGCGCTGGAGGCAGGGAGGGTGCGCGAGGGTATTAAATTAAATCGGCGAGATCCCCGCGGCAGGGGTGCGCGCCAGAGTCGGTCGCGCGCCTCCTCGTGGGGCGAAGCTCCCGCGCGACGGCTTACAATAATATCGGCGCTAATGCCATGCAAAACAGGGCCGGGCCATGCCCGTTTCACGGCCCGCGAGAGCTCTCGATACTGTTATCTTTCGATCCTAACCGTAACTCCTCTCCTCTCCCTTCCGGCTTGAGCGGCCGGGAGGCGTGGGGCGGGCGGGGCGGGCGGGGCGGGGGGGGGAGAGCGTCGAGGAGGAGGGCGAAGGAGCGCCCGGTGACGGCATTGCCCGATCCGCGGGCGCTCTTTCCTTCTCGCAGGCGGAAACGTAAACGCGGCCAATATCGCGAGGTTGGCGCCAATGGTCCACGCTCGAGTGAGCGGTGCTGATTGATGTTGCGATGTTTGGTCAGAGGGTTGTTTCCGCGCACCGCAGCCCCCCAGCGGACCCAATAAGCACCTCGCGCACACGCGCGCGCCACGCACACGGCTCTTCCACCCACGGCTGACCTTCCCGAAGGAGGTGGACCCGCTGTTTACACTAGCCGCGGCCCGTCTGTCGCGAAACCTCTCGCGCCCCGTCCCCGGGGACGAAGCCGCCCTTAAATCGGCCGGCCCCGGCCTTTCTTCGGGGCCGATCGCGTCGCGCCTCGAACGCGCGGCCAAGCTCGGCGCGGGCACTCGAGGAATCTCGAACACCTCCCGGGAAGGAAGGCCGAGGGCCTCTCGGTCTCGCGCTGCCCCGAGGAAAACCGAAAATCGGCCATTCCCCGAACGAAATCGCATCCCGGAATACGCGGGGAGGAGTTAAAATCGAGTTTAAATTATTTGCGCGCACGAACGGGGCAGGCATTAAAAGTGAAGCGGGGAGCGCGACACGTCCGCTCTCGTTCGTCTCTCCGGCCTCCGCGCCCGAAAATGCATTAATTATACGAATGCGGATGTGCTCGCGGAACAGGAATATTTTAATCTACTTAAAAAGCCATTCGTTTGAAAGTAATTATCGCGATGAAATTAAAATGTCAACGCGAAGCGCTCGTATGTTTGTGTTTTGCGATCGCCGCGTCCTGTTTACCTGCAAATCTAACTAATCTAAATGGTAATGCGGCGGAATTACGATACACGAGCCACCGGCCCCCGCCGCCCCCGCCGCCCCCGCCGCCCCTGGCAGCCCCTGGCCGCCCTCCTGCGCCCCTTTACCCGCCGCCCGCTCGCGACCATCGCCCGCATTACCGGCGCGCCGTTAATGAATTTCGCCCGACGAAACTCGAAAATTCTCCATTTTAAAACGCTCATCGCTCTTCTCCGGCGCCGATCCTCGGCAACGCGCCTCGGCCGTGGACTCGAACGGTGCGGACTCGGAAGCTCGGTGGCCTAACCAAACTACCATTTAAAACTATGCCGCGCTGTAACGGTATTATCTCTCTCTCCCTCTCTCCCTCTCTCCCTCTCTCTGTCTCTCTCTCTCTCTCTCTCTCTCTCTCTCTCTCGATCTCTCGATCTCTAGAAGGTAAAGGAGATGGAACGACGACAACCTCCGTGGAAACCGCGCGTGCATCTTTGGCCCGTAAAGGTATCGGCTTTGTCCTTGGTTCTCGCCGCGTGCCACACGGCGAAAGTCGGGTAGGAAGGCGGTGTCCCGAGAGAAGTGCCGAGCCCTCGTTTACCGGCGATCGTGCGAAAGCGGCATCAGGACCGAAGCTGCGGGTCCGACGATCGACCGCGCGAGATCCTCCTCCTCCGGCCGCCCTGCTGCCCCTTGCCGCCCTTTCCCTCCCCGTTGGGCCGTCTTGGCCCGCGTATAAAAGGCGTATATGAGGCGGATACGCAAGGCTGTCGGCCGTACCTCCTTCGATGCTCTTTCGGCTCGGCCGAGGCGACGAGAGCGTCGGCCTCGGGGAAGGCGGTCGGCGCGGCGGTTGGTGGGCCGGGAGAGGGCCGGGAGAGGGCCGGGAGAGGGCCGGGAGCGCTGGGCGTTGGGCGCCAGGAACCGTTGGGTGTCGGGTGTCGGGTGTCGGGTGTCGGGTGTTGGGCGTTGGGCGTTGGGCGTTGGGGGGTTGCGCAGGTTGGCGAGGGACACGGATGAAGGGTACCCATCGGTGGCACCGATGTACTACATCGGTGGCCGACGTGATTAAACCGGCCGCCCCTCCGCCGCCCGCCGCTTTCCGCCCCCGACAACTGCCAGCGGCCAACATGGCCGCCGCTAATTAGCGCCTAATTATTATTTATCGCATCGGACGCGACCCGCTCCGGAGGCCGTGCCCCGACATCGCCCGCAGCCCCGTCTCGCGCAACGCCACCGCTGCTACACCGGCCACCCCTGCTCCCGCCTCGACCGTCGCGACCGCCGCGACCGCCCCAACCGCCCCAACCGCCCCAACCGCCCCAACCGCCCGACCGCCCAGAGCAGCCTCGGGCAAAAAGCCAATCGAGCCGCATTACGATCCGTATGCGAGCGAAATCAATCTGGGTTGTCGCACTGGATTCGCCGATAATTTAGCGCAGCAGCGCCGACCGAAGCGCGGAGGCGCCAGGCCTCCCTCTGCGAGGAGCCCGACGCGCACTCGCGCGCGAGGGCCACGTTTCCAGAGTTGCCCAAGGAAGGGGGGGAAACGTCGAGCCCTTTTCGGCCTCGCTCGAGGTACGAGCGAGCGCAAATCGCCGATAAGACGGGAGGCCTTGGAGGACAGCGGAGGATAGTGGCCCTGGGTAGGACAGCGGGAGAGGGAGAGGGGAGGGAGAGAAAGAGGAAGAGCAGCGGGTCGAGTCGCGGCCAGATCGGCCGAGTTAAGTCGGGTCAGGTCGAGTCGAGCAGGGATACCAACAGGGCGGTCGCAAATATTGGTGTTTGGCAAAGACTATCCTCGATTCGCTTCTCTCTTTCTCTTTCCGTGTCCCTCCTCCCCGTCTCCGCGGTACCCCCATCGCACCAGAGCATTCTCTGCCCTGCCCCGCCCCGCCCCTCCCGCCCGGCACTCGCGCCTCACCCTTCTTCGCCCTCGCGCCCTTCCCTCTCGACGCCGATCGCGGCGCCCGCGGGATCAGGATTTCCCGGCCGAAGAGCGCGCTGCGCCTCCGTCCCTTCCTTCGATCTCCTTCCCTTCGGAGGATCGCCAACCCGCGCCCCTCGCTCGCGCCTCTTCAATCCCGCCAAGGTAGATCCGCGCGCCGAGAAGACATTTGCGATTTCGCCGTCCTTCCCGCGCATCCGGAACGCGCGCCACCCCTCGAAGGAGGAAGGAATGCTTCGTAGCTGGGAAAACGATCGTTGCGCACCATCGAGTCGCCTTGAGTTGCGCGCGTGCTATCGATTTACCGCGCTATTTTACGCGCGAACGGGACGAAGCGTTCGAAGCGTATATCGCGCTCTCTCGCTTTATTTTTTCCGTCGGTACAGAGTTGGGCCGAAGGAGATACCGCGCGCCACGGGGCCGACCGTGAAGAAACCTCTTTTCCTTCCTCTTCGCTCCTTCCTCCCTTCGTTCGCGATTCGGTCGATGTTCGAGGTTCGTCCAAGACGCCGATCATCGCGCGCGACCGATGGGCGCAATCTGGAAATACGTCGTCGCGGCTCGACGGCCGCCGGAGCTTCCAAGGGGCCGGACGATCCTGCAAAGGACCATTTTCGGCTTGGGGTAAGAGAAAAAAGGTAGGAAAGTTTATCGAGAATTATTCGAATGGCATATTCACGAGCGACGCTCCTCCGACCGGCCGTCCCTCGGCCATAAGTAACCAAAGGCGCTGCTGTTTGTTCAGGCACGCGCTATCGCGTTCTCAGCACCAGGCATCTACCGGCGAGATAGTCCTTTCCTCGTCCTCGCCCTCGCCCTCGCCCTCGCCCTCGCTTTCGGCTGGGCGCATACGCGCAACTACCGACGCGTCCTTCCTTTCTTTAGGCTCTCTTCACACCTCGCCGTGCTTGGCCGGGCTCGCCGCGTCGGGGAAACGGCCGACAGCGCGATCCGGGCGTGGATCGCGCGATTTGCGCGCTCGTCCTTCGACCCGCCTGCTCGCCCTTCTTCCCGCTCCGCGTCCGAGCCGCTCGCGCCGAGAGGCCCTCGGAGGCCCTCGGAGCGACGGCCGAATCTTCGTCGCCGTGGCTATCGCGTCCCTGGCATACCGTTAGCCCAGTGGAGCCAGTACCGTGCTGGCGGCCCGAATAATGCCACCGAGGATTCCAGTGTGAAGGCGGTCTAAAGGCGCGTTCGAGGTACAAAGTTTGGCGCGGTGGTAAACGGACGATACGCCGAGGCTACGCGGAGAAAGCACCGCGGCGCAGAGTAAACGCGCGACTATTAAGCCTAATCTCGTAAGCGATAACGCCAGATAACGTCGGCCCAGATGTCGGACGTGGCGCGTTACAAGAAACGCCTTGTTACCTTCCTCGCGGCGCTAGCTCGTCGCCAAAGAGGGCGTCGAGTTCGCTCGAGCCTCGAGAAAGGGGGCCGCGATAAGGCCCGTCCCTCGAGCGGAGCAGAGCCGAGCAGAGCCGAGCCGAGCCGAGAGGAGCGGGCGGCCCGGCGGCCCGGCGCCTCGCGGCTCTCCAACCGAGGGACGGGGGGTCGTCGATCGCAAAGGCCGCGGCGATCGCTGGATCGACCGAGGGCCGGCAGCGTGTACCGCGGCAGGGGTCCTCGCGCAACAAAGAGTCGACTCGAGTCGTCTCGCGTCGCCTCAATTTGCCGCTTCATTGTTGCGCAACGACCGCGTTCCGTCGTCGTCCGGCGTGACGCGTCGCGAGACAAACGCTCCCCCCCCCCCACACTCTCTCTCTCTCTCTCCTTGGGCCTTTCGAGCCTCGACGCCGTGGCTCGTTAGCGCGCTCGGAGGATCTCTCCCCGAGACGCCCGCGCACCGTCCCGACGCTCCTTCCATTCCTCGTCCCGCTCGAGCGCCGGCCAGCCAAGTCGGCGCGAACCTCCTCTCGGCGTTCTCCTCTTACCGCACGCCCCTCCAAGGGGCTGCTCGCGGTAAGGCGATTCTCAGGGCGAGCCGGTGGAGGCGATGAGGAAAGTACGCTCCGCGCCGGAAGCAAGGCGAGGCGGTTCCTCGCGCGTGGCCCGGCCGGTTGAAAAACACCTGCGCTACGCGCGCGTTTCTTCCTTCCCGGGGCCCGGAGGAAGGCTCTTTCTACGCGGGAGGTCTTACGCTGGCGAGGAAGGCGTCACCAAAGGAGAGTCTCTCGAATAAGGGCTGATTGGCGAACAATGACCTCGGCGACGAGGAGCGCGCGTCAAAGACATTCCAGGCTTTCTCCCTCGGCGGCCCCCGGCGGCCCTGGGCGACCCATTCAGCGCGCATCCGTTAATTTGAATGTTTTTGCCCGCTCCACGGCCGGAGCTGGAAGCTCTGGGCCATGCGACGATCCGCTCCGCCCTACGGACTCTTCCCTCACGGCTCTCTTCCTCGCGAGGCGAACGTCGGCGCGCGTAGCTGACCTATTCACGGCGCGGCGATGCCCGATCTCGTGGGCCGTGCTCTCGGAGAGGGCCGGCTGTTGCGTACGCGCAAGGGCATAAATTGGTGGGACCGCTCGAGGTGGCGCACGGGTGGGGGGGGGGGGGGGTTTGACGTCAGTTCGCATCCTCGCCGTCGATATCCCCGATCGAGCGTAGGTCGCACGTCGAGACGTATTATTACCGTGTCGCTAATTGATTAGCAGGGGTGGCCGGACATATGGTGGTCATCCGCGATTTCGTAGGCATACTCGCCGGTTCTTAATCCCTCGTAGGCGTCGGCCCTCGGGGGCGAGCCACGGGCCGCGTACGGGCCATTGTGTTGGGCAACGCACGATTTACGAACAAAAGAACGGCTCACCACCGATGCTTACGATACGCTCGTTCATTGTTGTAGCCCAACAATGCGCCGGCTCTTAGGACGCGGCGTGGACGTGAAATATTCATGGCGGGCTCGTCGGGCCGATCGGGAGCGAGCGAGGCAATAAGTCCGTCGCGGCAGAGTCGAAGCGCGATCCTCCCTCCGCGCTCGATCCTCCAGCCCCGGGGCCCGGATCGCCCTCGCGGCCTACCTTCCGCGAAGGACGAGCGAGTAGCAGCCGCGAGAGCCAAGCGTCCCGCGTCCCGCGTCCCGCCTTTCCCCCCCTCGGAAGCGCCTCGTAGCGCCGATCGGCGAGGAATCACGGCTCGATACGTTTTCCCATGAAATTCCTCTTCCGTCGGGCCGACCCTCGATCCTGTTAGGCGAAACTACGGACCGACGGACGATTTACCGTCGAGACTCCGGTCGATTCTACGTCCTCGATAATCCGCTCGGATGATCCGAGCGGGTGCGCACCGCCTACCTCGGGAATCCTCGAGAGCCGGCCGTCCACGACGGTCGCGCGATTAGCCACGGCCAGCTCGGCAGGTTCTCCTTTGGCCCGACTCTTCCGGCCCGGCGGACCAACCGATCGGCCACGACTTTCCGCAAAATCTTCCCATTGAAGGCGCGCACCGTATAATTGGATGAGAGTCCTTTGCGCGAAGCGGCGAGGAGCCGAAGGATCCCGGAGAATCTCGGCTCGCTCTATCGCCGCAGGCCGGCCCGAAGCGCCTTCTCCCTCGAACGGCGTCGCTGCTCTCTCGAGGAATTTGGCGATCGAGGAGGTTCGCGCGAGCTCGCGGATCTCCCTCGGCGGCAGAGAAGGGCCGCGAGTTGCTCGAAGGCGCGTTCCGAAGAATTTAGCCCGAGGCTGCGCCGCGATCGAGCGACCGAGGGGCGCTCTCGGTCGCGCCGGCCACCGCTCGCTCGCCTCCTTCCTCGCTTTACGAGCTTCCGGATCGACTCCTCCCTGGGGTTGCGTCTCTTGGGCGACCAATTCGGCGGCCTCGGCAGCCTCGGTCGAGCCAGCCCTCCAGGCCTCTTGGCCTCGCCCTGGCCCGGCCCGCAGCTCCGCTCGCCTCTCCTCTTGCTCGCCCCCGACCTCCTCGAGGCCCGTCTCGCGGCTTTCTTCCCTTTCCTGGGCGCGCGTCGCCCCGCGGACGCCCTCCTGGAGAAGGAGCCCTCGCCATCCGGATCGAATCTGCGCGAGGGATCGTTGAGGAACCGAGGAACAGAGTCGCGCGTCCCCTTGGCCGCGCTCTCGCATCGCGTACCTGAACTTGTCCCTCCTCTTGGCGAGAATGCCAAAGTCGAGGCCGCGGCGGAGGGCCAGGCCCACTCGTCGACGAAGGCTCTCGTCGATCGGCAGGCCTCGCGCCCTGCCGACGTGCCGGACGATCTGCCCCTCGGAGAAGGCCCCCGGCCTCGACGGACTCCGGCCTCTCGGCTCCGATCCGCTCGGCGCCATCGTCGCCTCGGACATTCCTCCCCGGTGCAGCCTCGAAGAGGGCCAAACGACGCTCTCGCCCGCCGCCAAGCTCGCCTCTCTTCTCTTGTTCGCGCCGCCCGACGTTCGCGCCCCCTGCGAGCGCGAGCTCGCTGGCCGCTCGATTCTGCTCGAGAGCCGCGCCGAGACGCGCGACACGCTCCCTCGGCACGCGATTCCTTCGCGATCGACGGCCGCGTCCTCGAGAGGGACGCTTCGAAGCGAGGTTTCGAGGATTGCCCGAGCGCGCGATCGGGGCACGGAAGGGCCTCGCCTTTGGAAGGATCCGGCGTCGATCGGGGCCGATCGATTCGCCGATTCCGCCAAGGGGGAGGATCCCGAGGGAGCGCGCATCGATTCCTCGAGCGAGGAGGCGCTCCGAGGAAGGATTCGGGGGCCGAAGCGACGACGGGCTTCCTGCGGGTTCCTCGTTTTCGAGCCACCCACCTCCGGGATTCCGCGGCTCTCCCGCGAGCGGCCGGCCACTGTTTGCGGAGAGGGATGCGCGCAGGGCGTAGGGCCGAGGGAGGCGGCTGCGGGAAGGAGAGCCGGCGCTTAGAAAGAGGGAAAGCGTATCCGCCTGGGTGCTCGCCGACTTTGATTTCCGTCGGGAATTTCCCCTATCCGGGCCGACGCCGCTCGGAGGAAGCCGCCTTTAATCATTCGATTGCCGACGCTCGCGAGCGCCTCGCTCGGCCCTGAGACTCGGCCGCGGCGACTCCTCTGCCCTCCTTGCCCCCCCCGCCAACCCCTTTCCACCCTCCCGGCCGATCGCTCGCCTCTCCTCGACGCCAAGGAGTGCCGGTGTCGGCGGCGCGAGTCGTGCCCGCTCGAGTTCGGCCCCGAAGGCGAGAGGGTCGCGAAGCCGGATCGAGCCTCGAATTCGGCCGGCGGCGTCCTCCCTCCGCTACCCCCCGCGGGAGGATGGACCCCGTGGGGCATCGCTTTCCCGCTTTACTCCGCGCTTTTTCCAATCGAGCCGGGGCCCCACGGTTGCCGCTCGGTCCTCCAAGTCGGGGCAAGTGGATTATTGACGGCACGAAACAATGCCGTAGCTTTGTTCCGCGCACTCCGGACGTAATATGTTCGATGCAGTGGGGCCGCCGCCGCCGCCGCCGCCCCCTCCCGCCCCCGGCCTGCCCGCCTGCCAGTCCGTCCGTCAGTTTTGTGCATCGAGTGGCCCGGTAAGCCGAACGAGTGCTCTCCGCGCACGGCGAGTCAAGTATCGACCGGGGTACATCTGGCTGTCTGATCGGTGTTTATTAAAAATCATACGAAATCGCGGTCGACGAAGCCCCTCGAGCCGCCACCGGCCCGATGCGTCCGCTCGAGCGCCCGCCCCCGCCCCCGCCCTCCTCCGCGGTACTCGCCCGGAGGTCGCGACGCGTCTCCAAAGAGGAACCACCCGAGGAGCCCATCGACGCCCTCCCGTCGCTCATCCTAGGAAGGCTCTCGGCAGAGGCAACTTGGAAGCGAAGGCGTTTGCGCGCCTCGGCTGGCTCTCTCCTACCTTCTTCCCGGCTTCTTCCTCCTCGAAGGCGCCCCGAACGGCCGAGCGCTCGCTTCCCTCTCGGCCTCTCCTCGAGGAGGCCGAAAGGGCCGCGCTGCTCGACCCCCCGAGAAAGGCGAGTCGAAGCTGCCGCCGCGAGGCGAATCGCGAAGGCAGGGGCCGCGGACGGAATCTCGAGGGTCGGCCAGTCCTACGACTCTCACCGGCGGCGATCGAAAGGCCCGGCCTGTGCCGATTTTACCATCGAACTCGTGATCCGAGGCGCAAACATCCGCGGGAGCGGCGGAGGCCGCGCGATTCGACGCTACTCGCCCCGGGCGACTACGCGCCGCGCAACCCTCCGCGTTCGAAAGCGGTGCTCACCGCCGAGATGGGCTCTCGCGAAAGCCCTTCCTCGGGACTCGTCCCGGATGGCCGAAGAGCTCGGCGAGGGCGGTTCGGGAGGGAAGCGAGGAGGATTCTTCCCTCCCCCTCTCGCACGCTCCAGTCCTTCGCGCCTTTCGCGCCTTTCGCGCCTTTCGCGCCTTTCCCACCGCGCTTCTCCGCTCGGCCGGCCAACTTTCGCCCGGACGAATTTGGAATTAACGCGCAGTATGTTTGAGCACCGCGAGGAACCTCCGAGGGGAGCACGGGCGAGGGTGAGGTTTGACGGTGGCTGGTGGCTCCGAGGGATTCGATATAATCGCGCAATAAAATTCACTTACAACCTATAGCGGCCAACCCCCCCCCCCCACCCCTCCTCCCCTCGCCCCTCCTTCCCTCCCCGCTCTTTCCCCTTTCTTCGCTCGTTCGAACGAGCCTTCTCACCCCTCGGCTCCGTCACGAGCGAGGCTTTGTCCCCGCAGAAGCGTCGGAGAGAGCCGCGCAAGGTATTATCCTCGAGCCTGTCGGTAGAAGCTACCGCATCACCGCGTCTACGCTCCCCGCACCCTCTCCCTGGCCCTCCTCCCCTCCCTTCCCTCTGGCCACTCGATCCCGCTCGCGAGCCTCCACCGAGGGCGGCCCCTCTCGGATCGAGACTTTTCGAGAGAAAATTCGCGAAAGGCCCGTCGATGGATTCCGCTCCCGCCCCTCTGCGAGGAGGCGCGGGAACGGCCCTCGAAGCCGCGAGGCACCTTGGCGCGGAGCTCGGCGCATCCTATGCTCCTCCGGTTAAATCCCAGAGCCGTCGGTCCTCGGTTGGCAATGTACGCGGCCCAAACTTGAATGGGCCGTGTTTGCACAGGTCCCACTGCGAGTGGCGGCAAAGGGGAGACCGGAGACTGGTGATCGGGGACTGGAGGAGGAGGAGGAGGGGTTGGGTGGCGAAGAGGGGAGGGGAGGGGAGGGGTGGGGGGGGGGACTGGATGGGGCAGACGTGGAAAGCGCAGGCCGCCGAGGACCGACAGAGAGGCCGAAAGCTCGCGCGGGCTCCTATGTACACTCAGCTGCTGCCCCGTTTTTACGTCCGTCCCCAAACCCCTCCAACCCTCCAACCCTCCGGCCCCTCCGACGTTGCATCCTCCAAGGCCTGCCCGATTCGCGAGCCTTCGAGGCCCCAAGCCACGAGCTCTGCCATCCTTGGAATACTTTGGAAGCGGGGCGGGCGAAGGCGAGGGCCTCGGCGCGAGAGGAGAACCGGCCTCGCGGTCGAGCGAGAGCTCCGTGGCCGCGCGAGAGACGGCGGGAGCTCTTTGGGAAGCGGGTTAAAGAGGACGCATTGGCGCATCGATTCCCCGGCTCGCGAAGGTCGCGTTGCGCGATCGTCGATCGAACCAAAGGCGGCCCGTCGATCGCGCGCCGATCCTCTAGTCCGCGCTAAGAGCGCTCGAGAAGGAGGAGCGAGGGCGGCGAGCTTTTCGGGCTTCGAAAGGACATCTCGCATCTCGGGCCGCGCACCTTTGCGCGCGAATAGTCGGGCACGAGGGATCGCTCGGCGCCTCGCCAAGGCTTCTCGAGGCGGTTGGCCGCGTAACGCGCGAGCACCCGTGACGGATTTACGGTTTAGCTGCGGAACTTTTACGACGAGTAGCCAGCCGCTCGTCGGTGGTCCTGCGAGAGGAGCTAAAATGGAAATCCCGGCCCCTGGTTGGCCGCGCCAAGCTCCGCCTTTCATCCTTGCCCGGGACTATGCGTTACATCCTCGCGTTTAAGTAGATACGTGTACGTTTACGCCGAATCCTAGTACCCCATAATAGAAGCTTGCCTATCGCGGCGCACGGGTATGCGCGCGCGTATGCGTGCGCGCCTGCAAACGTGTGCCCGTAGGTACGCGCGCATATGCGCGCTTGGTAAGAGTGCGCGTGCAAGATCCGCACAGGGCTGCCACGAGTCGGCGTTACGCTGCCCGATCCTCGCCTCCCGGCTCTCTTCCTCGGCCAACCTCCCAACGCGCGTTCGGCCGGTGGGGCGGCTTTGGCAAGGGACGCGAGACGCTCACCTTCGCCTCCCTATCCGGCGGATCGCGACTCGGAGGCGAGGACCTTTGGCGGCGGCCGCGAGAGCGGACGGGCTTCCAGTGGCGGACGAGAGCCGTCCTCGCGGCCAGAGAGCGAGGCGTCGCCGGCTTCGCCCTTCCATCGCCATCCTCGCCCAGGGGAGAGACCGAGCGTTGCCGGCCGCCGAATTACTTTCGAGACGGGCAGTCTCCGTGACTCGACACGAGCCTCGTCCGTGGCCGGATGCTGGCCTCGAAAGAACCTCGCTCGTTGCGCCCAAAGATCCGCCGCAAAGAGGAGACGATGCTATCTGTCTATTTACGTACCGTTTCTCGCCGGCCAGTGGACTCTCTCTCTCTCTCTCTCTCTCTCTCTCTCTCTCTCACTCTCTCTCTCTCTCTCTCGGTCTTTCGCCGTCTCTATTGTCATGCACTTGCGCTGGAAAGGCGGCAGAGAGAGGGAGAGAGAGGGAGAGAGAGGGAGGGAGAGGGAGGGAGAGAGCGAGGGAGAGAGAGGGAGGGGGGGGGGGGGGTGGCGATCGGAGAGCGGGACGTAGCTGTATTCGATATCGCGAATGTTGACTCGGAGTATATTTGCCAGCTATGGAGGAGGAGCGTTGTCGGAGCAGCAGCGCGGGGGAGTTGCGCGAGGGTTGTCGGGAGGTAGTTTGCGCGCGGGGTGGCCTGTCCGAGGGGCGGCCGGGGGCGCGAGGCCGAAGGGCCGATCGGGAGGCACAGCGCGCGCGTTCGCCGGCGCGCCGCGAGGATTCATCGGCGATCGGCACCTTCGGCCCTCGTCGAGTCGCGCCTCGGCCGAGCTCCGGCGCGTCGAAAGTCGGCCCCGCGTTCGCCTCGAGAAGAGGAGCCGGCCCAAGGCGGACGGTCCGGCGCGGGGGACGCGGAGCGCGAGGCCGGCGCACCCGCGGGCCGACCGAGTCGGAAGGCGAGCCGACCCTCGGGGCCCGCGCACCTCCCCGGCTCCGCGGGGATCTAATTATCGGTTGGGGAACTTTCGAAATTAATAAAACTCCACCCTCCTGGCGCGGCCCTCGTCTCCGGCCTCGCTCGCTCCTAATATTACTCTCGCGAGTTCCGGCAAAGCTGGCCGCGCCGCGGGGCGAGGGGCGACCGCGAAGTCTTCGGCCGCGATCCTCGACTCGGGCCCCGCGAGGGACGCGAGTTTGGCGCTCCTACGCCCCCTCCCCCTCCCCCTCCCCGCCTCGCCCGCCCCATCGACCTCCTTGGCCAAAACTTTTTTCCCTCGGAGTTTCAAAGTCTCCCCCCTCGGCTCGCTCCGAGCCGCGTCCCTCTGGCCGCTCCCCCGTGTTCCTTCCCTCCGCTCGGCCGCTCCGGCCCTCGGCGCTGCCGCCGCCAGGCCGCTATTCCAATAGCTCGTCCTGCCTCTCGAGCCGCGACGATCGGCCTCCTTCCGTCCGTTCGGCCGCCGACGAGGATTTCCCGCGAAAGACGGCCACGCCCAGTCGCCATCGGCGTTGGCCACCGTCCCTTGGCCGAATATCCCCCGGTCTTACGCCCTCGATCAAGCGTGCTCGCTCGCCGCGACGCGTGGCTCCTCGCGCCTTCCCGCCGATCGATCCCTCCGCATCGGCCGGTCGCGTCCTTCTCCTGGCCGAGCGCGGCTCGATTCTCCCCCCTGGGCTTCGCGCGAGGCCGATCGGCCGGAGCGGCAGGGGGCGAGGATTTTGACGGGCGAGAAATATTGGCGGGCACTCGGGACGTTTCGAGAAATCCTTTGAAGGATCTCGCGGGGCAAAGTAGCGGCCGTGTAGCGCTGACGTCGAGGGCCCTCGAGCGCTCGCGTCCTTTGGTTCTCGAGGCGCGCACCGGCCGGGAAGCCGAGGCGGGGGTCGTCGAGCCGCCGGCCCGGCCGGCCCTCTCGAGGGCCCTACGCGTAATTCGATGTCGCGCCAAGCTGCGGTTTTACATCAAATCTCGAGTGGCCCGTCGATACTCGCGAGGCGTCGCGTTCGGGTCGCTCCGCGCTCTCCCATCGAGCCGCCCTCTTCCTCGCCGCCCCTCCGGCGAGCCGCGGTCCTCGCGGGGACCGGGCCTCGCGATCCCTCTTGGAAAGCCGCCTCGAGCCCCCCAGAAACGTTCCTCGACAGGGTCGCGCCGGTGTCGGCGGTGTCGGCGATGCGTCGGGGATGCCTCGCGGATGCTCGGGGGGCTGCGCGCGTGGTTTGCCGGAGACTCGGCGCGCTATTTCGAGGAGCAAATCAGAGCCGGTAATCCTGAGCGACAGGGAGGCTTAGCGCCCTTCCTGAAAATGGTACCGCGCCGCCGAGGGTGGCCGCTCCCGTTAAATGCGCACCCACCGGAGGGCGACTCCCCCTCGCTTCGGCCCCCTCCCCCCGCCCCTCCTCGGCCCTCCTCCGCGCGCTCTCGCTCCGATCCCCCCCCCGGTGCACCGAGCGTCGCCAATAATACCGGTTAAACGCCGCCGGCCGCGCGCGCTTACCGGCCAATTTGTTCGGGGGATTCGAACAACGATTTACCCGCTCGGGGCTCGACCTCGGCCCCGCTCCTCGCCCTCCCCGACTCCTCGAGGCCGAGCGGCCGCTTCGGCGACTCGCGCCACCTCCGACGAGGCCTCTCCTCGAGGTCCACCCGGTTCGCGCCCCCCCCGCCCCCCCTCCTCGGGTTTCCCTCGATTCGCCGCCAAAGATCACCTCGGATGCGCGACTCGCCGAGTGGCCTCCCAGCTCGCCCTCTCCCTTTGTTTTCGAGGAGCCAGCGATAATTCTGCCATGAATTTTAATTCGACGCCCCTCGAACCGTTCATGAATTTTAATTTCCCTCCTCTCTCTGCCCGGGCCCTCCTCCTCCTCCTCCTCCTCCTCCTCCTCTCCCTCCTCAGCCTCCCCCCACGCGCTTCTTTCGTCCCGCGGCGCCTCTTTCGTCGGGGCGAGAGGCGAACAGCCCCGGGAGGGTCTGGTGGCCGAGGAGAGCGTCGAGCGGGCGCCGAGAGGAAGGGGGGAGAAGGGGGGGTGGGCCGACCAAAGGGATTGCCGAGGACGGGCCGCGCTTCCTCTCCCGGCACGACGAGCGGCCGGCCTCCACTCGCCGAGCTCCAACGCTCGAGCCGTCGCGCGCGAACCCGGCGCGCGCTCCTCGAGAAACTCCCGGAATGGAGGCCGGGTCCTCGCCTTTCTCGCGGAGAGCTCGTCGAGAGGATCCGCGGAGAGGTCGAGGGCGTTCGAGCGATGATTAGCACGTCCCACGCGCCCTCGGTGGCTCGGGGCCCGGCTCGGACCGACGGCCGCTCCCGTCCGAGTTTTCCGCTAGGCCGCAGAAGATTTTGCGCCGACGACGCGGCCCACGAGCTTCCCCGCTCGTTAGCACTCGATCAACCGGCCAGCGGGCAGGACCGGTCGTCTCCGTGGGCGAGACGAGAGGATTCCTCCTCGCTCGCGCCCACCGGCCCCCGCCCCTCTCTCGCCCCCTCGGCCTCCCCGCGTCCTTTGCTGGAAAACATCGACGACCATCCGTGCGCCACGAAGACGCGCCCCGCCGCGTGGACGAAGCGCGCCTCTCTATTCTCGCCTTGCCAGGAATGCCGAGGAGATATTAATGAAATATTAATGTCGGCACCTCGCGCCGTAAGTGCGCGCAAACGAGCGCGTACGCATTGACCCACTGGCCAAGAAGCCCCGATCGCGCCCGTCCGCGCGCCCCACCGCGCGCCCCACCGCGCGGCCCTTCCTTCCCCCCCTCTTCCCTCTTCCTCGAAACGCGCCTCCGCCCGAGGGCCGAGAGGCTCGATCGCCGATCGAGGGAGAGGCGCGCGAGCTCTCGCCTCGACGGACCCGCGAACTCGCGCCAAACGTACGCCGCTCGTCGCGAGTTTCCCTCGGTTTTCGACTTGGCGACGTCGCGCTCCTTCGCGCCCAAGAGACGCAAGTCGTCGTTCGTTATCGCGTCGCGCCACGTACTCGGCCGCGCTCGCGCGTATCCGACGAGCAAAGTGCGCATTTCCGAGACGAGGAAAGGAATCCTCGCCGTCGGAGTTCGTCCGAGATCGTCGCACCTTTCCTCCTTGCCCTTGCCGTCTATACGCGAGATCGAAGATCCAGATCGCGTTTCCAGAGGGCGGCCGCGTAATCTGATTTTAGCAAATGCCCGCGAAACGCTTTGTATTAGTCCTGCACATATAGACACGTTCGTTCCGCGCGACAGAAGTTTGATGACAAAATATTTGTCGCTCAAACAGCGCTCGGGTCCTGAAAGTCCCTCTCCCCCCCCCCTCCCTCCCTCCCTTCCTCTCCCTTCCTCGCCCCGCAACGCGTTACATCGAGTCGCAGCGCGACGTTTCGCACGATTTCGCGGGATCTCTTCGCGAAGGGACAACGCTACTCCCGGCTCCTCTCGCGCCAGGCGCGTCCGCGTGCTCCTCGAGGCCCGAGCGATCGCCTTTGCGCCGACACCTGGCCGGGCTCCGCGGTCGAGGGGGAGGGCGCGAACCGAGAGGGAGGAAGGGGTAGTCGCGGGAGGCGGAGGCGCGAGAGGGGGATGTACCGTAAGAGGCGAAAGCGGCCGTCGGGCAGCGGAGCGCGCGGAGGCGCGTAAATGCTCGCAAGCCGGGCGTCGTTGCGTAAGACGCGAGGCGGCCGATGGCCGATGGGCGACGGGCGATGGGCGATGGGCGGCGGGCGATGGGCGGCGGGCGATGGGCGGCGGGCGGCGGGCGGCCGGGCGCGGGCACGTGTCGTCGAGAACAAATAGACGGTGCACGGTTGGCGCTACCTTGGTACCGCGTGTTAACCAGGCTAACCAAGATAATCACTCGTTACGAGCGTTTAGCGTGGCCGAGAGCCGGGCCTAGCCTCCTCGATCGACCAACCTTTTCCCCATCGACCACCGTTAACGTCCGACTAACTCCCATCGCAAACACGGCCGCGCTCGGCTCGATTAGCGCGCGATCCACTTCTTCCCCTCCGGCGCGAATCGCGCGGCCGAGAATCGCCGATTCTCGGAACTCGGCGCGCTCTCCGCCGAGGAGCGAGGAGGACGAGCCTTCGCTCCGCTCGCGGGGAGCGCGAGGCGGCCAAGGTGCCTCGACGGATCTCCTCTCCTCTCCTCTCCTCTCCTCCGAGCCGAGCTCCGGAGCGGATCCGCGCGATCCCGATCGATCCCGGCTCCTCCCGGCCAATGCCCGGCGAGCCAAATATTTTGACGACTCCTCGATGCGAGGGAACGCTCCGCGCCGAAAGCCCATCCGCTCAAAATTGCTTTTAACAAACACTAGCCGTTTATTCGGATTTCTTTCGGCTCACCGGCGCTTCGAAACGTATTTATCCTCGATGCGCAAACACTCCCCGCCTCTTTATATTTAGTTTATCGTACGGCACGTTGTCCCGTTCCCCCTTTCTTTACCGAGGTTGAACGTCGCGCAAAACTCCTTTCGGCGTACGGACGCTCGGCGCCAGCGAGTGCAACACCTTCGGCCTTCGGCTCTCGCCGATTCCGGGGCCGATTTCGTGGAGCGTGCTAACCGAAGATCGAGATTCCGGGCCGCCGAATCGCCGAGGCTCGCGATCCTCGCCACCTTGAGAGGGAAACGGGCCGTTGCTAATTCAACGACGCGCGTGTATCGCTCTCGCCGATAAGCCGCGGCGCTGGCATTTAAACGCTCGCCGCGAGCGACGCGAGTCGGCGGCACTCGTGAGACGGCCTCTCGCTCGACGCGTACACAGAGCCTAAAAGCCTACCGCCCGAAACGAGAGATCGCTCCTCCGATCGTTCCTCGGCCGCGCGAACCCTGCCGAGATCTCGAGGCCTCCGAAACCTCGCCGCAGCGCGCCGTGCGCACCGTGCGCTTTTGGTACCAACGTCCAAGGTTAGACCTTTGGACGGCCAAGCTCGAATCTCGCGGTGCTCGCCCACTCCGAACGGCGGGAGCGCGGCTGGCGCGGAGGACGAGGGCCTCCTTCCCCCTTCGGAAAGAAAACGTCGCCGATCCTCCCGCGTGTTCCGGCACCGAACTCGTCGTTCGAGACGCGGCGGCAGCGTGCGGGTCCTTCGTAAAGGCGCGGAAGGCGAGCGAGGCCGCGTGCTCGCCGAAAAAAGGGATCGAGGAAAGGGCTCGAGAGGAGGAGGGGCGCCCTCCGGGGGGAAAGGGGCGAGCGGGCCTGGCGAGGGCGAAGGGGAGGAGGAGGAGGAGGAGGAGGAGGAGGGAGCGGCGAGAGGGGGAGGGAGGAAGAGGAAAGGCGCATCGGCATTGGCGAACGCGCGTGAATCGGCGGCGTACGCGTTCGCATATGGCCGCGGAAGGTCGAGTGACGTGGTCTCCAGTCCCGGCTGCGCAAATATTGATCGAGGTGTCGCCGTGACGAAAAATTCCACCGAACGGGAATAAAACGTCCGCGTCGCGGGGAAAGATGGCGCGAAGCGCTCGAGGGCTGCCCGCCGGGCCGGATTTCCTCGATCGAGAGAGTCCGCGACTCGCGGACTTTTCCCGCGCCTCGGCCGCCCCTCGGCCGCCCCTCGGCCGCCCCTCGGGGAGCCCTCGTCGGCCAGAGCCGGACATCGCCTCGCGCATCGCCCCGGACGATCCTTTCCGGGATTCTTCGAGCTCGCGCGGGGAGGAGAGAGACGGAGGTCCGAGGAGAAAAGGCCTCGAACGAGCGGCCCCTCGCCCCTCCTCTCCTCGCCCCCGTTCGGAGGCCGCTCGGTCGTACGTTTGCACGGTGCAAGGGCGAAGAACGGCGGGAGGGCCTGTTTTTTCTTTTTTCTTTTGATCTCGCGGCGCCGCGCCTGCCGCTGGCGCCTATCGGCCTAAAAACCGTCCGACTTTTTCGACGATCGAGGAGATTCGAGATACGCGCGTCCGTATTTGTCTACCGTAATCCGAGTCTGCCTTTCGATCGACGACGACGCTCGCTCGAGGATTACGGCCGAGGAATTTCGACGAACCGGCTCCAGGCTCGGCGCGGCGCGGAGCGGACCGAATGGCGCCGGAGGCGAAGAACGGAGGCGAAGGGGCCAGCGAGCGAGAAGCGGCGAGAGTCTGGTGCCGTGCGCTCGCTCGTACCGCTTCGCTCGATCGTCGATCGAAGGACGCGAGGGCTCCCGGCGGCGGCGGCGGCGGCGGCGCGGGTAGGAGGAGGAACAGGTGGCAAGCGCTCAGCGCTTCGAGGGGTAAGCGCGCGTGGCGATACGCGGCCCCGAGCCGGCTCCTCGAGGGAGCGCGCGCTCGGGGCTCCGGCACAGCTGGCGCGCTCGCCGCAGCCTCCTCGCGCCCCAACACGCGCTTTGTTTCTCCTCCGCTCGCTCGGTCCAGCCCCGAGCGCGAGTACGCCGCGCCGAATCGCGCCTCGAGACCACGGGCCGCGCACGGCTCCGCGCGAAGGACGGGCTTCGTTATGGGGAAAATGCCGGCCGTCAGGAGCGTCGAAAGGTTTTTTGCGAAAAGAGGGCAAGGGGCGGGAGGAGGAGGAGGACGCTTCGTTGGCCTCGGCATCGGACGGCCCCGGGAGCGGTTAGGTATCCCCGTTATCGGCCGACATATCGTAGATCTCTGCGGAGCGCGATGGATCGCGCGTGGAAACCACTCGACAAACTTTGCGTTGCGCGTTACGCGTCCGCACGGAGTGCACTCCGGGCGTGCTGTCGTAACGTCAGATTTGACAATAATTGCCGAGCATGTTTGTAGACCCGACGTAAAGCTGTCGCGATAACGAAACCCAACAACGCGCGTTAATCGCATTAACGCGGTACGACCGATAAATCAGACAATTACCGGCCACGAGCCTCGATCGTAAATCCGAATTATGCGAGGATCGCGCGATGCGTTTCGATTTAGCGCGCTCGCCCGATGCCCGAGTCGCGCCGAAGGAGATGGCGTTCGACGTCCCTCCTCGCGTCCCTCGGCAGTCCTTCGCGAATGCGCTCCTCTTTGGCGCGCGCCGAGCAAAGTACCTCATTTTCGGCCGGCCAGTGCCGCGTGTTTGCCCAAAGTAGCCGATATTTTCGCTCGCGGTGTGGACAGCGGATTAGCGAACCGCTTTGATAATCCGACAAACACGCGCGTACATCGGCGCGCAATGGCCAAGTCCGTTGACCGGCCGAAGCCAGACTTACTAATTCGGAGAATGGTACGGCGGCTGGGACGAGTATCCGCCTGGCGCGAACGGACCCGAATTTATCGAAGGTGCGTTTAGCCCCCTCCCTCCCTCCCTCCCTCTCTCTCACTCCCTCCCTCTCTCTCTCTCTCTCTCTCTCTGCTCCTCGTTACTCGTCCGAGACAGAGGGTTGAAGATGTGGGCTGGCTTCCGAGCGCGTCGGCAGGAGCGGCGAGGGCGACGGGGCGAGGAGTCGGTCGGCTCGTCGGCGGGCGAGCGGGCGCTTTCCCACGGCGCCTCGAGTACGCGTTTAAAAAGCAATCGCCTTGGAGAAGGGAGAGGCTAATCTCGCGGTCGATGCGAACCACCTTTCGATGATACTCGTAGGTCCATCGACGTTACCAGCCAATTCCCCGGGGCGGTGGAGGGTAGAGGTGGTCGTCCCCAGAATTTCCCATGCGCGGTGACCATCGGTGACTATCGACGAAACTCCGTTCGGAGCCCGGCCTCCAAAGCCGAACTCGGGGCCGCTCCGATTCCAGGCGGCAGCCCTCTCGCGCCATCCGAGTCCTCCCGGGGGTCGGCCGAGGTGGCCTGGCGTTTACCTCGGTGTCCGGCTGGGCCGCGGGGGTCGCGGGGGGCGCGCTCCAGGAGGTGCGCGTAAGCGCTCGCCGAGAAGGCATCGATTTCAATTAGATTATCGCGGGCATGAAAAGAAAATCACGGCATCGGCCGCCGAGGCTCCCTACGATGGGGCCACGGCCTATCGAGCCTCTCGCTTCCTCGGTCCTCGAGCCGCAACAATGGGAACAATGAGCGAACCGGTCACGTGGCCCGCGTCCGGTTAATATCGGCGCGATAAAGGAGCGGCCGATGTTTTACAAACAGCTATTCGCCACGTGCGCCCACCCCTGTCAAAACATTCCGACCGTGCGCACGGCCAACGCTGCTCCGCGCTCCAGTTCCTCCCTACCCGCCCCCGCCCCCGCCCCCGCCTCCTCCCCGCGCCACGCACCGCGCCAGCCGCGATATTTGGCCACCTCCCGCTCCCGCGAGGATCGCCGAGAGATCGATCGAACCGCCGTGGGCCGCGGATCGCGAGTGTCGCGAGGCGAGGCGGATGGTATGGCAGCACCGCTACCCCTCGGCCGTGCCCGCCGAGGAGGACCGCTTGCCAGGCTTCGTCCTTCCACGCTCTCCGAGAGGCAAGAAGACGCCTCGTAGCGGGCGCGATGTCCGTGCCGCTCGCGCCACCAAAGCGCCACCAATCCTCCTTCCTTCGCGCTGGCCTACTCGCGACGAAGCCAATCCCCCTCCCGAGTCCTTCCCGCTCGCCTCGCGAGAGAGTCCGCGAGGCCGCGAAACCGCCCCCGAGGGGGAGAGAGAGGGCGGACCGCGCAGCGAGGAAGCGTCCTCGAGCGAGACGCTCCTCGGACCCCCGCGCCGAGATGGATGCGCCGTTATCGGCCCGGCGAGATCGGCAAACGTTCGATAATATCGCGATACCCCTCGGTGCAACGTACTTGCCCGCCTTTCCATCTCCTCCGCCGCTTATTTACGGCTATTTATAATTCGATTAGTCGCGAGTCGGGTAAAAGCGGAAAACGATAACGAGGCCGACCAACGTTCCCGGCTTAAAGCACGATCGTAGCGCAAACATCGGATGTACTCCGCCGCTGAACAAACTGCGCGTCTACGTTGGGATTTGCAAAGCCGATGCGGCACCAAAGTTTCTCCCGCGTGTGCGCGGACGCGAGGAGGAGCGCGCGGGGAGGGGGGGGGGCGCTTGCTGGGAGGGCTTCGGGCTCTTTCTCCCGGAGTAAAAGATTTGGCGCAAACTCGGCAATTTCGCGGGTAATTCGAGGCCGCGCGCTCGGCTCGCGAGGAAATCTTCTCGACGAGCCGGCCCGGACTCGACTCGGCTCGTCTCGGGGCTCGGCGGGGCTCGTCGGCCAGTCACGCCAAGAGCCGGCTGGTTGCGACGCACGCTACGGGGGTTCAAGTCTGTTTGCTCATGAAATATGCAGCCGCGCGCCCTCCATAACTGCTCGAAAGCACCGAAACTCGCGTGCACCTCGAGCTCGAGCTATGGGATTTTCTGCCCTTCCGGACGTCGAAAAAATCCCTTCGGCGGAGCTGAGGTTCGAATCGGCGCTCCTGCCTCCTGGCCGGCGTCGAGATCGATTTAGACCCGCCGAGAGCCATGCTGGGAAACCCTTTTAGGCCACCTCGGCCGCTCGACGTTCGGACTCGAGGAACACTGGGATCGCGCCCGCTCTTCGACGCGACGGCGGCGAAGCAATCTGGTGCGGCAGAAAGGCGCCCGATCTGGTACCGCGAGCGGAGCCGCCGATCGCTTCGCCATTCCTCTCCTCCCGCTCCGCCTCCGCCGCGCGCGCTCTTCCTCTCCTGGCGCGCACCAAGGCGGCCGCGGCGCCGGTGGCGGCAGGGAGCACCCTTGCCCTGGGACCTTGCCTCTTCCGGCTTTCCAAGCGACGCGCCCGAGAGTCGGCCAATCGATTCGATGCGCGGCGAGAGCCTCTCCGAGAGGACGAAGCGGCCGCTCTCGAGCGGCGGAGGGAATAAAACGGGGCTTTGCACGCGATCGCTATCGGCGGCTCGATTGGGCCGCGGGTTAATTGCGATAACCCGTCGTTGGGCGAGGGCGAGGGTGGCCGGCATATGCCGTCTTCGGGGTCAAACAAGCCACCGGCGTGACTCGCAGCCCGGATCGGCACGAATGGCCCGGATACGCGACGAGCTCTCGTGCGACTCGCCGCCGCTCGTAAAAACCCTCCCAACGGAACGGCCGCGTAAACTCCGCTCCGCGATACGTATCCGCCATATGCCCGGCCTCTGCCTCGCGGCCAGCCTCGACTCTCCTCGTACCTCCGCCGCTTCGCCACGCCGAGACTGCCGCGCACCTGTGCAACCCTTCCCGCGACGCTGATTTATTTTACACCGACGTCGAACCGTCCGCCCGCTATGACTCACCGGCCAAACCTTCCTCCCCCTCCTCCCTCGCCGAACGCCCTTCCGCTCGAAGCACCGCGCCGATGCTCCTTTCGACCGCTCGTCGCCGACGTCGATCGCCGCGAGACTCGTCCACCCTCTTCGATCCATCCTCGATACCGAGGACGAGGACGCGGCGAGGAGACGAAGGGGGAGGGGGGGGGGGAGGGGGAGCGAGCTTTCGGGAAGGAAGCCTCGGAATAGCGCGAGAGAGGAATGGAGAGCGGTGGGGAGCAAGGTCCGAGCGAGGAGCCCGAGAAGATGGGGGAGAGGCCGCACCGTCCTCCGAGCGAGAAAGACCGAAAGAGGTACCGAAGAAGAGAGGAGTCCGAGCGTGGGCTACTTCGCGCTCCCACCCCCTATTATCCTCCCTTCCCTCCTTCCACCTTTGCTCCTTCTCGACGAAACGATCGGCGCATATTAGAGCGGCCCGATAGCTCGATAAACTCCGATCGATAACCGTCGCTCCGTCGTCGCTTGGCAGGTTGACCGGCTGCTCGCTACGGCGGCCACGTATACCTCGCGCGGCCGTGTACGCGTCACGCGCGCGCCTATATATAAATAACGCGCATCCACAGTGTGCGCGCGCGCACGTATACGCGCGAAAGGAGCGTAAAGGCTCGCGCGTACAACGCAAAGTACGGCCGCTCCGCGCACTCCTCCGTACACCCAAGATGGCCCTCTTTTTCTCCTTCCTCTCGATTCACTTTCGGCACCGACCGCCAAGCTGTCCTTTGGCCCAGGACCTATCCTCCGGCCGGTGGTGCGCCCCCGAACCACCGGAGCTACGGTGTACGCATCGCGTGGAAAAGCCAGAGGTGACGGGCGGCGGGATTCGAAGCCGAGTCCCCCGCGTGGCACTCCGAGTCTCCATCCTCCGCACCGCACCAGCCTAGCTCCCTAGACGATAGCTCTTTTTCCTGTTCCCCGCGCGCGCGCGCGCCACCCCCCTTCGGCCTCCCCTTCGCCGAGGCCGCGGCGACTCGACGCGCAAGGGTGAGTAAGACCGAGCGGGGGTAGCGGGTAGGTGGGTGGGTGGGTGGTATAGATCGAGCAAACAGCGCGTTTACGGCGCAGAAGGGACTCTTCCGAATTTCCTCGAGGCGGAGGAGGGCGAGCCGCGAGGGTGAGCGTGGAAGGCTCGCTCGATTCCGAGGAGCCCGTAGCGATCCGAGCCACCAGCTTCAGCAGCAGGAATCTCGAGCATCCTTCTCGTACCCCCGAATCGCCCCTCGTCGGCGCTCCATCGGCGCAAGGGCGGCCAGAGGGCCGGGGGGGGTGGGGGGTAGAGCGCCGGACGTCCTTGGGCGCCCTATCGCCAAAAGTCCGAGGTGCTCGGTGTCCGCACCGTTCGGCGGGCGAGCCGCCGATCGCGGCGATTCCTCGCGCTGGCCTCGGGCCAGGCGCCTCGCTCGCCTCGGCGCATCGGAGTCGAGCAGCGGAGGAGCGTGCGCGGATCGAGTAACGAGGAGGAGACGCGTCGTAAAAAATTCATTACCCGGGCGAAGAATCGATCGCGGGCCCGTGTAATTAGGTGCCCTTTACACCTCGCGTAGGGCCGGTGGGTCGGCGATGGACCGGCGGCCGAGGTGCGCGGTCAAGCCTGGCCCGAGCGGGCCGCGAACCTTCCGCTCCTCCCGCTCGTTCCGCTCCGCGTCCCCGTGGGACGCCCTTCGAACCTTTCCTCGCGAAGGTTCGCCAAGGGGCCAGGTTCGTTGGGGCGCGCGGGCCACGGGGAAAGACGATTGGTAGGAACTCGGTGGTTATCCTGGTCGCTCTCGATCGGCCGTGACGCGGCAACGGGCAACTCGATAGACTCGCGAGCGGCGATCGTGGCGCGCAGGGCCCGCGGGCCGTCCAAGGGCCCCGAGGTTGAGGAGCCGAGGCACTCGGCCATGCCCTCGTGCAAATCGCGGAACGCATCGAGGAATTAACGATTTGTCCCGGATTGGGATACAACGGCGGCGCCGTCTTCCAGGCATCGCATTCCTGCCTCGACCGGTCGGTCCCCGCCGAGAGGTTCTCGGCGCCTTGGAGCCTAACCGCGCATTACGCGCCTCTTGCGAACCGGGATCGCGGCAAAAGTACGGATCGCTCCGTGCGTGCACGCGCGTCCCGTCCCTTCGCCCTTTGCGCGATGCTTTCGGCCGAGGAGGCTACCCGCTCCCCGAGGCTTCGCGCCCACTTTTCCACGGAGAGATCTCTCCTCCGAGCCGCAGGAAAACCCGAGCACTCGCTGTATTGACATATTTTCCTCGCGCGGGAAGATAAGGTAAGTACCTGTGCGCAGATAAGTATTTGCTTCTTGGAAAAAATCGTCGAGAAGCGTTATTATCGTTTGCGCAGAGGGAGGCTGTCCCATCGCCGTGATTCACCGATATTTATACCCGAGGAGATTGCGGCATTATTAGCGGCGAGCGTGCGCGCGTTCGCCCCGACTCCCCGACGCTTTCGCCGATTCCCCGCCGATCGACTGGGACGACGATTTCGTCGTTTCCCTGGCGGAGATTCCAAGGGGGGGGTGTTTGAGCCGGCCCGCGAGGGACTCGCCGCGGGACAGAGGGTTGGGGTTAACGGTGGCGTTAATTAATCGGCATCGATATCCGGAAGAAACGACGTCCGGGGAGCGGAAAAAGTTTCTCTTCCTCGCGCCTAATCGGATCTCGCGATGCTCGGCTGCCGGCACCTAGCGACTGCTTAATCAATCGTATCAACTGCTGCCGGGGCAACGAGGCGAACGTGATTTGACTAACGAGGCAAATTCTTAAATTAACGAAGGAGGCCCCTCTCCCACCTCGGCGCCCCGCGCACCTCGAGCCCGCCGCTCTTTTCTCGTCCTTCGAAGCACCTTTCGTTCCTTCCTCCGGTTTGCGAAGGAACGAAGGATGGTCGTGGAAGCTGGGGACACCTCGAGTTCCCGCAGCTGGATCGCCGCTGCGCGAGCTTCGAGCCCTCGGCGTTTCTCGAGATTAAAGGCAGCGCCCTGGGCCTCCGGGGCCGACGCTTCCTCGCGATCGTCCCGATTCCTTCTCGGAGCCGGCTTCGCGAGTTTCGCATCGGGCCAAAAGACGTGTCGCGGGCACCGCTCGATCGATAGGGCGCTCCCCCGTCCCCTCGCCGCCATTGGGCCGAGTATCCAAACTCGGGGCGTCCTCGAAGTTGGCGATCCTCGACGGATCTGGAAGCGTCGTCCTTCGCTCCTCGGTGTCCCTCCTCGGCCGCCCGGCGCTCCGAGGAGCTACGCGCGCTCGAATTTCGAGAATTCAATTCCGAGTTACGTAAATCGGTGGCGGTGAAGAAACGATACGAGGCGATGCGAGCGCAAACCGGGACACGGTCTGAAATACCGATACGCGGCAAACGTACGGTTTATCGCGTCTGCAAACAAAACATTTCTCAACGTGAAATTATGGCGGATGAGAATTTCTTACGGGCTGGCTTTAAGCAGAGTTGTAAATTAACGGGCGGCGGGCGAACAAAGACCGGTGCCCGTTATTAATCACGCGGATCTTAATTACAGTCGTGCGTTAGTGCGTCATCGCTCTCCGAGATCGCGCGAGGTTGCTCTCGAAACGTCTCGCCGGCGCGCATCCCGATCTTACGCGCCTCCTGCTCGCGGCCTCGCGCGGCGGCCCTCCGCGAGGCCGAGCTGGCCGCCGGATCTCTGGCAGGCGCGCACTCGAGGCCTCCGCCGACGGGGGCGGTCGTCGTTCGCGCCTCGCGCGCGCACGCTTCGCCTCCTCGTTAACGCTCTATCTTATCGGCGGCCAGGCGTGTACGCGCCTTATCGGCGAGTGTATTTGCGGGGTGGAATATCGAGCCGGAGAGCGAGCAGATATCGCGTCGGGCCCCGAGGCCGGCCCATTTCGGTATCGCGCGGCCATGGCGCGATAGTCGAATCCCGGAGCGAGCGGGAGCCTCGCGAATCGATGGCCGCGCGTCTTCCACTCTCGGACCGCCGACTTTCGAGGATCGCCCTTTCGAGGCCGGGACGCCTCGCGGTAGGCTCGGAAGTTCGTCGTGTCGTCGCCGGATCGACGTCCGGCAAGGGGGCGCCGATCCTTTTCCGGACGAGGAAGAATCGTCCGCGCGACCGGCCGGCCATCTTCGAAAGAGTACAAAAAGTGGAACGAAACGCGACATCGCTTTGGGACTCTGTTTGAACAGTCGGCCCCGATGTCTCCGAATTCGAATTCGGCCATTCTTTTCGCCTCTGGCCGAGACGGGATCACAAGCGAGCATCGTGGCTTCGACAGGTTTACACAAGTGTCGGCCGGCTCATTAATTGGGCCGCGACTTTGAACGAGACCGATAAATTATGCTCGGCCGCCTCTCGGCAGCCGGCCTGTAATTCCTTCGAAGAGGCCGTGTCGGTCGAGCGATACGACGAAATCGTGGCCTCTCGGCCGTCGAAGGAACGCGCGGCCGCCTTTCCCCCTTCCAGGCGAGTTCGAGTTCGCGACGCTTCCCGCTCTCTCTCTCTCTCTCTCTCTCTCTCGCTCTCTCTCGCTCTCTCGCTCTCTCCGCCGACGGCCGCGCAGGGCCGTCCTCCGTCGTCGCGAGGCCGGCGGCGCGAGGGGGAGGGAGGGCCGGGGAGAAACTCGAGAGGGATGTATTCGTTCTGAGGGCGGAAAGGAGAAGGAGGATCGCTCGGGCGTAAAGCATCGATCGGATCGTGGAATTAATTCGGCGGTTTCCAGGGGTGGTAACGAGGCCGGTTATCGCGCGATCGACTCGCCTTCCGGCAAACCGTCGACGGGCCAAGCGTCGAGAAGCGGTGCGCTTCGATTGGCCAAAATATTTGACCTACGATTAACCGCTCCTCCCGTACACAGAATGATTCAAGAATCAAATACCAAGAGTCAACCGTGGGGTAGACTGGGTACATATTGTACCCGAATACTACCGTCTGCCGTTCTACGTGGATACGGATACGAGTTTACGTGTAACCTCGCGTGTATAACGCCGGTATAATGGTACGTATACCTCTGCCCGTGTGCCGGCTGGGCCGGTCGAGGGGTCGAGGGGGCGGGGAGGGGGGCGGGGGCGGTCGGGGGGGGGCGGTCGGGGCGCGGGGGGCTGAAGACGGCCGCTGGAGGGACGGAGCGGGACGGGGAGGGCGGCGAAGGGCGCCGGAGAGTGGGAGGCCGGGGAGGGAAGGAGACCCGTCGAAATTCCGCGAAGGCGAGAGCGATGCGTGCGTGCGCGAGTGCGTGCGTGCGTGCGTGCGTGCGTGCGTGTGCGAGAACGTCGGGCCAGAGTCGGCGCGGCGGGGCTGGAGGGGGCTGGAGGGGGCTGGAGGGGGCTGGAGGGGCCTGGGGAGGGGCGGGGACGGAGGGGAGGCCGCGGGGAGGGGGGGGGGAGAAAGAGGGACGATCTGGAAAGAGAGAAACGGCAGAGATGCCGCTGACATTGCTTGAACATATTTGAGTTGCTCCGCTCATGACCAAATATTTATTTATTTGCTCGGTAATACACATTTGTATTAACCGCGCAGCACGGTTCGAGACACGTTCATTCAGATTTCTCTCGCAAATTTTGCGCGACCCGCTCCACGGCTAATTAGCGACGCCACGTTCGCCTGCCCTTCGGCCGCGTTAATTATCGACCCGTTCGAACGAACGACGATTCGCGTATTCTCCGAACGTCCCCCCGTACCTCCTGCTCGTTACGCCATTAAGCAGCCCCCGCCCCCGGGCCGGCCGGCGAAACGCCGCTCCTCCTCGGCTCTCGGCGAGCCTCGCGAATTTGCAAATTCGCCTCGACGGGCTCGAGCTTCGAGAGGGAAGCGGCGAGGCCGAGGGACTCGCGTCTGGCGGACTCTCGCGAGGAGCCGCGCGGAGCTCTGGCCGCGCCGGACGGGGAGCATCGATCAATTTTACATCCGCACCCCCCGGGGCCGCCTCGCGTACGGCATCCGCGGTAACGGGCGAGAACGAAAAAAGCCGCGATACGCTCCCGTATTTGCTCGGTTTTCCACGAGGAGCGATAATAGGTCCTCGACCCCTTTCAGATAAAAATTACCGTAACACCTCCCGAGACGCTCGGCGGGCGGACGGGGCCGGCCGAGGCTCCGCCGATTCCTAGGGGTAATCGTTTATCGAGATACCGCCGGCAGTTTTCACCGATAATCGATCGATAAAAGACCGTTTTGTTTGTACCCGACCTACATTACTTTACGATAGTGCTCTCGCGCGCCGCGCGACCGTCATTTTTCGCTCTCGAATCGACGCCGAGCTCTGGACGAGCTCACCGCCCTCCCGTGTCTCTTTCCTCCAACCCCCCCCCCCCCTCCCCTCCCCCTCACCCCGCACGCTCTCGCCTCTCCTCTCGCCGGCGGAGTATCCGCGCGCTGCCCGACGGCATCCACCCTCTGCGCGCCTTTCCACGCCCGGCCACCTCTTTCGTCCCGCATCCTCGGCTTTGGCGCCGAGCGCAAAGAGTCCTCGGTTTCCGCTTCGACGACACGGCCCGAGGTAGGCGGAGACGAGTTTGCAGAGGCAAACGGAACCTCCGAACGGAGGGTTGTGGAGACGAACGCGGGAAGTGAGGCGAGAATTTCCGGAGAAACATTCGGAAATCGTCGAACGTCTCTAACCGTCGGTCCGGAAACGTGATTTTGCCTGGCAATCTCCGAAAGCCGGAGGGAAAGGCCTCGCGAACGTTGCGAGAGACGTCGAGCCCAGGGGGAGAGAGAGAGAGAGAGAGCGAGGACGCTCCTGGTTGCGCGTTCGACCATAATTTATCCCAAATTCGAATACAGCCAGAAATTCGGGTCGCGTCAAACGTAGAGGGATATTCGCGAGGCGGGTACGAGGCGCCAAGACATTTTAGGACCGCGCCTTCGCCGAGGAGCCGCGATCGCGAGCGCATCGTTCGATCGATTTCCAAGATTTCCTTCGAGAAGAGCGCGGCGTCCCCCTTTTCTCCAGCTTCCATCGGTGCCGGCTGCCGAGCACGGGCAAGCCCGAGCGGCCGATGTCGAAGAAGCGCGAGCAAAGCGGTGGGCGAAGGTGCGCGCACGTATCGGAGCGTAATGGAGTATAATGGAGGCGGGGGCACGGGTAGGCGCGTGCACGGAGAAAGGTCGAGAAGCGGTGGAGGAGCGACGTCTCGAGAGACGGCTGCGAGGTAGAGTCGGTAATGCTCCGATTTGGAGGAACGTAGTTACTCGGTAATGGGAAGAAATAAAGGGGCGAGGCCTCTCCAAATATGCCGTGGAATCGGCGGAGGCAACGCGCCGAGATCGTCGCGAACGAAGCTGGCCTTCCTCACGGAATCCGGCATCGCGCCGCGACGGCCCCGACGCGGCCGGGAAAAGTATCGACCGAACGTCTTCGATCCTCGGGGAAAGCCGGCCGAGACAATAGTACGGCCATGCTCCTCCGTTACGTACATACAAATGTTTGCGGGTAAATAGCGCCGTCTCCTTTTTCTTCTCGCTTCTCGGCTCGATGAAAGAGATCCGCTCGGAACGAGTAGCGAGATGTATTTCTATCGTTCAACGACTTTCCTCTCTTTACAGATCTCCCCCCGCGACGTTTACCCGCCTCTTTTGGAACGTCGATAATGGCAATCGCGGGAAAAACAAAGGCTCGTGCCCTCCGAAATCCTCCCTCTCCGACGAATCGTCCCGACCAAACGAACAGCCCTGCCCCGGCCGACGACGGCCCTCGCTCGGCCCCGATCGAGGAGAGCCGCAACGGATCGGACCTCCGAGTCTTCCGCCTCGCGGATCCGAAAGATCGGCCCCGCGTCCTTCTCCCCCCCCCCCCGTCCTAGGTACGAGGAAGCCAGCCCCGGGAAAACCCTCCTTTCCCGGTCGCGCGCGGGTTATTTTCGAGCGTGGCCCCTCCTCGAAAGGAGCCGCGGTGGATAGTTAGGAGGAGTTGAGGCATCGGCATCGGCATCGGCATCGGCATCGGCATCGGCATCGATCGGTCTGTTTGCGAAGAACACACAAACCAATAGGCGAGGTCGACTCGAGAACGGGACAGGATGGCGGAACGCAGCGTGCTAATATTGGCGCGGAAATTACGTAAAACAAAGGAAGCGTGCCGGAACTCCGTGTCTCTCGGCAAATCGGCCGATCGATCTTCCGGCCGGGGAGAGGGAATGCCTCCCCGAGATGTCCTCCCTCTTCCCTCTTCTCTCTTCCCTCGGCCCTCGACCCCCGGCACTGTGTCGGCACTGGCACACGCATCTCCGATAAATCCGCTCCTTCACCGTCCAAGCCTCGCCCCCCGCCCCCGCCCCCGCCCCCGCGCCCGGCCCCGGCCCCGCTCCCGACCACCCTCGCAACGCGCCCTGCCCTCCCCCCCCGCCCCGCTTCTCGGGGATCGGGCCGGCCGGCCGGCTTCCGAAATGAAATCTGGGTGCAATAAGTCGGCGAGCGTGTGTCGGTGGTGCGTGGATGGATGGCTCGCGCAATAGCCATCGCGGGATGGCCAAGGCAGGGGCGCGCCACTCCGCGGAGCGTGTCGAACCGAGTTCGGATACTCGTCGATCTTCGCGAAAGCGCGAAAGAAGGAGCTTCCTTCGAAAGCGTCGTCGAGCGAGGGAGGACGCGGGTGCCCCGTGCCGTCTCCTCCGCTCGGGGAAGGCCGGAGGTGCCGGGCGCGGGGAAGCGGGAGGGCTCTCGAGGAGAGCGAGGCGCGCGGCTATATCGGGACCTTTCGTCGAAATCCTGAACGCGCCGCTGTTTGCCCAGCAACGAGGGTCAAACATTGGATCGTGCCCGTTTCGCCGTCCTCGGTTGCTCGCGTACCTCCGCGTACCTCCGCGTACCTGGACCGAGCGGGCCCTCGGGGAGGCCACTTCCTCCGGCCACTCGAGGCCTTTACGATTTACCCGACCGAGCCTGGCGCGGCCTTTACAAAGAACCGGGGGAAATTACGCGATATCTTTTACGACGTGCCGCTTAATCCGGCTGGATATAATCCGCCACGTTGCCGCAGCGCCCGCTTGGCCGGATATATTGGCACGAGACGTCGAACGGGGCCGCGCCAAACCCTCCGCACCCGCCTCCGCACCCTCGCCCTCGCCCGCACCCCCACCCTCCACCCACCAGCCGCTTTCGCAATCTCTTTGGCATTACCGGCCTTCCGCCAAGCCGCGGCCGCGAGCCTCGGAAGGAGCGGCGCGCTCGGGCCCCGTCGCCCGACTCCGACCGAGCCTCCGACTGCCGCGGACCGCCAGGGCCCTCGATGGGAGGGCCGGGCCTGCCGGAGAGACCGTCCGGCGAGACTGCTGAAATAAGGAGGCGCCTTTACGAGCCGCGGAACGATACGAGGCGGCCGAGTTCGCGGGGCGATAGCGACGCGTATTTGCGGAGCGATAAATTTACCTCTACCTGGCGTCCGCCGCCTCCTCGCTCGACCCCGGCCCCGCACCCCTCCTCGCTCGCCGCGCCGGAAACAAGGCCCTCCTTGTTCTCCAGCGGAGCATCCCCGCGAGGAGCGCGGGACCTTCCGGGCCCGCCTGGCGGACGAGAGAGTACCTTCCTTTTCCATCGGCAGAAGCTCGGGGCTCGCCGGCGAGAGGGAGATGGTCGCGCTCCGAGGTCGCGGCGCGGAGCTGGCTCGTGGGCCGCGGAATCGGCATACGGAGGGAGCCGCTTGTCGCGCTGGCGACATCCGGCGCGCCGGCAGGAATGGCAGGGCTGTGACGGGGGCGACGGGGGCGACGGGGACGACGGGGGCGACAGGGGCGGCCGGGGGCGCTGAACGAGGCCCCGGCTTAAGATCGCACCGTTTAACACCGAGAACGAGGGTGCCGGGCTCGAGCAACCCCTGCGGACACGCCAAGGGCGCAACACCCGTCGATAAAACACCCCATGAAATGCTAACTATACGTTGCGCTGCGGCTGCACCCTTCGCTCGAGGAGCGCGCGCGCGCACGCGCTCGCCGAGCGTGGTAGCGCGAGCATTGGCGGCGCTGTGCGATCGATACGCGGCGATACGCGTCTCGAAGCGCGCCCGCCGCCTCGGCGTGGCGCCGGAGCGCGGGGCCGCGAGGCCGCGAGGCCGCGAGATCCTCCGAGGAGGGCAGCCTTCCGCCGCGAATCGCCCGCCGCGCTCGCGCCTCTCGGCACTGGCCGCGCTCTCGTCGGCGCTAAGGCGGCCGTGCGAGGCGCGCGCGCGCTGGGTATTCGGACAATAGCGAGGGGCTTGCGCTAAGATGGCATTTGTCCGGGCACATGCGGCGCCAGGCGCTTTTATGGGGGACGCAGGGCCGAAAGGAGGGGGTGGAATGTAGGCGCATAAGGGGATCTCGCAGGATTGTTCGAGGAATTAGCAGGAATATAGCAGTATTTAGCGGAGCGGACGCTCGGAACGATCGTACCGATCCACCCCGATGGCCTGTTTACCGGGCGCGTATAAACACGCGGGGCATATTTCCGCGCGAGAAGCGATCTCTCTATTCGTTTCCCCTCGCAAAGCCCGCCCCGCCTTTGGTCCGATCGATCGATCGACCGTAAATACCTTTTGATCGCGCGACGCGAGGCGTGTTTGCCATTTCGGGTTGGCCCTTTCGGGAAACCTCGGTGAGAACGCGAATCTACCTACTTGCTTTGCCGGTGCCGCTCGGAGGCGCGCTCTCCTCTTCGCGCTCCGTCCTCGCGCCCCCGCGCGCCGCTGCTCGCTCCTCCTTCCTTCCTTCCTTTCTTCCTTCCTTCCTTCCTTCCTTCCTTCCTCTCCGCAGAGCGAAGGGGCTACCCGCATTTGGCCGGAGTGTTTCTCGTTCCTCCGAGCTCGTCTCTCCTTTCGGCCCTCCGTCCTCCGGTCCTAGTCGCCGCGAAGGGAGAGAGAGAGAGAGAGAGAGAGAGAGAGAGGAAGGCGGGGCCGCCTCCCCCTCCGAGTCGAGCCGCTCGCGGTTTTAGCGGCTCGACGATCGCCGATACGGTCCCGTCTCCACGATCGTTTCGATTCCTGGCCGTAAAACAAAAGGGAAATTAAACCGGAGCGTATGAAAACTCGGCTATTCATTAGGAATAATCGTTGTTAACGAGCGGGATTAAAAGCCACGAATATCCGTACGGAAATTGTTATTAAATGTAAACAGGCGCATATTTTGGACCATTGTTCCACCGATTTCAGCTTCGGCCGTTATCGAAACCATGCCCCGATAATAATGGAATATTTTTCATCGGGATTATTTTAATCGACCAAATGTAGGCGACATTTACTTAGCGCGCGTTCGCATTATCGAATAAAATAAAATGGAATCGTTTGCTCGGACCGTGAATGGGAGGCCGCGGGACAGTGTCGAGAGTAGGAGAGAGAGAGAGAGAGAGAAAGGGAGGGAGGGAGGGAGGGTGAGGGGAGGGAGGGGGGGGGATGAGAGAGAGAAAGCTACGATCCCGCACGTTGCTCGCAGCTCGCCTCCGCAGTTCGCCACGATAATCATCGAATCGACCGTTTTCGAGCAATTACCTTTTCGCGATTGGCAAGCGCGCGGTAATCATAAATGTATACGTAAATATCTCGAGGAGCCTCGCACAAACGAAAGGTGCGAGGCTCGAGGGGGCGAGCGCCTGCCCTCGCGACTGCCCCCGAGCGCCGCGAAAAATACGGCCGAACCCGTCTCGGCCAAGCCTCGGCGCCGTCTCTCGATCGCTCCACGAAATACGCGGACGAGGATAGATCCACGGCTCGTAGCGGTGTCTTCGTCGTCACGCCGGATCGGATCCATCATCGTCCGAGGAGCGGTCGGGCGCGTCGGCGGTGCGTGATGGATGACCGCTCGTTAATTATAACGGTGTCCAGCGCCAAAAGCTACTCCCGCTTTCAAGGAAGGTAAATAGCCGGCCACATCGGGCGAGGAAGATAGCGATGGTGTTCCTCCGGCTACTTCGCGGACGAGCCGGACGCGAGCCATTCGCTTCCGAGGTTGGAGCGCGCTCCGGCCGCGGATCGATCCTTCGTCGTCCGGCGCAACGCTCCGGATACTCGCGCGCTTCGCAATTCTTCCGAAAGACCGTCGTCGGATCGCTCGCACTCCGCTCTCCAGTCGCGCCGACTTCCCTGGCTCGGACGAAGGACGTTGGCGCCTCGACGAAGCGGACTGGCGAAAGCTCGTCGCGGTCGCGAGCACGGAGGGCCCGGTCGGCTTGGTCTCCTCTCCGCGGAGCCTCGATCGGAGGCGTCGAACGGCGCGCAAGCGGCCGAGCCAGTGGCCCGCTCGCGCTACGCGTATCCGCGTTCGATCCTCGGCCATGGGACGTGCTCGGCGCGGCGACGGCTGGATTTGGGAGACGAGGCCCGAGAGGGATGGCCAGGGGCCAGCGCGATTAGGGGAAGGCTCGTCCGGAGCGCTCGAGGCAATCGCGCTCGGGCACCCGGGTACCCAGGTACGCGCCCCGGCCGGTTCGCGGCCTCTCTTCGCCGAGCCATCTCCCCGCCGGAGGTTTCGCGCGTCGTCCCTCGGGTTGCCTCCCGCACGCCTGCCGCGCGCGATCCGTGCCGAGGTATCTTCGCATCGCTCGGCACGAAAAGCTGGCGCGAAGCGAGCCTCGGCTGGCCGTCTCTCTCTGCTCCCGGCACGCTCGGCCGATCTCCTCTCTTTCGCAAGGCGCCAACCGCGGAATTACTCGGCCGCGCGCGTTCCGACGCGTGCGCCGATGATACTCGACGTGCCGGAAACTCGAGAAGGTGGATTTGCGGCGCATCGAGGGCAAGGGCCGGGACGAACGCCGACCATTAGCCGGATGACCGACCGGCCAAGATAAATAGGAGCAAAGGGCAGCGGGATTACGGGGCGGACGATCGTGCGCGATCGGGGCGGGGGGAGGATGCGCGACTCGATTCCCAGCCGCGTAAGAGCCTGCCGCTCGATTCTCGGTGCCGGTTGCTCGACTCTCGCACCGCTCTCGAACCCGCGTCTCCCTACGCTTTGCGCCCGGCGCCATCGCCGGCGGACGCGGCTCGAGAATCTCCGCAGAGAGGCTCGCTTAGCCTCGATCGTGAATCGCGAGTCGCGAAGGAGACGCGTCCACGGGACGTGGTGCGAGCTCTTAGCCACGATCGTCGATGCACGAATCCCCGTGGTTGATCCTATTAAGGATAATAGCGTATAATTAAGCCTCGGCGATGATCTCGTTTTTGAAGTCGGGGGCTGGTGTTGGTCGGCGCATAGGGGACGTTGCGAGAACGAACATGTGCGGTTGCCTCTGATCCGTCACACCTGATTTCACCCCTCGGCCAATTTTTACGCCCGCCGAATCAACGACTGTTTAACCTGTATTTATCGGGGGAAGGGTGCGAGCACCAGCGTTCGACGTAATCTCCGTTAATGACGCCGGAGGAAGGTGCATCCGTGCGTTTTATCCTCAACGCTCGTCGGATCTTTTCTTCGAGAAACACAGCCTATCGAGTCGCGAAGGGTGAAATTGGGGAGGAGATAGGAAAATTGGAGGAGGGGCGGGAAACGGGCCGAGGCGAGCGAGCTTGGAAGGGTAAGACGGGCTCGGAGGGCTTGCATCGCGTTGGCCGGCGACGCATCAAACTCTCGGAAAAAGTGGCCGCGTACGAAACGATCGACGAGAGGCCGTCAAACGCGCGTCCTTTGCCATTAGCGCGCCGTCGAGGACGGTAATCGACGATCGAAATAAGTCCGCCTTACAATGGACGGTCGAATCTGGAAGACGAAAGACCACTCGTGAAATCAATTCCTTCCCGATTTCTCCCCGAGGCAAAGCTCCGTCCTCGACGACTCCCCCCCCCCCTCTCTCTCTCTCTCACTCTCTCTTCCCGGCGCGTTTCGAAGAATCCTCCGCGAGAGCAGAGGAGCTGGCGAGGCCCGCGATGACGAGCGGCAAGGACGTCTTCCGCACGATTCGGAGCAACCTCCGGGGCTTATCTCGACTCGGCGGAAACATCCCTTTCGCCGCGGCGAGCGGCAAGGGTCGGCGGAGGCGGGAGGCGAGGAGAGAGGGCCGGCCGGGGAGGAGGAAGGGTGGAGAGCCAAAGGAAGGAGCAAGATCCGAGGAATGGAGTCGCGGCGGAGTCGGCGGGGCGAGCGGCGAGCGGCGAGCGGCGAGGAGGAAGCCGAGGAGGACGCGCGGTCGGCGAGGCGCGTGGGAGCGGCTATCGGCGAAGGCGAGTGCGCTTATCGGAGTGTGGGTACCAGCGGTCGGCCATGTTGGACGAGCCTGCGTGCTGGGCCCTCCCGCGCGCCCCACTCCTCTCCCTCTCCCTTTCCCTTTCCCTCTTCCGCTCCCTCGCCCCGCTCCCCGCTCCCCGCTCCCTCGCCCCGCTCCCTCCCGGGCCCCCGCGACTCGCCCGTCTTACCCAAGACTCGGATCTTACCTCGCCCTCCCGCGCCCTCGCGCTCTCTCCCTCCGCCGCCTGGCCGCCCTTTCCTCCCGCCCTTTCTTCCCGCCGACGCTCCCGCAGACGCTCCCGCCAACCCTCTCGGCGCGACTCGCTCTCCCTCGGAGCGCGGCGCGTCAATACCTCGGCCGAGCCGAGCGGCCTCCCCCCTCCGCCCTCGGTCGCGCCTCGGCCAACCGGAGGCCAAGCTGATACCGTGGCGTAACGATGGCAACGCTTTCCTCCTCGCTCGCGCCGCCGGCGACGGACGGGCTCCTGCCCCGCCGCCGGAGTACGCGAAGCGCTCGAGCGGAGCCGAGCGGCGCCGAGCGGAGGCCGCGGAGACGAGCGGACGAGAGGGAGGCCGGAGGGGGGCCGGGGGGTAGGAAGGGAGGGAGGGAAGACGGTCCGAGAGGCAAAGTCGGCGAGGAGCGAGGGGAGGAGAGCGAAGCGAGGATGGAGCGAGTGCCCCGGACTGTGGCGCGATAACTCTACCGACTGCGCCTCGCATACCCTCCCCCCCCCCTCTCCCGCCCCCTCCAACCCTCTGCCCCTCGCCCGTTGGCCATAGGCCCGAACTGCCGGGAGAGGTACTCGGGGTACTCGGCCGACGGCGAGTGCCGACGATCGAAACGCGGCGCGATCGAGGATCCGCGCCGGCGGTGCGTGGATTCGGCGATCGGCCGAGCGTGGGCTCCCGACGAGCGAGCATCTCCGCGAGCGCCCTCCTCGACGGCGCCTCGCTCGGGGGAATCGTCGCGACCCGGGGATAACGAGGAATCCGCTTCGACGCGTTCGCGACAATTTCCTCGCCGGATGGTGGATGGGTAAATACGGTGTAGGAGAATCCGTTTCACCTCGGAAAAGCCTGGCGCGCTCACTGGCCATTTGAGGAACGTTCCTTCCTTCCGACGTTTCTGAATGAAGCCCGCGGGGATCGTAGCGCGCTTCGGGGCCGATAGCGAGGTAAGACGATGGTAAGGCCCTCCGACTTTTGCCCCCCCCCCCTCCTCCTCCTCCTCCTCCTCCCCCCACCCCCAGCCCACCCTCCGGTGTATCTCGACGCGACGATAAAAGTCGTTTCGACGACGAACCGGCGAAAAGTAGCGCCGTATGAAATATTTAAGGGCCCCAGGAGGTAGGAGTGGCGCGCCGACGTTCCCCTGGACTCTCCTCGAGATGAATTCCAAGCGGAAACTCGGTGCGGCATCTCGAGAAGAACGGCTTTCGAGGCCGCTCCCGACGTTTCCCTCCCCCTACGATCCTCGCTTCTCTTCCTCGCTGCCGGAAAGAGGCGTTGCCGGTCAAAGTCTTCGAGTCGCGCGATCGGCGAGCGACGAGTGCCCACCTTGGGGGCCGAGTACGTACTCGGAGTTGGGCGCCACCGGAATCTCGCACCAGGTCTCGCCCTCTTTTTTGGCCCCGAATTCGGCGATCGACGGAGATGCGATCGACCGGTTGTCGCGAGGCCACTCGTGCCCGACGAGAGCGAGTCCCGCGCGGAAGCGTTGGCCCGCGAAGCGCGAGGCCGGTGAGCACGAGACTGGCGAGTATTATTGGATGGAAAGGACGGGAGGAGCGCGTTGGCGAAACTTTTCGGATTACCGCACGAGAGTTATCTTGTACGGAAACTTTGTACGCGATTTTCGAGGAGTTTCGCGAAAGCTCAAGTTTTCGCTCGCAAAAAGTTTCCGCGCTATTCCGCGAGAATAAGAACGCGCCCCCCTGCCCCCTCTCCGTCCGCAAATAAAGTCTCCTTTCCAACCGTACGGCCCTCGCCCTCGCGTACTTGCCTATGGATTTTGAAACGACGAGCGAGATTCCCGTATCGCGTTACCGTCGGCACGGTCGGTTCGTTAGGAAGGCCAACTTTTGTACTTGGCCGCGTCTACCTGCACGGCCGTTCCTCCTGGATGCGCCCTCTCGGAGATCGGGGAAAAAAAAGGGCGACGCGTTGTCTCGAAGGTTCGTCGGGGCTCTTCTACGTACTCACCCCCCCCCCCTGTACCCCTTCTCGCGCCATAAGAATCCACGAGGATTCGCCTAACTCGATTACCCGCCGAACGTCCCATTAAGGCCAGGATTATATTCTAATTAACGAGGAGTTTGTCGTGCGACCGATCTCTAATCCGTTTACGAAAATTTCAATTTCTCGGCCACGCCTAAGTAAACCGTATTCCATACTCGAGCCGCAAGGATTCCACGTTCGTACGAATCCGACGGTCACGTGCAAAGTGTAAACGCTGCACAGACTTTGTCTTTCGGCGAATGCGGGAGTACCTCGCGGAGATCACGAGGATGGAATAATCGGCCCGGAAGAGGGAATTACCGCTGGACGAATCGAGGCGAAGGTGAGAGACGCGAAGACGCGGCTGGCCGGGTGATCTCGCTCCGTCGCCTAAGAAGGCCCGCATGGCCGAGCTCGTCTCTGCCTACCGGCGGGACGACGAGGCGTGCGTCGCCGATGGAGGGGAAGGCGCGGCAAAGTGGAAAGACCGTGAGAGCCACCTTGCCCGGTCGCATTTGCCGGCCATTAACGCGGATCGATGCGCGATCCTGGAATAGCCTCGCGCGCGCACCATCCGTCGGCGCGCCTAGCGCGAACGACGAGCGCTGCCAGGCTCGATGCCGAGAGCTACCGGCCGCTTCTCGATGAGCATCGAGAATCGCGCCGGAAGCAGCCGGTCGGAGCTCGGCGCCCGGGACTTGGGGGCGAGCGGGAGAGAGCCGCGGGAGCACCCTGGCCGAGTTGTTTGGGCAAGGTGGGAAGGTGCCCCTCGAGCAACGTCCCGCCGTTCCTTCGACGCGCGCTCGTCGAGGCTAATCTCCGTTCGTCGAGCCGCGCGCGATAAAGTCCGACCTTGGACTCGATAGCTACGACGCGTTTGCATATCTCTCGCAGGCTCCCATCCCACGGCAGAGGCGAACGCTCGAACGGCTCGTCGATCGGGATGAAGGAGCAGCGGACGACTCGCGGGATACTTCCGCTCCTCTCGACGTCCCTCGCTTTGGCCCGATACCGCGCGAGCTTCGCCCCCCGCCCGCCCCTCCTCCTCCACGCTACCCAAGCAGCCACCCCCGCCTATCCCGCCTAGCCCGCCTAGCCCGCCTCGAGTGCCAACGCGAAATTCACGCTTGCGCAACCATAAATTAACGAGGCTGCGAATTAGCTCGACTAACGCCGACCGTACGCCTAGGCAGCCATACCCGCTCGAGTATCTCCGCGTCGTTGATCCAGGCACGTATCGGCGCACATCGGGTCACCGCGGCGCGGCTATCGATCTCCTCGCGGGCTCGCCAAGCGCGATCTTGCCGATCGGATCGCCGCTCGGCCGAGCTCCTCTCACCGGGATCCTCTTAAACCGGAACTAACCCGAGCACTCGTCCCTCTCTCTCCCTCCGCCCTGCGAACCTGCGCGAACCGCCGACCGGCCGAAGGCACATCGGCGCCGTTCGAGTGCTCCGCGGAGTCGAGAATCAAGGCCGGCTTCCTCGTAAAGCGCTCCGATATCTCTGGGCGCGTACGCTCTTCTCCGCATCGGGACGACTCATCGCCGGCGGGGAACTTGCGGCGATAGGCTTAATCGCCGTTTCGCGAAATTTGCGCATGCAACGCCCGCCGACACTCGAGATAGAGGAACGACCGCCGATACCCGCTAGACCGGCCCAGGCCCGGAGGCTCCTTCGGCGCCGATCTTGGGAGCTCGCTCGGACGTCGCGACGCCAGGAGCTCCATGGGGGCCCATCCCGTCCCTCCCGTGCCGCGGCTGCGGACGAGCGGACGCCGGGGCGCGATGGCGTGCGAAGGCGCTCGAGGTGCGCTCGAGGTGCGCTCGAGGTGCGGGGGGCGGGGAGGGGCCGCCGCGTCGAGGCTGCGAGCGAGTCGTAGATTCGGGAGCGTAGCTACCCGCCGACGTACGAGCGTGCATCGATGCACGGCCGCGCCTGCCCTGTGTACGATCAAACATTGTTCATGATTTAGTCAAATATTGGCCAGATACACGGGTCTGTAGTACCTCTCGATGTATATCTGCCCGTCTATCCTACCAAATAATCCGCGCGAGATTGCACCTCGACCCGTCCGGCCGCCCTCGACTAAGATTCCCGACGCCGTGATTTCCACGTTCGAGAGGCAGCGTTCCGATCGTCCAACCTTCCGCCGCTCTGGAACGCCGTTGGAATTTCGTGAGACGTTAACGTAGCGGTGCGAGCGACCTAAAAAGGAACGGCGCGGCGCGTCTGGCCAAACATCCGTCTTGCTCGGTACCACCTGTGGGGTGATGTGTGCGGACCGATTACGTAAAGCAAAACGCTCGCCTCGCCGATTTATCGGTCCGGCCGTGGCGCGTTTGGCCAAAATCCGAAGCGAGCAGGGATTTAAGGGTCGAGCGAGATCGATAAACGTAAGATACGTAGGCGTAATCCAAGCTCGTAACGCGCGACGCGAAAGGGGTAGATAAGATAATGGGGACCCTCGTACGATGGGCATCGAACGGACGATGTATTCCGAGGAAAATCCGCGCGCCTCGAGAGTTTCGGAAAAATCCTCGATCGCCGCCCACGGCGCGCGCGCGTGCGCGCTGTACTCGCGGCGTTCGAGGAAATTGGAGGCAGAGCCAAGAGGCAAGGCGGACGCGGCGTCGAGAAGAAGTCTCTCTCGGATGGAGGCATCTTTGGCGAGCTGGCGAGCGTACCGGCATCCAGATTCGGCCTTGCGGAGCGAAAAGAGTTCGAGGGCGGCCGGGAACATCTCCGAGCGGCGGCACCTACAGCTGCGCTCCGATGAAAGTTAAATATTATTCCGCGGAGGTTGGCTCGATTTGCCTAACGAAAGCGAGCACGAGCCGTCTTGGAGCAGGAGCGAATATCGATCGGGGTCGGTTCGGGGAGCGGTTGGAGGCGCGAACGCGAGCGAGTTGCCATCGCGGGAAGAATTTGGCACGAGCGTCCGGAGCGACGTGCCGACGGGACACGTGCTCTTCCGCTATCTCGTTTTTCATTTTGCCCGCTTATCTGACCCTTACGTCACGTACACGCGCATGCACGTTGTCCATTATCGTATCCGAAAGATCCGCCGATTACGGCATACCTACCTACCGACCTACCGCGGATTATCGCCAAAGGTTTTTCCGCGATCTCGTAACCAGGGGGAAAGACGCGCTCCATATAGGTGGACGACGCGCGCCCATTCCTATCCGCGCAATGCCCCGGTCGGGCTCCCAACGTCTCTCTTTCGCTCGCTCGCTCGCTCGCTCGCTCGCTCTCTCTCTCTCTCTCTCTCTCTCCCTCCCTCCCTCTGGGCGTGCCCTTAAAGAGAATCCGCGCCATCGAAAATAGTTTCCATCGGTCGAGCCAGAGGGGGAAGGGGGGCTAGACGCCGAGCGTAAGGCGAGGGCGCAAAAGGTAGCGATCGAGGATCCCCGGAAGGAGGAAAGTGGAGAGGGCGTAGAAACGAGGCCGGTTGGATTTTCGTAGAAATACGTGAATTTATTGAAACATTTACATCCTCGTTATTCGTCGTCTCTCCTCGATAACCGCCGTGCGAGCCTTTCCTGTGGCGCACGGCGAGCGCCGGACGAACGGTGTCGCGCGCGGGGCCGTACAGCCGTCGGATTAGAAAAAGCGCAAGTATGAGATTTCGTAATTTCGAGATTTGGACTCCGCGCGGCCCGAAGCATCGTCCTCGACGCGGCCGTGATGTCGAACGCGCGCTTCCGCGGGACGATCGCGGGGAGAACGATGGGCGACGAGAGGCCGGACCAACCGACGAGGACGACGACGACGACGACGACGACGACGACGACGACGACGACGACGGATTAGTTCGATGCTGCGACGTCCGTCATCTTCGGAAACGCCCCGCTCTTTATGTACAAGATTTATAATAGATTTACGCATACTTCAAAAGCATTTTCGAGAAAAACACGCACACCCGCAGATAGACAGACAGACAGACAGACAGACAGAGAGAGAGAGAGAGAGAGAGAGAGAGAGAGAGAGAGAGAGAGAGAGGAGAGAGAAAGAGAGAGAGAGGAAAAGGTGCGGTGCGTCGCCGAATCGCGGGGAACCTATGAATATTGCAACGAATTACGTAAACCGAACGGGCCGTGTACGCGCGGAAACGCGCTAGGAACTCGCAAATGCTTTTGAAATGGGCGATACAAAGGTCTCGTGCTCGTTCTCTCCCTCTCTCATTCTCTCTCTCTCTCTCTCGCTCTCTCGCTCTCTCTCTCTCTCTCTATCTCTCTCTCTCTCTCACTCACTCTCTCGCAGACACGCACACACGCGCGCGCGCTTTCGGTCTTTCAATTTCTCCGCATATAGTACTTATATACCTAACGTAATGTATCGTTAAAGATTCCATTTATTTATACATATATATCTATATATAATCATATATATATATATATACCTCTCTTTAACATGTAATATTGTACAGTATACGCGTTATGTCGTGCGGCTATCTACACGTATCATACAAAAAAACGACTGGACGTGTCTCTGCGCGACGCTCCGAACAAAGCGAGCCGAGCAGCCGTGTCGGCGCGCGCCAGAGTCTTTTCGCCTGAAAATTTACATTATCCCGCGCGTGCCTTCTCCTTCGAGCGCCCAAGCGATTCGTTTATACTTATTTTCACGGATTATCACATTTTTCGCACTCTGCCGCCGCCACGGTCCTCGAAGCCGTCGCCGCTCCGAGCGTCCGTCGGCCGGGGATCTCGAGAGACGCGCGCTCCTCGAGAACGGCGCATCGGCGCATCGGCGGAGGAAGCGCTAGGCGCCAAGGTGCGAGGCCCTCCTCGGCCCGCCCGACCATGCTTTCGCCGGCTTACCGCTCGCCTCGTTCGCGCCATTCCGCTTTATTTTCGGCCCAAGCGGATAGAAAGGCGCGTTCGATCGCCAACCGATAACGATCGGGGCCGCGGAGCTGCTCGGTGGTGGCCGGCATCGAGGTTACCGCGATCCTCCCGGTTACCCGCTCGATTTTTAATTACGATCAAATCGATTGCCGAATTAACGAGGCTCTCGAGGCGCGGGAGATATGAAAATAAATGCGAGTATAATTGCGATAACCGTTGTCTGGAAAAGGCTGAAGTCGAGATCAACGACCGGTGTCCGAGCGGCGTGTGTCACCGTCGGAACCGATAATTTCAACGAAGTCTTCGCTATCGGCCGTAGTATCCGAATCGGAAATCAGAAATCCGTGCCGCGATATCGATTCGTCGCGCGATTATGGAGGTTGGGTTTTCCGGAGAAAGAGTCGCGGCCGACCGAGCACTCTCGCCCGCCGGCATTCCGACGCGATCGGACGAGGGTCCGGAGGATCTCGGCCCGATTCCGGCCCGTCTTTGGCCTAATCGATATCGTCTTTGGCCGAAAGGGGAGAGCGGGCTCCGCATCGTCGGGAGCGGTGATGGCTCGAGAGGCGGCTGGGTAGAAAACGACGGGATCTCGGGGAGTGGGCCAGCGAGCGACGGAGGCGTCCGGCGAGGCAGCTCGCGCACCTTTGCCTGTTCGGCAGCGGAGCAGCGGCGGCGGCCGAGAGGACTCTGTCGGCCACTCGGCCGCAGCGGTGCGCTCGAAAGGTGGTGCGTTTCCACGAAAGGGTGCGGGCGAGGGCATCGAGGACGGAGCGCGCGCTCGCTCTCGAGCGGAAGAGCTCGAGGAAGGTCTCGAAGGGGCCCGCGCGGAGGAGCGTCGTCCCTCGGAGGGAGGGGGGGGGGGGGCGGGGAGGCGAGGCGAGGAGAGGACGAGGCGGCGGCAGCGGCGGCGGAAGAAGAGAGGCAAGAAGCGAGCACGATGTCGACGCGGCGCCGAGGTAATCGCCGAGGAGCTCGCGCGGCGCCATCGGCGGCGCCTCGACGTTTCCGAACGTAGGAAGCATCGCGCGCCCCGCGATGGTCCTCCCGCGAGTGCTCGGCTCGACGCGATTCGCGGAGATGGCGGTCCACGGTTTCGGCCCCGAAGCTTTCGCGGCCGCGAGGCGCGCTCTTCGACTCGCTCGCTTCTCCGAGGTGGGGCCGCGTCTGCCCTCGCGGATCGCGCGGCGGAAACATCGCCGCCTCCTCCTCCTCTGCTCGCCGGAGGAAGGACGCGGGGCCGACGCCGGCGGCGCACCGGGCAAGCGCGCGAGGCCTGGCGCGCGAAAGAGTCGCGTTGCGGGCCCGACGGCAAAAGACCGTAGAAGCACGGGAGGAAAAGCTTCGTCGAACCTCTTTTCCCTCCTGTGGCTCTTCCTCCGGCTCTCGGCGAATCCTCCCGCCGCCTCGATCCTCGCGCGCCCAGGCAGGCTCTCGACCTCGAAGGAAAGACCAGTGCCGCGCACCAACTCCCGTGCCACGGAATCGTGCGTGCGCGCGTGCTCGCCCGTCAGCCTTCACGCCACCTCGAGCCCATCTTCGCCGCCTCCGTCTTCCTCCTCCTCACCGTCGTCGTCGTCGTCGTCGTCCTCCGCCTCCTCGCCTTCCTCCTCCTCCTCCTCCTCTTCCTCCTCCTCCTCCTCCTCCTCCTCCTCTTCCTCCTCCTCGCCTTCCTCCTCCTCCTCCTCCTCCTCTTCGTCCTCGTCCTCGCCTTCGTCCCCCTCGAGATCCTCCTCGGCCTCCTCCTCGGCGTAGGGCCAGCAAGAGCCGTCGGCGTCGGAGCAGCGGAGTCGACGACGAGGCCGGCGATGCAGCAGGCCGGCCCGGCGCGCGTCCCCCGCGGCCGAGGAGGCCGAGGAAGCCGCGTCGCCGGCGGCTCGCGGCGAGGGCGGCGAGGGCAACGGCTCCGCGGCCGTTCCCGCCGGAGAGGAGTCCCCGTCAACGGCCCCTCCGGTCCGGGCGCGGCCCTGGGCCTGGCCGGCGGCCGCGGAGAGCGGCGCGGCCAGCTGCTCCGTGGCGGTGGCGGCGTAGGCCGCGACGGCTCAGGCCAAGGCGTAGGGGTGCGTAGCGTGGTGTCACAATCCCGGCGCCGCGCTCGCCACGGAGGGCGGCGGCGGCGCGCTGCTCGTGGCGACGCTGCTCGCGTGATGGTAGAGCGGGCTCTGGTAGTACTCCTGGTGGTGGTGATTGCTCATGTTGTGCATGGGCCCGCCGGCGTTCGAGCCGGCGTGCATGCCGTTGTGGTGGTGATGGTGGTGATGGCTGGGCGGCGCGGAGTGGGCGTGCGGGTGGTGCGGCGAGCCGAAGTTGGCGTAACTCTGGTGCAGCTGCTCGTACATCTTCATCTCGGGCGGCTTGGTGTCCTGGGCGCCGGGCGAGGTGCCCGCCGTGGCGCCCGGCAGTAGCCTCGTGATGCTGAAGGGGTGGCTGGCGGCTGTGTAGGGGGGCTCCTGCTTCAGGCTGCCCGTCATGCCGTGGTGCAGCGCGGCCGGGTCGGAGAGCAGGTGAGGGTGCAGGCTGCGGCTGACCATGGCGGTCAGCTCGTCGTGGGCCGCGCCGAGGTCGGGCCCCAGCAGACCGCCGATGTCCGTCGCGTCCGTCTTGAGGCCGCCGGCGTGGTGCTGGTGCAGCCCGCCGGCGTGGTGGTGGTGGTGCGAGGAGACGACCAGCGAGTGGAGGTCCTTGTCGTCCTGCGACTGCGGCCCGCCGCCGCCTCCGCCCCCGGCCCCGGCCCCGCCGCCAGCACCGCCGCCGCCGCCGCCGCCGCCGGCACCGGCCCCGCTGCCGTGGTGCAGCGAGGAGGGCGTCTTCTTACCTGTCGCGTGCCCGATGTCGTGGCCCGTGGGGCTGCCGTGGCCCCCGGCGGCGGCGGCGGCGGCCGCAGCAGCAGCGGCCGCGGCAGCAGCGGCCGCCGCCGCCGCCGCCGCGGCGCCCGTGTGATGCTGCTGGTGCTGCTGGTGCTTGTTCGACTGCCTCGTCAGCTCCTTCTTCTCGTCCTTGAACCTCTTCTGCCGGCGCAGGTAGCAGCCGTTCTCGAACATGTTGCCGCTGTCGGGATGGAGGGTCCAGAAGGAGCCCTTGCCCGGCTTGTCGGGCGTGCGCGGCACCTTGACGAAGCAGTCGTTGAAGCTGAGCGAGTGCCTGATGGAGTTCTGCCAGCGCTGCTGGTTCTGCCGGTAGAACGGGAAGAGGTCCATGATGAACTGATAGATCTCGGAGAGCGTCAGCATCTTGGTCGGCGCGTTCTGTATGGCCATCGTGATCAGGCTGATGTAGGAGTAGGGCGGCTTGGCGTGCGTGTAGTTGCGCCGGTAGGGCTTGTCGGTGCGGGCCCTCTGCAGCGCCGAGGTCGGCGAGTCGGGCTCGGAGAGGGCCAGGGGGTCCCTGGCGACGACGGCCGAGCCCCCCGCGGGCGTCAGAGGCCCGTAGCCGACGGCGCTCATGCAGCCGCCGGCGGCGGCCATCGAGGCGCCCCCGTAGCCGGCCATTCCGCCGCCGCCCATCGAGGCCATGCCCATGGCCGAGCTCATGGAGCCCATGTTGAAGCCGCCGGCGCCCTGCGGGCTGCAGCTCGGCCCGACTCCGACGCCCATCGACATGCCCATCGAGACGCAGCCCATCGAGTTGATCGAGCTGTAGGTCGGCGCCATGCTGCCCATGCTGGACATCGCCGCGCTCGTCATGGCGCCCCCGAGGCCGCCGGCCTCGCCGCTGTACAGCTTCTGCGACTGAAGCATGGTCATAGAGCTCACCGGTGCCGGGGTGGGCTGCTGTCGCGTCGTCAAGCGGGAGTCATGAAATCCGCGGTACCACGGCTGCTGGAAATCCGGTGCTCCCTTAATCTTTTCCCACGGCACGGGAATGGCACGCGCGTGCCCACCACCCTCCGCCTACCCCCTGTGACCGCTGCCTCTGCCTCTTCCTCTGCCTCTGCCTCGCGCTCCCTCCCCCTCTCTCCTCTCCCTCTCACTCTCCGTCTCTCCCTCTCTCCTCTCTCCTCTCTCTCTCTCTCTCTCTCTCTCTCTCTCTCTCTCTCTCTCTCTCTTTCTCTCTCGCGCGCAACACCGCGAGAAAAGGCCGCGGAGAGACGCGCACCCGGAGCACCGGCCTGCGGGAGCGAATTCGGCAGGCCCCCCTCTCGGGAGCCTCGCTCGCGAGAGTACACTGATTCGATAACTTTGCACCACTCTCCCTCGACGAACGTTCCTCTCGTTCGGCAAACTCGCGAGGGACGCAGACCGTTCGTCCGATATCCTCTTTTCGGCGAACGATCCGTATGTCCGGCGATCGGCACCACGAAGATCGGCACTCGAAGATTGTGGCCGCGCGCGCGATATCACCAGACGGGACGAGTCACGGTTTTGGCACGAAGCACGACTATCGCGAGCATCGAACGCGATCGGCCCTCGCGCACGGGGCTGCCCCGGTTCGACGAAGGGCTGCCGCCCGAATCACGATGACGATGTTTCTCGCACGGCACCAACGATCACGCTTGCGGCGGCGGAGGCGACCGCGGCAGCGACGGCGGTGATGGCGGTGACAGCGACGGCGACGACGACGACGACGACGACGACGGCGGCGACGGCGACGGCGACGGCGACGACGACGACGACGACGACGGCAACAACGACAACAATGACGACGACGACGACGACGGCGACGACGACGGCGACGACGACGACGACGCACTGGCAGCGGTCGTAGCGCGCGCGATCGTTTGTTTGAACGGGGCCTGTTTGAACCAACCACCTCACCTCCACTCTCCCTCGCTACCAGTCTCTCTCTCTGTGTGCCGTGTGGATGGAGGCCGGTTAGCGAGTGTACTCCGCTACTCTTGAGTCTCGCAGTCTTGTTCAAACACGTCCCACTCTCGAGTAGGAACGGCGCGCCCGGCTCTGGCCGGCCGGCCAATCGGGAGGCCGGGCTCCCCTCCCGGCCGGGGCCCGGGCCAATGGCCGCCTTGGCGCGTCCCGCTTCGGGGCCGTCGACTCCCTCGCCTGCCCGCCCCGGCCGCGAGGGCGCCAAGCCGCGGGGGCAGCGCGCAGGCGCGGCCCCTCGCTCGCCGAGCTCCGCGAGACCGCGGCCGCTTGCGCAATTCCGCGCGACGCGCCGGCACCCTCTCGCCCCCCGGCCTCTCCGCCCTCGCCCCCGCCCCCGCCCCCGCCCCCGCCGCCCCTCTCGACCCTCTCGCCCCTCTCGCCCGCCGATGTCGCGTCAACCGTCTGCCGTCTGCCAGGCCGGGCATTTGACACCTTCCGCGCGCCGCTCCTCGCGCCAAATTTCCTTCCTTTTTGGTCTCGTCTTATCGTGGCACCGACCGTGCGCACCCCGTCCGCCACTCGGAACCTCGCCACGGTCGCGCGACCCTCGCCAGGAGCCATCTCTCGCGACAACCCGCCCCGGGAGGACGCGCGCACGAAGGAACACCGGCCGCCGAGCACCGAGCACCGAGCACCGAGCACCGAGCACCGACCACCGACCACCGACCACCGACCACCGAGCAACGTGCACCGTGCACCGAACCTGCGGATATATTCTCCCAAAGGGCCCTTTGGTATATATCCTTGGGCGAGAGGGACCGAGAAGGAAACGGGAGTCGCGACACGCCAGAGGATGTGCCGACGGAAGCCGGTCGGCAGAGGTACGCGCCTAGGGATAGATAGAGCCTAGTGTTAAAAGAACGGAGAGGGGTGGGGGATGGGGGGGGCGGGGGGTGCGGTTAAAGGAAGCTAGCCCGACGGTAGCGATCGACGAGAGTCGTGTCCTTTCCGCCGTCTACGCGACAACTCGCTTTACTCGCTCCCAAACCGGCGCAAAGCCGGCTTCGAGGCAGCCGCGACCATCGGTCGGTCCGCGATGGCTCGCAAAAATTCGCGCACACGATCCACCACGCCCGTCTCCGTTGAAAAGGATCCCTCCGATCGTCGCGCGCGCTCTTCGCCCCTCCTTCGAGGAGAACGGCTTACCCTCGGCCGTCGTTCGCTCGGCCGACGCCTGCTCGTAATCGTGCCATTTTCGTCGCTCGAGCTCGGCGCGAACAAAGAGATCGGTTAAAAACAACTTATGCAACGAGTTTGAGGGAAAAGATAAAAAAAAAGACATTATCGGTGCCTCGCGAGCGTGCGAATCCTATTTACGATTCGGCTATCCACGTTAATAACTGCCCGGGGATGTGCACCGCAACAGATACCTGCTCCTTTTATATAACCGAATTACTACCTGTTCCGTCGACGAGCTTTATTGCCCGATCCTTATCCAGATAACGATGTAAACATCGCTTCGGTTTTCGGCGAACGTAATCGAGCTCGCGCCTATATCCGTCCGCAAGACGGGTAAGATCGGGGAAAACCGACGAGGCGCGTCGCCCCTGAGGCGCTCCAGGAAGCGAGCTTCGACTCGGAAAACCCTTCTCGTCCATTTCGGGAAAGCGCCCTTCGCAGCTGCGAGTCTGGCCAGAAGATTCGGGAGACCGGTGCGTAAAGTTCCTCGCGGACGATACCTTTGGCGGCGCTCCATTTTTGGCCCCTCGGAAATGACGCGGAAATCGCGCCCATCGCCTCGGCACAATTGCCGTTCGATCCCGCGCTTCCCTCCATTCCTCCTCGAGTTGGGCCGCCTCGATCGCGTCCGAACCGATTCGGCCGGCTCTCGCGTCCGCACACGTAGATCGATCGCGAAACGCGCGGGGCCAAAGAGAGGCTGCGTTCGGCCCATTTCTATTCAACGGCCGTAGGTTCGTTCGTGCAAACGCAAAATGCTTTCCCCTTGTCGCTAGGCAGTCTTGGCCAACGTCGACCAAATGTTTTCCGCGATATTCTCGCGAAACGGCTTTCTTCCTCCGCATCGTTCGGCACGCCGCCGAGCAGGAGCGCTGTTTGGTCGGTATCGCGCCCCTTTCAACGATCAACGTCTCAAAGTTCGTTCCTTCGGCGTAAATACCGGCTCGAAAGGGATCGACGCGGACGCGCGAATAGAGGTCGGGCACGATCGGCGCGAGAGGAAAAACCGGGCGGCAGGATTTGCGGGGCAAAGCGAGGGTAGAGACGGTCGTCGGCGAGATCCGTCGGGCCGCGCCGATCGAAGTAGGAAAAAACATCGAGTTACGTAGGTTCCACTGAATAATCCAGGTCTATCGGACGGCGCGAAACCATTCTTCGACGCGAGTCACCATCCCGTTTTATCGATTATCCGCTATCCGTCCGCTCGCTCCTCGTACAATAACCGACGGCTAACAGCTGGCAGCGCTCTAATAAACCTCCGCGGTACGTCTGCCGACGGATGGAACGCTGGACGTGCCAACTAAAACTCTCGCCACGAGTACGGCCGCTCCGATCGTCCTTCGCCTTTCCTCTTAAATCTCCATCCTTCAGCCCCCTTCCCCCTCCGCCTCTCTGGCGCGCTTTATCGGGACAGAGGTGGGTAATACCCGGAGCAACGGCGCTAGATCGTGGCCCGGTCTCGCGCTCGATCGGACTCCGACGCGCCTTTCGGTTCGTTACCAACCAGCAAATCTCCATTTACCGTCGCTTTAGCACCGCTTATTATCCCGAGACCATGGCACGGCCGCCCCCGACCGGTCGAAGAGCGTCGTTTGTTTTCGTTCTTGCGGTTGCTCGATCGTAAACACCGCAGGATTATCTCGGCGGGACGCCTTCCTCCTCGCCATTGTCTCTTGCCTCATTGCCCGACCGTAACCACTACCCGCCGAGGAGCGCGGCCCTCTTTATTGGCCGCTCTTTGCGCCCATTGTTTCTCGCCAGCCGATATCTCTCGATAGAAACCCACCGGCCCCCTCGGGCCCTATCCCGAAACCAGCTCCGACGCTCACGGCCGCGCCCCTCGAACTCCTTGGACTCTCGTCGGCAGGCCGGCCCTTCGAAGCTCCCTTAAAAAGTCCAAGGAGCTCCCGAGGAGGGCCGGCCGCGAAAACCGGCCGCCCGGCCCTTGCCGAGCCTCCACCCATCGCTCCGTTCGCGATCCGCCTGACCGAAGCACGGGGAGGCCCACTCTATCGCCGCCGACGACGGCCGCCCTTATCGCCCAAACTTTTACCCCTCACACCCTCCCCGCTCCTCTCTCTCTCTCTCTCTCTCTCTCTCTCTCTCTCTCTCTCTCTCTCTGTCTCTCGGCCGCCACTCCGTTCCGGAAAGATTTGGGCGATCGAGAAATGGATAAGCAGGGTAAAAAGAAAGGTAAAGAGCGAGGCAAGGTTCGAGCGGCGCGCGCACGCGCGCGCGTTGGCTCGACGAATCAAAGGCACACAACTCGATGATTCGAGCGTTTAGAGTCGGCTAATACTTTAGTCGAGAGATCCGTAAACACGTATATAGAGGCTTTCGCTAACGGGCGGCGCGTTACGACGTTAGATCCGAGCACCCACCTGTACACCGGCTCTTTATCGAGCCACGAATTGTTTGCAGAATGAAAATATTGTCCCTGTAAACAAGTGGCTACATTGTGCCAACCGCTCCGTTCTTCGTTACAACAAATCATTCCCTCCGTGCCGCGATCCCCTTGGGAATACAAGTGCGCGATCGAGAACTGTTTGTTTCGGTTAGTTCCGATCCTTAATCTACGATTAAATAACGATTTGGTATTTGACCTAGATTACGCGTATCGCGACGACGATCGATTCTTTCGCCGCTCGCCGCTCGCCGGCGCTCCACGCCTGACGCTCCGCGCTCCTCTCGCGTCGCCCTCTCGCTCGAACCCTCCCCCAGGATTCCGAGCTCGGCCCCGGAGGCACCCTCCGAGGCGCGCGCCTGGCCCCGCGCGATGCGGAAGCCCCTCCGTCCGGTCGCCGCTCGGCAGTGGCAGCGAAAGGTGCGGGCCGAGCCGCGGGGGCCCCCGCGAGGAGAGTTTTCTCGTTCGCGCGAGGAAACGAGGTGGCCGGGCCGGGAGGGGCGAGGCAGGCCCGAGGAGCGGCCTCTTACCTGGCCCGCGTGGGTGGTCCACCTTTCGCCTCTCGAATTATCGAGGCCGATGATAACTCTTGGGCACACACGCTCCTCGTATCTCGCATTCCCCTCGGCCCTTCGCCGCTTTGCCAGCGCTTTGGCATCGCGCGCGAGGGGCGCGAGGCTCGTGGAATAGGTTCGAGCGATGGCGAGTACTCCGGCTCGTCGACGAGGGCCGAGGGCCGAGGGCCGAGGGGGTTGTGTTTGCCTTGGGAAACGCTGCAAGGAGCGGTGAAAACGGTTAAAAACGCCCGAGAGAGGCTCGGAGAGCGATCGGGGCCGATGGCACGATCGGGAGAGTCCTTTGCATATGCCGGCACGTCCGAAAATCCCAGAAAGCCCACGGCGGATCCCCGGTTGCCCTAGAAAAATACCCGCCGCGCGATTATCGAGGCTCCTCCTCGGCCGGGCAAACCGTGCTAAGGGGTTTGTTGTTTCAAGGTCTCACGAACAGCAAACGGAGCGGCCCATCGAGAAGTCAATGTTTCGGACGGTGCGGTCTCCGCCCTGGAAAATCAGGTGCGTCCGGCCTCGAGTCACGTTCGACAACACGCTCCTCGCGGTCCCCCGGCGGCCCTGCCAAGGGTCCTCCTCCTTCCGAGCGTCTGCGCGCCATCTCCGCCATCTCCGCCGACTCGCGAGGCTCTCCAAGGCGTTCCGAGAGGCGTCGCGAGGGCAGGCCCCGGGCGCGCGAGAGTCCGTCGTCGAATTCTCAAAGCCTTCGACTCTCGTCGCGGCTCGCGGCGTCGCGCGGCTTTGGCGCGAGAAGAGACGGAGAGAGACGGGACGCGAAACGCAGCGGGTACCGGCATAATCTGGGGGGAAGCGGTTTTCCTCGGGTCTTGGGGAAAACCAAATGCCCAGGCCGCTTGGACTCGGCTGAAGGAAGAGATCGATCGCGCGAGGCGGGAAGGCGAAGACGAGGAGGGCGGCGGCTAAGGAGCCGAGCAGGCGGCCGCGAGTATCTCGCCCGGCAGATTTGTCGGCCTTTCCCCCGAGCTCCCCGTCGGCCGGCCGGCCGCCAAGCCGAAATTACGAGGGCGGCTGGGCCGGCGGTAATGGCCGCTCGTAAAGCCCTCGGCCGGCCGGGCCCGCGGGGGCGCGCGGGGCGCGCGGGGCTGGGGCGATATCGAGTCGCTTAAAAAACGATATTTCGCGTGTGCTTTATCGTCCCCGACGTCGCGCAGACGGAGCTCTCGCCGGAGTCACGTGCGGTGCGTGCCTCGCCGGGCTTTTCCCAGATTTGCGACCCCGAATCCTCGGGCTGCCCCGAATCATCTCCCACGAAAACCGTGCCGTCCCCTCGATTCGCCGAAACCAAAAATAATAGACTCGTCGCACGTTTCGCCCTCGATCCCCGCCTCGGCGCCCGCCGCCCTCCAAAAAACTCGCCCCCTCCGCCCTCCTGGCCCTCCTCGCCCCGCTTCCAGAACCGCGAACGGTCCTCCGAGGCGCCCGCCCTCTCCTCCGACCTCCTCCTCCCCGCGAACAGCCGCCGGCTTTTCCACGGAGCCCGAGTAGCCTTCGCCGAGCGATTCGTACGTAAGTTCGGCCTCCAAACGGCCCGCGGCGAACGTTCGCGCGCCGTCTCATCGGGGAGATGGATAAGCTCCTCGGACTCTCTCGGCGTTCGGTACCTTTGAACCCGGCCGTCGATGCGACTCGTAAATCACGGTGAGTCAAGGACCTGGGACGCCCTCCGGGAAACGAGCCGACGAAATCGCCGCGCTTTGCAAACTTTACGATCTTATTTGCGCGATAAGGGAGGGCCGTTAGTCAGCGCGAGAGGAAAGTTTGGTCAAAGCTTGGCCCGTGACGGACGCCGCCGCGAATGACTCGGACGAGGATTCCCGTGTTTGGTGCCAAAGTAGCGTCGACGAGATGCCTGAGTCAGCCAACGGCTCGTTTCCACCCCTCCTACCGTGGCGGCCCTTTGGCTCTTCGAGATAACCGGAAGAAGGAGCTTGCGCGGACTCCTTCCTTCGAGCAGGAGAGGGACGAGAGAGATTCGGCTCGGAGCGATCGCGCATCTCTTCTCGAAGCCGTCTCTCGGATCGAGCGCGAGCGCGCGCGCGTGCGAGCGCGAGAGAGAGAGCCTAAAGGCGCGGATGCTCCCGAAACGGAGCCTCCTTAAATCCACGGGGAAACTCTTTAAAAGGTAGACTCCTCGAGTTGGCGCGCGTCCGCTCGGCCCGAGGACAGGGACGTTCTCGTTTCCGCGAGAAGCAGACGTTTTTCCAGGGCCCGCTGAAAGCCGGCCGAAAGCCTCCGCGAGCGAGTGGCCGGAGTGGAAGGGTGGTTCGAAGGCGCAAAGTACCACCGACGATCGATGAACGATGGACGGTGGACGGTGGACGGTGAAGGGTGAATCGAAGGATGGTCGTGGCAGGTGGTGGACGAGTCCGCCGATCAAACCGCTCGAATTGGCAGCGATTTCTCGGCCTCCGGTTCTCGCTCGAGTCAACTTTAATAACACCGCGGCGCGTCACGCCGGGCCTTCCTACGCCTTCGCTCGCACGATGACTCGCACGATTTTCCGGCGGCTTTCAATTATCACGGACGGCCCCCGGGGCGCACTCCCAGGAAATATCGCCGCGCGAAATATCGATCTCACTCCTGGCCGGAATATTCGACGCAGGAAGTGGGCGGCACCAGAAATTATGCCACGGAAGCAAGTCCGCTCGTTAGCCCCCCTCGTTGCGATCCGTCGTAACTCGGTGTAAAATCGATGCTCGCGAGCATAACGAACGGTCTTGCGCGAGCCTCGCTCGCAGGCTGGCCGAGAGCGCGCTCGAAGGCGCCAGCCCTCGCCGAGGGATGCCCATCGCGGCCCGCCTCGCGCCTTTGCGGACCGACGGCCCCGGAGCCGGCCCTGGGACGCGCCGGACGCCGCAATAAAATGGATAAAGCGGCCGCCTCGGGTGTAAGGGGCCTCCAAAGATACCCTTCGCGGGATGGCCAGGGTGCACGGAGGCGGCAAGTGCCACGTGCAAACGGAAAAGTGGGATCCCCTCGTAAAACGATAATCGATTTACGGCGCTGCATCGGCGCTGCATCGGCGCTCCTCCGCCTCTCTATCCTCGCGTACCTACCTCGAAAAATAGCCGGCCTCCTAGCCGTCCTCGTAGCCAGCTCCTGCCTGGCGGCGAGCGAGACCCAGCTACGCGCTCCGTTCGCCGATCCGTGTGCCGTTCCGCCCTGCCAACGCCGAGGCTCTCGCCCTTCGATTCTGTTCCAGAATCCAGAAGCTAACGCTCGACGCACCTCGAAGGTCGTGCGCGGAGGACGAGGTCTCTACGACGTTATCGATGCGTCGGAAGAGCCACGGATACGCCGAGCCATCTCCCGCCCCGGACGATCTTCGTGGGAGGCTGTGCAGAGCGCAAAGACAAACATCCGTACGCAGAAACAACAGCTTCTACCTTTCGCTAATCACAACATTCGGAGCAGCCCGTATGTAAGTGAGAGACCAAGTGGGAAAACACTCCGTAGGAGACTCTCCGGTGATATTGGGAGGAGGAAGGGAGAACGGATGCGGTGGCGTTTAACGAATAACAAGGCTCGAACCTCGGCGGTCCTCGATGCGGATCGATAATCGAGCGAAAGCCAACTGCCGCGGCGATGCTTTGGCGGCAGCATACTTTGTACTTTGTGCGTACCCAGTATCCTCCGTTTGTCCCGACAATAGCCCCAACAACGATAAATCCTCCAAGTTCACGGACTAAACCCTGCCGCTCGTTATCGATCCTCGCTCGCCGTCCCGACCGCTGTTCGGCCCGGTTCGCGCAGAAAGAATTGGAAGGTCGCAGAGTCGAGTCTTTATTCGGATTTCAAGAATACGGGATCGGCCGTCAGCGTACGACCGTCGATGGCCGATTCAAGTTGGCGGAGCGCGGTCGCCTTCCGCGCCAGAGTCGCTCGTTCGCTTCGTTCGTCTCCTTGGGTTCACCGGCACGCCCGTGGCTCTCTTCGCGTACCCTCGCACCGAGGCACCGAGGCACCGAGGCTCCGAGGCACCGAGGCTCCGAGGCTAGAGAGGCGGCTGGCCGAGCCGGACTCGTCGGTGGAAGGCGTAAAGTCGACGCGGAAGAGACGGCCGCCGCGCGAAACGGGGGAGAGGCCGCTCCGAAAGTAGGTGTGCGTCGTCCCCATCGGCGAGCATATCTTTCATCCCGAAGAGTCGGCGAAACTCCTCCGCGTGCGAGAAACCAGGATCCACTTTGAATGGCACTTTAATACGGAATATGTAAGCGCTTGGACCGTGCGTTACATCGCTCGCGCGACTGCGTAAAATAATCTCCAGTCTTGTGCATCTAGCGTTATATCGTTTTACTTGTAAACATTACGGTAAGTGCTTGGACGTACGTACGTACGCGTACGCTATCGATCCGAACCCCGAGGGGCAGCGGAGCGGGTACGCGTACGGCTACCTCGTGTGTACGATACCTATATATCTTGTAAATAAACTTTGATCGAGCGTACTCGCCTCTGCCCGTACGTCGCTTCGAGCGGACGATGCGCCATCGCCGAAAACACCTACGTACTCCTTACGGACTCGTGGATCGAAACTCGCGCGCGTTACGGAGCCGTTCTAAGGCCAGAAATTCGGTGACATAGCGGTAAGAAAGGGTAGAAAATCTCAAAAGGGACGCCGTGTCGGTCTTTATTCTCCCCGCGTCTCTCGGGGCGAGTCGCGGGGAAAGTGGAGAGGGGGTGGGCGGGGACCGCGAGCTGCCAAGGACGGACCGCCTCGTCCGCAAGTCCGAGAAGGGCGATCGCGTCGGTCGGGACGATCCGGGGCCCGAGAGGATGACGCGCGTACGAGCTGGCTCGAGGCTCGACCGCTTCGGCGCGCGAGGGCCCCGCCGGAGGGTCGCGGGGAGTACGAGTCCAGCCTCCTTCCGACTTGGCCGAATCCAAGATCTTTTTTCCGAGCGGCATCTTTGGGTCTGCCTCGCGGGGAGGATCGCTCGGTCGTACGAACTCGCGATCGTTCGCGGTCTGGGACTTTCCGCGAGGCGCGAATAGGGCGGAAGATAAATAAGGGGCTAGATCGTACGATTTTTCCAACTCCTCCCGGACGCTGTAAGGCAATCGCGGTAAAGATCCACTTCGGCGATAGCCTCGCAAACCTTTTCCATGGGAAGTACGAGGGCTATTTCCCAGACTGGGTCGATCGTCGAGTAGTCGTACGTCCGCGTTGGCCTCTCCAACCAGGGCCGAACGCTTTAGAGCTTTACTTAGAGCCGAACGCTTTACCAATAAACTTACCGATACGATACACTCGCGTAGCGTACGCCGGGTATCCTAAAGGCTAAGTATAAGACGCGAACAGCTCGCGCACGAGTGGGGAGTCGGAGGTAATTCGCGCACTCGCAACCTCCTTCCCCAGCAAACGCTGCACCATCCTCGAGACGCGGAGGCGCGAAGTCTTAGGAGGGAAGTCTATGGGGAATGGATCTTGGACTCCGAGCTGTCGGTTCTCGGCGGGCCGCGAGGGCCGAGCGCGTCGGCCCCGGCCTCCGGATCCCGGAAAGCGAGCAAGAAGGACCTAGAAGTCGGTGACGGGTCCGGAGAGGTTGACGGCGTTCTCCTTACTGGCCAAAGTCTTGAAATCGTGCATCGGCCGATGGCCCGGCTCCGGCCCGTCCGCGCCCTCCGTCGGCAGCTCGCCTTGGCCCCGGCCCCGGTCCCGCTCCTGGCCCCGCTCCTGGCCCCGCTCCTGGCCCCGCTCCTGGCCGCGGCCCTCCGCCGAGGGCGGCGAGATCCAACCTTCCGACCGGTGTCCGCAGTTGGCCCTTCGCCCGAGCTCGTCCCCGCTGTCGGCAGCGTCGGCGGCGTCCACAGCGTCGGCGACTTCGGCCGAGGGGATGGAACCGAGGAGGTCGCGTGCCGCGCCAACGGCCTCCGCGTCCTTGGCATCGCTCATCTTTTTACGCAGAATCCCCACCAGCTTCTCCAGTCTGACAAATTACGGTTCGATTCACGTTACGTTCGTTCGGACGGGGCTCGACTTTCACCTCTAATTGGCCCAGAAAAAGCTCCTTACTACTCTCTTTAGAAGCGAGCAAAGCAAAAGTTTCAGCGCAAAGCCATGCTGCCAGCTGGAAAAGAGAAAAACACGGCGCGATTCGATTCTCGTCTCCCATTCGAGCTTTCGCGAATGGCCGGAAACCTCGGGGATGGTCTTTCGTCGGTGGCAAGGGCGACTCGACGATCGCGCGCCTTCCTCGAGGAGGAGGAGGAGGAGGAGGAGGGTTGGAGCGCGATTTTCCTCGAGGAGAGCGGCTGCCGCCTACGAGGCTTTCGGCCCCGTGCCCTCGTGACCCCCCTCGGGCGACAAAGCAGCATCGTCGATGGAACTCGGCGCTTGGCTCGCTATGCCTCGCCGAATACGCAGTTCGGAGGAAGGCAGCTTACGCGACGGCGACTTGGACCTGGAGCGATATCGTTTTACCTTTAAGATTCGCGATGGCAAAGAGAGCCAGTCTTTTTAGGCCCATCGACCCGAAAAGCCCGAAGAGCGGTCGTGTTTTTTTCCCTGGCAAGCTGCCCCCCCCCCCGCAAAGTTGCTTCTCGCCAAATTAATGGAAGCGATGGTATATTGTCCGAAAGGAGAGGAGGAGTTTGCGGGAAAATCTGATAGAGCAATGGACGCGTGACCAAGAGGCGCAAGCTTGCGCGCATCCTGACGCAAAGGGCTGCCAGAGCGGAGAGCTCGGTCTCTCTCGTTCGTCGGCGGATCGCTCCTGGTGTGATCCGAAGCGCGGCGGATAGGATCGGGTACAATCGGCCAGAATCGGCCAGCTTCGACGAGAATCGAGTGAGAGCAATGATGCCGAGACGTGGGATTTCTCCTACGCACGCGCACTACCTAATCCTCAGTAACGTACATACTTCGCTCAAATATCGGGTATCGTTAGACCTCCGTGACCATTGAAATACGGTAGAAATTGGGGCCCCTGTCGCGTAGCTACCGTTGCACGTCCACGGAAACAACCGTCGTCGAGCTGTGACGTCAGCATACGCATGCGCACAAAGTCTCCCACGTGGGCGAAAATCCCACGTCCCGGCATCACTGGGTGAGAGTAGACGGGGTCACGCGACATGGCGGGAAAGGATGGCGGCAGACGCGAACGCAAAATCGAGCGCAAAAGCAAAAGCGAAAGAGAGAGGAGGAGAAAGAGGGGAGTGGAGGGGGGGGGGGGGAGAGCGCAGAAGCAAAAGCGTAAAGGGCCGGCGGGAATGCGTTCACAGGAATCGTGCGAGGCATGCTCGAGGGGCGAACGATAGACCTACGTGCTATTCGACATGTACATAGTAGTAGCCTCTAGCAAGCCCTCGAAGCCCCCTTTTGCGATACGGCGACCAAGTGTGGTTTGCGTTTGATTCGGGGCCCCGCGCGTACGTAACCTAAATATAGGTTGTGGTGTAGGTGGCGCGCGAAGGTGCCGTCAGGACTCTGGAGGTCAGGATTCCCGCCGAGCAGAGATCTTTCGGCACGAAGGAACCACCGCCGACCACGGTCACTCGTGGGATCTCGGTAATGGCTCGGCTCCTCCGCTCCTCCTCGAGGGGGTCGACCTCCTCGGCGACCGCTCTTCGGCCCACCGGCCAGAGCTCGTCGAACCTGCCCCTCCCGCGGCTCGCGCTCCGCTCCTCCCGGCAGCCGCCTCCTCCTCGGCCCTCTCGCCGCTCCCGGCCGCTCCTTCTCCTCCGCGCCTTGCGCCGGCCCTCCTCGGCCTCGAGGCCGCCCTCCCTCCTCTCCTCCGGCCCCGGCCAGGGCGGCCGCGCGGCCCAGGGGCCGGCCTCGGACTCCGACTCTCCGTCCTCCTCCTGGCCGACCTGCGGAGACGACGTCCCGGCTGCTCCGACGGCGCGGCCCTCCGCCTCCCTGGCCGCCTCGCCCTCCGCGCCCTCCGCGCCCTCCGCGCCCTCCGCACCCTCGAGCAGGGCTCCAGAGGGCTCGGCAGGCTCGGCGCTCGCCGCGCTCTTCTCGGGGACGAAGAGAGGAGCCGGCTCCGCGGCCCGGGAGGAAAGGTCGGAGGGGGCGCTCTGGGAAGGAGGAGGGGGGGAGGGGACCGGGAGAAGGCCAGAGGCTTCGGTAAGAGCGGTACGCACGGGGGTGCTGGTTATACGGGGCGTTTCGAAAGATACAGGCGTGAGAGATCTTGCCACCGCGCTTACGCACTTTGCCGCGTGATTTTCGGCCAGGGTCCTCGACGCCCGTGCCTCCTGCAGCTCCCGTCGCAGCGCCAGGGTCTCCTCCTCGAAGGCTGCGATCTCGCGGCCCCCGTTGCTGGTACCCATACAATCAGACTTTACGCGACGACGCTAAGATCGCGCCCCCTGCCTCCTCGCGCCCGCCGATCGTCCGCCCCGATTAGCCGGCCAATGTACGGCGGGAGACTCCGGACGAGAGTCGCGGAGTCGCGCGCCGACGGCGGCGGTGGCGGTGGCGGTGGCGGTGGCGGAGGCGAAGGCGAACGCGAAGGCGGCATCGGAGACAAAGGACGGGGGGATGCACATCGTATTCTCTCTCCCACTCTCCCGCTCTCCCGTGCCAAAGGTCGTAACCGCACCGCGTGCTCGACCAGGCGCGTCCGCGAGCGTTTGGCGAAAAAAGCCCGAGCGCGAAGGGCGAAAAGCGCGAGGAGCGAGCTGCGACGGCCCTTCGCCAAAGGCTCCGATCGTCGCGAGCCACAATCCTCGGCTACGTCGACGACGATTTCCGCGGCGTTACGCGCAAGAGACGTTTGCTTGGCTCGCACCGATCACCGCGAGGGAGAGGACGAGATGAAGAGAGAGAGAGAGGGGGGGGGAGGGGGAGAGAGATAAAGAGAGATAAATAGGTAAAGCGACAACGCTTCTTACTTGGCGTGTAGTTTCAGCGCGGTCACCTCTTCCTCCAACTTGGACAGGCGTTTATCGCTCTCCTCTTTTTCCTTTATCAGCGTCAGTAGTTGCGTCTGAAAGAACGTACGGCCGATCTTGAAAGGGCGAGCGGGAAAAGCATTGCCGCGTTGGCTTGGCATACGTTTATCGAAATTTTGGTCGATCGTGTCGGGCCTCTCTCGATTCGTCGCTTCCCGCATCGCTAAGAGGCGATGTAAAGCCGAAAAATGTGACGCGAGTCCTCGTTCGAAATTGGACTCTCCGCGATACGCGAGCGTGTCCTTCTTGAAAATAACGAAATTGAGGCGATAGGAAAACGGAGAAAGTAACCGAGGGTCAATTACGGAGATTGGCAGTATGCAGGCGGCACGAAACGGGCGGCCATCGCTTTGGCTGATGAGGCTAATGGATGGTTGAAACCCGAGAAGCTGGAACGAGAAGGAGGGAAAGGAGGCCAAGGGGGAGGTCCTGACAGACGCTAAGTGCCCCATCCTTCTCACCCTTCCTCGCCCCTCTGTGTCACCGCCGCCGCCACCGCCGCCGCCACCGCCGCCGCCATCGCCGACGACGACGACGACCACGACGACGACGACTCCTAAAACACACCGGCCCGGGGTACCACCCTCGTGTGAAACATAATCATTTTTAGCTCGTCACGGATATTTCCTGTTACGTCTACATTAACTTCTCAGCCGTCTATCGAGCTCGTCGAGAGGCCTAGCCCCGCGCTCCAAATCGGAGGATCGAATGACGCGGGTCTAAAGTTTCTTCGATCGACGAGTAAAACCGATTTGGAGAGAATCTTCTCTCCCGAGATGCGCTCGATTAACGTGGGGAAACGGCGGTACGCGCTTGCCACTTCTCCCCCATTCGTACGAATAACTTTCTCTGGCTTACTCGTCGCCACGTTTCTTTCGCCGAGACGAAAAAGAGCGCAACAAGGAAAACGGTCAAAACTGAGACGCGCGTTTGGTTAAAGGTGAGATCGCCTTCTCAAATCGCGCACACGCGCAATAATATATTACGAATCGGCCAACGCGCTGGCCTGCACGCCGCTCGAGAGAGAAAAAAGGAGTGCCGAGGGGCGGGCGGGAGAGGAGTTGGGGGAGCGAGTGGGGCCCCAGGATCAGCTGGCGGTCCTAATCAAACAAAAGGTAGGTAAACAGTGTGTACCGCGAAGGTGGAAGAGTCGGCACCGGGGGGGAATGTTACCGAGAGAAACGCCGAGCAAAACTAGAGGTAAATTTCCACACCTCCGTCGACCGCTTTATTCTCTATTCCCTCGTTTGACCGATCGTCCCGAGAACCGTCGATAGGCTTCGGATTACGTTTGCAAACGCCGGATTCGTCGAAACCCCGCGCCGTATCGATCCTGCGATCGCTCCGCCGCCCGAAGACCAGAATTACTTTTCATTTTCGGCCCGCGTGGAATGGAATTTCACGACGAATCGCTGCAAAACTACCAACGATCGTGGAATACGTACTTTCAACCTGTCCATTTCCGTGGACGATTCGTTAAACTTTTCCTGTATCGTGGAATTCATCTTTGCCATTAGTCCCAGTTCGCAGCTCTTGCTCGTTTCCCGCATTTCTCGTACAAAGTCTGCGAGGAATGGAAATCGTTGAAACGGCTTGCCGCGATCGCTCCATCTCGTACCGGAGAATTTTACCTGATAGCATTCCTGGTTCGTAATCGGACGTGGAACCGTGCTTGTACTGGATCATCTTTATTTTTATACTCTCTAATTCCGACCTGGCTTCGCTCAACTCCTTAAATAGTTCGCTGTTGTTATTCTTCAATGTGGCCATCTAAAAACAAAATACTATCGTGTCCTGAGGAGTCACCAAAGATCTATAAACGGATCGCGGGCGTGCTTTGGAGCCAACGATGGATGACGGAGATGCGATAATTGCCAAAGCGATAGGGAGATCGATGTTAGTGGGAAGGTGCAAACCTGTTCTATAAGCGACAGCACGAGCTTGTTGCCGCGGCCGATGGTAGTGATCGAGCTCTCCCCGCCGATGCTGTCCGAGTCCTCGCTGTGATCCTGAAGCGACGCTTCCGAAGGAACTAATCCCGGATCGGAATACCTCCTCTGTTCCGAAGTCGTGTCTTCCGAATCGAGGCCATTATTTTTATTGGCGGTCGGAGGTAAGCTCGCGTAATCCCCGTTTCTATGATCGGTCGGTATCGAGGGACCCGATCTGCCTTCTCGCAAAGCGGCATAACCGTTTCGTGCTGGAGTTGGACTTATCCCCATTTCCGTTCGATGATTTTGATTACAATGCCTTCTAGGCCTACCGTGTATGGTTCTAACATTGGATACCGGCACAGGGTGGTACAGTCTATACATGGTGGGTAAGGAAACGGGTTCCATGGTATATGGCATATGCATTGGAGCGTAATCGCAAACGCTCGGATCGGAGGCCGCCGAAAAGAGGCGTTGGCCGTCACCCGGAAAACTTGGCTGCATTCCCGAGTGCCACAATACATGCTGATACTCCATACCTGCCGCTGAATTGTTTTCTCGATCGCTTTCTCCCCTGTTCATCCAAACGCCAAAGGCGTTGTTCTTTTTGCTAGTTGATTTCTTACTCTTCTTATACAAGTTCTGAAAAGTTGAATCTCCGCGTCCTAACCTCGCCGGATCCAACCTAAAAATTTGTTTTGCTTATTTGTAACATAACCACAAAGCAACGGGCTCGACCACGATGTGACGAGCGTACCTCTTGTCCATTTTCGCTGAACTCTTTCACCTGCAAGCAGAGGCGAGCTATAAAGCAATCGGTCCGACGTACATGATGAGATAAAAATTTGCAGCGACATTAAACGTTTCTCTATGCGTATTATTAGCCGCTACGACTAGCTCAGTGGCTTACGTTATGACTCAAACTTGAAAAATATTAGCCGATATAAATACGAAGCGGGGCAGAAATTACTCATGCCGATCTGTACCATTTTGGTTTGGACTCGGTCGTTGATTGGTTGCACTTAGTCCTAACATTTATCAAACTTTTCATAGCTTTATTGCAATATATGCATTTATATGTGCTAATAGACGAACGTAATCACAGTCTGTCGAGTAACTCACCGCGATTTACTGTAATTGTCGATCCCGTTTTTCCTCAGTTATGATTCCCGAATATGTAGCTTTGTACATACCAAAGTATCCTTCACCAATCTTGAATGATACCACGATAAGGTGTCTTCAATGTTCCGTTTAAATGTTATGAAACCCACAAATCTGTTGCATGTGAAATCGTATGGAAATCTGACTATTCTTCATCACAGCGAGTTATTAAATACACCGTATTATGTGAGCAAGCTCCGCACTCTCCATTACTCCCAGAATTCTCGACTTGTTCCGCCATGGTGTATTACATTATTGAGAATAATACGACGATTCGGTCTGCGGCCCTATTTTCGAATGCGCTACATATTCCAAAATTACATTTTGAATGTACCATGTTTTTGACAGCAGAGATAGATTTTACGCATGCGCAGTACTCTGCCAAGTGACGTGGCTACGGTGACGGCACGAGTGCGGAGAAACCGATGTGAGCCTGTGTAGTTTTATATTCTTCATAAAATGATATTAGAAATATGAGAATTTGAGAGGAAATTGTGTTCACGCCGATCTGACAGTGGGATCCAGGATATAAACTTATTGGTCGACAAATCTCTCGTACGTTTATGCCGTTAACCTACTTTGATACTCCGTATCGTTACACTCGTATGGTTTATACTCTACCGATTCTTGTTCACACGCCACGCTTGCCAATAATGATAAAAGCTATTAATAATCTCAGCACGATGACCACCTATGAGGATTTTATTCAACAAAACGAAGATCGCGACGGGGTTCGCTTTACGTGGAACGTTTGGCCATCGTCCCGTGTCGATGCCACCAGACTCGTCGTGCCATTGGGGACGCTTTATCAGCCGATCAGAGAGCGGCCCGACCTGCCTTCCATACAGTACGATCCAGTCTCTTGTACAAGATCTACTTGCAGAGCGATTCTAAATCCACTATGTCAAGTCGATTATCGCGCCAAGCTCTGGGTCTGCAATCTTTGCTTTCAAAGGAATCCCGTAAGAAGCTTATACAGCGCCTTTACTAGATGCGCACGAGTAGATGTACACTTGATACGCTTCTCGATGCCTCCTAGCGTGAACATGCTAATTATATATTAAATGCCTTATCCTTTATCAGTTTCCACCACAGTATGCCGCCATATCCGAACAGCATCAGCCGGCAGAACTGATTCCAATGTTCTCGACGATCGAGTATACCATAGTGGTAATTGTTTCTATAAACTACGCGCGAATAATGGCAACACCTGCAAACGAAGCCAGACTTATATCCCGCTTGTTCTTTAGAGAGCGCAATGTTTGCCGCCAATTTTCTTACTCGTCGTGGATACCTGCTTGGACGAGGAAGAGTTGGGTGCCCTCAAGGATTCTCTTCAAATGTCGTTGTCTCTGCTTCCACCGAACGCGCTTATAGGTCTTGTAACATTTGGAAGAATGGTTCAGGTGCACGAGTTAGGTTGCGAAGGATGTAGTAAAAGTTACGTATTCCGCGGTACCAAGGATCTGCAGCCCAAACAAGTACAGGATATGCTAGGTATTTGTCGTGCCATCGAGCCGTCGCACTCTTGCATCGCATTTGCAATTCTAACGATACGCATCCACCACAGGTATCGGTAGGCCTATTCCGGGTCAAAATCCGAATCAGCAGAGAGGTCCTGGCGGGCAGCCCTTGCCACCGGCTAATCGTTTTTTGCAGCCAGTTCACAAGTGCGACATGAGCCTAACGGATCTTTTGGGAGAGCTGCAGCGGGACCCCTGGCCCGTTGGACCGGGAAAACGCCCTTTGAGATCTACGGGCGTAGCTCTGGCCGTCGCCACCGGCCTTTTAGAAGCTAGTTACGCAAACACCGGAGCAAGGTATATAGGATACGCGTGGTTAAGTCTCGTTATAGGAGAAACTACAATGAGAGGTATCAAATTCACAGAATAATGCTGTTCGTCGGAGGTCCGTGCTCCCAAGGGCCTGGTCAAGTCGTGACCGATGATCTTAGGCAGCCAATTAGATCTCACCACGATATCCAAAAAGACAATGCGAAGCATATGAAAAAGGCGACCAAACATTACGACGCACTCGCCTCGCGAGCAGCCACAAACGGTCACATAATAGACATTTACTCGTGCGCCCTCGATCAAACCGGATTATTAGAAATGAGACAATGCTGCAATTCTACCGGTGGACACATGGTCATGGGAGATTCGTTTAACTCGTCGTTGTTCAAGCAAACATTCCAGCGCGTATTCGCCAAGGACGCTAAAGGAGATTTAAAAATGGCATTTAACGCGACGCTGGAGGTTAAAACGTCTCGGGAAATCAAGGTTTCCGGGGCGATCGGACCTTGCGTGTCCCTGGGTGTGAAGGGGGCCAGCGTCGGAGAGCAGGAAGTGGGACTAGGTGGAACGTGCCAGTGGAAGTTTTGCTCCCTTACGCCGTCCACGACGACGGCTTTGTTCTTCGAAGTGGTCAATCAGCATACCGCGCCGATTCCGCAAGGAGGAAGAGGTTGCATACAATTCATTACGCAGTACCAGCACAGTAGCGGTCAAAGAAGAATAAGGGTGACCACTATAGCCAGGAAGTAGGTGTCGAGGTATTTCATCGTCCACGCTTCCTTTCCTTCGCTCGAGTCGCTGATCGGTCGATATCTCTGATCGTAGTTGGGCGGACGCTTCGGCCTCCCTGCATCACATAAGCGCGGGATTCGATCAGGAAGCCGCCGCTGTGCTTATGTCGCGCCTAGCCGTATTCAGAGCGGAAACGGACGATGGCCCGGACGTTTTGCGATGGGTGGACCGTATGCTCATTAGACTGGTTCGTACCTATTGGCGATTAGACGTAATCTTAGACGTTAGACCACCGAGATTTGCCTCGAATCTCTCCGTTTTTCAGTGCCAGAAATTTGGGGAGTACGCCAAGGACGATCCAAACAGCTTCAGACTCGCGGAGAACTTTTCCCTCTATCCACAATTTATGTATCATCTACGTAGGTCGCAATTCTTGCAAGTCTTTAACAATTCGCCGGACGAAACCAGCTTTTACAGGTAGGGCAGTGTAGTGGCTCTCGCCACGGTCCGACGTTTCGTACGTTCACCAATGTATTCCATTCCAGGCACATGTTGATGCGAGAGGATTTGACAAATTCTTTGATCATGGTCCAACCTATCCTCTACAGTTATGGATTCGGCGGTCCTCCCGAGCCAGTCTTATTGGATACATCCTCCATCCAGCCCGATAGAATTTTGCTGATGGATACTTTTTTCCAGATCCTTATATTCCACGGAGAGGTAGTATATCTTTGAACGTAACCTTTGATTCTGGCCAACGTATTGGATCCGAGTATGTATAGGAAAAACGACACGTACCGAATTTCTTGCCAGACGATCGCACAGTGGCGTCAGTTGAAGTATCAAGACTTGCCGGAGTATGAGAACTTTCGTCAGCTGTTGACGGCCCCCGTTGACGATGCGGCCGAAATTTTGGCCGGCAGATTTCCCGCGCCTAGGTATATCGATACCGAACAGGGTGGCTCTCAAGCTAGGTTCCTCTTGAGCAAAGTCAACCCCAGTCAGACTCACAATAATATGTATGCCTATGGGGCGGTAAGTATATCGGAATCCTCATCCGTCAATCACGCGTTTCTAGGTCATCAAATACTGGACCTTGCCGTTAAATCGATCATTCGCATTTCAAATTCAGCGTACCCGGCAGTACTGCTCGGTAGTCATCGGTGAACGTATGGAAAATCATTCGTCTATCTTATTCAGTTGTGCGTAACTAATATTTTTTTTATGTCACCGTGATCCTGCGAACCAGGGGATGCCGATGCCCAGCGGGGTGTGTTTTTCATTCATTCTATAATTGTTCCTTCTTCTATATATGCTTCTATTGCTTTGGTATTTTGGAGTTATCGCAGTTATCGCTGGGTAACAAGCTGTACTAACCGTTTCTATTCGTCTCGAATATGCGCCCCTCGTTATTTCCCTGAAAATTTGTTGTGTCGACGGAGGAATTTGCGTCTACGACCTTTAACCAAGCGAGCGTCTCAGCCCCTCTGCGTGTCGTCGCTTTAATCGCAAATTGGATTATGGCTACTGAAACGTCTAGGCCTTCACCTTATTGTGCTTCGCGCAATGTCAATGGTAAATAAGCAGGAGTGGGTTACGTGCTTGATCGCGTCTCGACATATCTTCTCGTAATCTGGGATGCGGACTTCAAAGGTGGTTGGTTCAAAAATTATAATCCACGAAATGTCATCTCTTCTTCGCTCGCTTACCAAAGGATGCTCCGACGTGGAAACATTGCCCCACTAAACAACGTCCTCCGAGTTTCGATAAACAATGCTCTTAATTATGTTTATCCAGGAGAGCGGCGCGCCAGTATTGACCGACGACGTGAGCTTACAAATATTCATGGAGCACCTGAAGAAATTAGCGGTCTCATCGACGGCTTAACCGAGTCATCCCGGATACTAATTTTAATCATTACTCGGTCTATACGCAGAGGACATTTATCACACAGCCTTACGTCCAGGAAACCGAGACTCCTGCCATGGATGTGTTATAATCTATAAGGCAGCCTCTTCTTTCGATCGTTAATATAATAAATGCACAAAAATATATCTTATAGATGGAATGGAAGAAAGAAAAAAAAAGTCAAGTATGCAACTTGTCGGACATTTTTGTAAAATTACCTACACGAGCCATGTAAACGCGCGACGTACGAGCATACCGTATGCTTATATGAATACCGATCATTGATGATCGTCCGCGTATCGGACCAAAGGCGGATGTTTAGGGAGAAATTAGCCGTCGTACCTTACCATATAAACTCCAACAATGATCTTTAATTAACATTTCTTCAACACCACGGTAAATTGTGCATTACGATTAAAGAGGGGCAAACTTAACTGAGGAATCGTATGGACATTTTCTGTTCAACGTCGGTCCTCTCTAACGCTTTGCAAAATTCCTCGAAACATATCATTCCGTCTCCGTTCTCGTCTGCTTCCACTATAGTGCGTTCCGCGATGCTAGTCAGCTGCTCTTCGCTAAAATAAATCGGATGATGCTCGATCGAGAAGGACAAAACTACTACGTATTTGTTTGTGGGGATAGTTTTTTTTTTTTTTTTGTGGTTTCAAAGAAGACCCAGAAAGCTTACCTGATATTCGCTCCTACCATCATATGCAGAATAGCCAACAATTCGTCCTTCGATATTAAGTCGTCGTTATCCAAATCGTACATTTTGAAGGCAACTAAAACGCAGGAGCAATTATATCGTCGTTACATATAGGATAAATCCTATCCAATACGAAATTTACAAACGGGTACAAGAAAGAACGTTCGATAGAAGGATAGGGATACCCACATTTCAATTTTTCCTGTCTGGAATTCAACCTGTTAGGGCTATTCTTTTTGATGGGCCTAAAGTGCGCGAGAACTTGCATAAACTGTAAAAAGTTGACCCTGTCATTGCCGCTTTCCTCGAAGAACGCATTTACGATCCTTTCGCCGAGCGGATTTATAGCCAATTCGGGAATCCTCAAAAAGTCCTCCCGACTGAGCGTACCGCAATCTCCACGGTCCAGACTAGTGAAACGACTGTACAGACGTTCAATTTGATTGGGAGTAACTGGAAGCGCGTAATATATATTTAGCGTATACCTTTACACAAAAACGCTTCGGTACTTGAACCAAAAGCTGCACAAATAAGAATAGATCGTTACATTATGCAAACATAACTTTGAGATCCCACCGTCATCCTCGATAAATTACGATACGTATGCTCGTAAGGGATCAATTTTCGGAAAAACTACTTTGGCTATTGTGAGCAGTGTTACGCAGAAACATGTAGTAGCCTTCAGAAATTTGTTTTCCATCATTGTAAGGATGCTTAGAAATAGAGTAAATAAGAAAAACGTCCTGACAAAGTTGTTTTGGCGATGAATACAGAGGAAAAACAAACTGTACAAGGAAAAGAAATATAAAGGAAGGGTTAGTTTGGCGCCTTGAAGGCCCGTGTAAGACGACTGGAGCACACGTAGATAAGTAAAAAGTAAAGTGGTTCCGATGTCGTCAACAAATATAAACGATAGTGTCAAAACTTACATCCCGTAGCTTCTTGAATTTGAGCGATTTCTTCTTCGCGTAAAAGAAGACTCGATCGGTTACCCATTTTGGTGTGCGCCGCTAATCGTTCGATCGTGCGTAATGCCGAGGAACTTTGTCGAATATGCTTTTTCTAGTTCATGTTTACTTTCCTGGTTCAAAGTACGATTACGATGCGAGAGCCGATAGGTTAGTCAACTGTCAACGGTTCTGATGACAGAGAGCAGTCTCCGCGTGTTAATGCTATTTTCACATAGATGGTGCGCGGGTAGCGATGCCGAGATCGACGGTTGGCCGGTGCCAAGTATGTACATAGATGGAAGAATACCAACTGCATCCATAGATAGAAACTACGTGGACAATATCACTCGGCAAAGTTTACCAGACGTGTCGGTAATTCTTTTCCGGTTTTTTCGCCAAAGAAAATACGTTATTTACAATAGATAGTTAAAATTTATTTATTCAAAGTATTGGCCATTTGATTCTATACGGTTTGCCCATCTTTCGGGCAATTTATGGATATCATGCCAAAAAAAACCATTTCTCCTTTGAGCCATTTCTAAGCTTTTCGAAATCGGCGAAGTGCTGCTCTATAATATTAGTGTATCATATTATACCATTGCATACTTATTGCTATAGACATCTATTACAAAAACCGGAAAGGAATTACCGACACACCTGGTAAGTGCTGCGCCCTTTGCTAACTTTGTTAACCAAAGTTACTATATCCGGCCATCGGATGAACCTTCTTGTCGCATCGCTTCTCTTGACATGTGCACCGTCCTGCATATTCTCGCCTTTCGTATAATGGAAATGCGTCATTAGACGTTTGCCGCCAAATCGGTCCCGCGTACGGTTTGTATCGCGGCGTGTCGCATTTTCCCGAACCGAACGAACGAATTTCGCAAAATGGAAGGTTTCGATGATCCAGGAGTATTTTTTTCAGACAATTTTGCCGTAAGCGAGTCCCACGAGACTCAACTGAACTTGCAAGTTTCGAAGAAGAAGTTTATGGAATTTATTCGACAATTTCACGAGGGCAACTTTAACTATAAATATCGGTAAATACACTGCCCCCTTTCTCTCTTTTTCTCTCTCACATACCTCTCCCGCAAGTTGTGGCGTTCGACTTGCAAAACGATTGGCGAGCTTTGGCCAAGGAACGAAAATTATTAAAATCCCATAACTTCTACGTTCAATCATCAGAGACACTTTGAAGCGTAACTATAATCTCGGTCAGTATTGGATTGAAATCAACTTGGAAGACCTGGCGGCGTTTGACGAATCTCTGGCGGAAAAGATTTACAAGCTTCCTACCGAATACTTGCCCGTTTTTGAAGAAGCTGCAAAAGACGTGGCCGACGAGCTTACGGCGCCTAGACCGGAGGGGGAGGAGAAAGTCGAGGACGTTCAAGTACTCTTATCATCCGACGCGCATCCAAGTTTGTTGAGAGGCATTAAGGTAAGGAGAATGTCGGAGTGTACGCAGGGCCAAACAAACTATACGCTATAATAAGAAATAGATATACGTCCCGTAGGCACTCGCGGACGTTCCACGATCATTCAAATTTTTCCTTTCTTCGAATAGCCGGACATCGTTTCGAAGCTTATCAAAATACCCGGTATCGTCGTATCCGCTTCTGGCATCAGGGCAAAGGCAACAAAAATCGCGATACAATGTCGCTCCTGCAGGAATACGCAGGCAAATATCGCGATAAAGCCGGGGCTGGAGGGCTACGCTTTACCCAGAAAGTGCACGACGTAAGCTGGCGCAAAACTTAGAAAACTTTTTCGCTCAAAACTCTTTTTAGTTAACGTCACTGGCGCGGTAACGACATAGCATAACGAACAGATGCATTTACGATCGCTCTTGTTAGAGAACAAGCAGGTCGGCCGAAATGTCCATTGGATCCCTTCTTCATAATGCCGGATAAGTGTCACTGCGTCGACTTTCAAGTCCTAAAGCTGCAAGAGCTACCGGATCACATACCGCAGGGAGAAATGCCGAGACATTTACAGTTGTACTGCGATCGGTACTTGTGCGACAGGGTCGTACCGGGCAACCGGGTTCTCATCCTGGGAATCTATTCGATCAAGAAGGTTTCGAAGGCCGGCGGTAGGGCCGCGGGCCGAGAAAAGACGTTGGTCGGAGTTCGAGCGCCGTACATACGGGTGATCGGCATCTCGACGGACGAGGAAAACACGGGCAGCGGTAATGTTTGGAGGACATTGTCCGGTGTGTTAAAGGGCAGGAATACGGTGGATGGTTTTCCGCAGGCATTCATCCGTCCATCACGTCCGAGGAGGAAGAGCTGTTCAGGCGACTGGCCGCGGACCCGGAGCTGTACGAGAGAATCGCGAGGAGCGTAGCTCCCAGCATCTTCGGCGCCGTAGACATAAAGAAGGCCATAGCCTGCCTGTTGTTCGGTGGATCGAGGAAGAGAATGCCCGACGGGCTGTGCAGGAGGGGCGACATAAACATCCTCATGCTGGGCGATCCCGGGACGGCAAAGTCGCAGCTGCTCAAGTTCGTGGAGACGGTCGCCCCGGTGGGTGTTTACACCTCTGGGAAGGGAAGTTCCGCCGCCGGCCTCACCGCTTCCGTCTCGCGCGACCCGGTCACGGTACGGACTAATCGATGGATCTTTCGCTATTGCGCCCATAACGCAGTCCAGCTGCCAATGCCGTTTTTAGAGAAACTTCGTGATGGAGGGCGGCGCGATGGTCCTCGCGGACGGCGGTGTCGTCTGCATAGACGAGTTCGACAAGATGAAGGAGGACGACAGAGTCGCGATCCACGAGGCCATGGAGCAGCAGACGATATCGATCGCGAAGGCGGGGATAACCACGACTCTGAACACACGGTGCTCCGTTCTGGCTGCGGCAAATTCGATTTTCGGTCGTTGGGACGACATAAAGGGAGAGGAAAACATAGACTTCATGCCGACAATCCTCTCTCGTTTCGACATGATATTTATTGTCAAGGACGAACACGAGCAGAGCCGGGACGTAACACTGGCGAAGCACGTTATGAATATTCACAGTAATGCCGGACAAGTAACGGAGCAGTCGGTCGAGGGGGAGTTGCCTTTGCACGTTCTGAAGAAATACATCCACTACTGCAGATTGTGAGTAGAGATAGTCGTAGGGGGTAGATTATCGCGTCGAGAGCGTACGTAGAGGGGTCTACGACGGGCGTGTCCTTGGCAGGCGGTGCGGACCGCGGCTGAGCAAGGAAGCGGGCGAGAAATTGAAAAACCGGTACGTGCTGATGCGCGCCGACACGAGGGAACACGAGAAGGACACGGAGAAGAGACTGTCCATTCCTATAACCGTGCGGCAACTGGAAGCCGTCATACGAATTTCCGAGGCATTGGCAAAGATGCGATTGCAGGCTTTCGCGACCGAGGTCCACGTCGGCGAAGCTCTTCGGCTCTTTCAGGTCTCCACGCTGGATGCCGCCATGTCCGGCTCTTTGGCTGGTGAGGCAATACCCCACCCTACCTAGGGATTCCTTACGGAGATTCTAGAGACTCTACGTTTTTCTATGCCCTCCTATGTCCAGGCGCGGAGGGTTTCACCTCGGAGGAGGATCACGAGATGTTGTCGCGTATCGAGAAGCAGCTCAAGCGCAGATTTCCTATTGGCAACCAGGTTTCCGAGCAGAACATCGTCAAAGACTTTGTCAAGCAAGCCTATCCCGAGCGAGCTATTTACAAAGTTATACATACTATGATTCGCCGTGGAGAACTTCAGCATCGCATGCAACGGAAAATGTTATACAGATTACATTGACAACTCCTGAAACCATGTGCGCCGGGATAAATGTATTTAGCTCGTTGTGCATTCCTCGGTCGGACATTCGATGGCCGGTAATTCGACGTCGGCCGCTCGCAGCGCGGCACGTCGGCACGACCAACGTGTGCCGCGCTTACGCATTTAATTCCTCCTTGAAAGGATAGTACGGATGGTTCTCCACTCTGGAACAGTTTGAGAGTACGCTCGAATGCCGATTAACTTTCAATCGAATCGGTCGAAACGGCGGTCCGTCCGCATCTATTCTCCTTTCTGCCCTCCTTTTTTCTCCTTACCCTCTTCCTTTTACACTTACCCCTTGAAAAATAAAAAGTTGAAGATTCTACCATTTGCGCCTCTGTCTAAACCCTTCAGGAGCTCCATGTCTTCCTCCGTCAGCGCAAAGTCCAATATGTCGATATTCGATTTTATCCTTTCCGGCGAAGCGCTTTTTGGAATTACCACGAGGCCAAGCTGCAGCAGGTGTCGTAACAGGATTTGGGCGGGTGGACGGTCGTGTTTCCTCGCAATTTCCTGTACCACCGGATGCGTAAGCAGATCCGGAAATTTCTCTGAACTGTAGTTGTATTTTTCCTGAAAGTGAGCCTTTGCACCGGGCGATGCGAGCGGACTGTAGGCCGTTACTACAACGTTGTGTTTCCTGCACAATTCTCGGATCGAATTTTGTTGCAAATACGCGTGTAACTCTACCTGATGAATGAGAAAATGGACACGCTGTATCGCCAACTTTCGGACTTCTATATGTTTGTCTATATACTGGTGTGTATAGATATTTATATGTACTTGCAAGTTGCTCGGCTTAATATCCGCGTGTTCCCATACCTCCAGGATCTGTGCCTCGTTAAAGTTACTGAGTCCTATTGATTTGGCACGGCCCTTCTTTGCTTGTTGCTCCATTGCCTACAAATATTGCGGGATAACATTACAGACTCGTCATACGTACGTTTCTCTTAATGGCGAAAGTGAGACTCGAGACCTTCCACACCGAAATAGGATCGGTATTGGTGTCCAACGCGAAGGTTCCGTCCTTGTTTGTCGCGGGTGCGTACGATGCGTCGTCCAGTTTAAAGGTAAAGGGCATATGGATCAAATACATGTCTAAATAGTCCAACCCCAGTTTTTCCAAGGACAGTTTTATGAATTTTTCTACGTCGGATGCACGATTACCATAGTGGGGTAACTGAAATATCGCACGTGACATTTTGCTCGTATCCTCGTCGAGCCCAAATATCGATACATATTTAATCCGGCGGTACCTTCGACGTGATGAACAAATCTTCGCGCTTGCCACCTTTGTCGAACCACTCCTTCAGTGCTTTACCGATGGCTTCCTCGTTATTATAGTTAAAAGCGGTATCGATATGTCTGTATCCGCATGCCAAAGCAGTAGCAACGGCTGTTTCTATCTCGCCAGGTTTTGCCTGAAGGAAATGGGAAACGTTTGTTTACTAGAGGGTACGCCAATCTTTATCGGTCTTTTTGGTCGGGCACTATCGGAGCATTCGCCGCCAATAAATCCCACGAACCGGCACAGATTTCGTGCGATAACAACGAGCGTACAAAGCGAACGCGATAATTAGCATACGATATGAATTCCATGGGGTCACCTGCCATGTACCCAGTCCCACAACGGGCATCTCGTACCCCGACAGCAGACGCACAGAACGCATCTCTGCGTTCCTACGATGATCCAGTACTACAAGGAATGGGCCAAGATTATCTCAAATAATCGATAAAAATACAATCAAAGGCAACACAACTCTAATTTCCTTGAAGTTCAGCACGAGGAGCTATTTTTAAACGGGTGCATTTGGATTGACCATTTGCTAGCGGTAATAGCACCGAGTAAGAAGACGGTGGTCTAAAGTTAGACTGGTCGGTTCTGTACTCTGTATATAACTACACGCTCGCGGGCTGACTGTACATATGCCGTCGTACGTATTGATTCGCCACTGGTTTTACGCCTCGAGTCGACCTGAATACGATTGACGGTAATTCGTCGAAGTTGTTAAAACGCGAAAAATCTATTGCGAAGGATTGCGTCCTCGTGTAAAGTCGCAGATAACGACGGACGTGCACGCGTCGATGCAGAAGTCGGTGGTTTCGAAAGATATACGATGTACCTTTTCAGCGAAACCCTAAATCGTTTACAAAGCCGAACATAATGACAGCAAGAGACATACGAGAAGCTCGAGCGAAAGCTCGTTTGCTTTTGTCAAAAACAAATAGTCCAGGCCTCGTAAGTCGACTCGTCGATGACTTTGTCAGGAACAGAGTGCCACAACCCATTATCGTTGAAATAGACTTTTCGAAAATATTCGAACTCGATCGATCGAGTTATCTCTAGGAGTTACGCGGCGAATACAAACGAACTCGCTTTCGGTCTTAGCGCAAAGCTACGGAGCAATGTCAGATTGCTCCCTTTCTACTTTCGAACGAAAGGGCGGTGGTACGAAAAGATTCTCGGTGGATCGATAAACCTGATCGATAGGCGCGATCGAAGCTCGTACGTACATAGCTACGATATACGTCAAGCTCGATAATGGGGTGCCGCGATTGGTCACCGCATCGAGCGTGCCGCAACGTCAAATATCTTCGCTGTTGACAAGGCATCCAACGTCGCGGATCGTATTTAACCTAAAGGTTTCTCGCATACGTGGGACGAGAGTTCTCGTACAGGAGTTTACCAAGGTACCGATACATTCCTCATCGTCCCTCATTTTACGTAGCTAGCTTTAATCTACTCGCGCTCACTCGCCAAGCCTACTTTCAATGCGGATATTTCCAAGAATCAACGACTCATCGAATATCTCTGTTTCAGATGATCACGGACATGCAGCTTGCCGTATTTTGCAATATTCTCGGAGTTACGCTCTTTTGTCTCGTGTTCCTCTTTCACTACATTAATGCGAACTATTCGAAATGAGAGAAGCGCAATATGCTTTGGAGCGACATAACCTCTACCTTCACACCCGACGATTTTTAACGCAATATCAACTGTATACGAACGATGTCATGAGACTCTGTAGCGACCCATTACAATATATGTCGCATTAAGGAAAAGAGCCGATTCTTTTATCCGTGCGTCGAAATCGTCGAACGTGAGTTTTTAAGGTTATTCCAGCGTCCAGCCATATCCCTTCGTCCCATCGCTGATGTGCGCGTTGAGAGAGCCTGATCGCAGGGCCTTAAACTAATTCACCATGGAGTGGAATACGCAGCGTGGCCGGTGCAGGGCTCGCTTCTAGCTCGGTAGAAAAATTTGGCATTGGGCATTGGACGAGTCGGAATTCATCGCGATTGGGCTCTGTTGCGCTTACAAAGTTGCGATCGAGCGGGGTGCTATCCGGGGTCTTATTGACGGTTTTCCGAGGCCTCTAAGGTATAGCGCGCGATGGCGCGTCGATCGATAAATCATGATTCGTGATCGAGGAATTCCCCCTTTTGCCGATTCATTTTTTTTTTTAAATCTCTTGGTCCCTCGAATCGATGGAGATTTCACCGTCGTACCACAATGTCGGAACGACGCCCGTTCCGGAGTGGATGGGTGTATTCGTCGATAGGATCAAGGAGGGCTGCGTAACTTCGTTGGCCCTATCGTCAAGACATTACGTTGATTATTGGCGGTAGGTAGGCAGCGCCGTTAGATGGAAAAAATGAAATGGCACGATAGACGGATCGTCGATGAGGATCGAGGTGAAATTATTAGCGATAAAGGAAGCTCTCAAGAGAGGCGAAGATCTCGGTAGTCGAGACCTTCCGTCGAAGTGTACGATCGCTCAGAGTCGATGGCAGGTAGGTCTGTGCAGCAGGTCGGCCGATGTACACCGCTCGCGTCTTAAGAGAGGCGTGTACTTTCCTCGATTCGGATTTCGTCAAGCTTTGGCTCTGAGCCCGGCTTCGACCCTGGCACTGGCCGCGACTCGGGTCTCGGCGCCGCTCGAGGGCCGTTCGGGGCCGAGAACTGAACCTACGCCGTTCCCTGGGCCAATTCGGAAGAGGGAGGGAGAGAGAGGGAGGGAATCGCGAAGACCGGCGAGCGCGCGAGCGAGGTTCGAAAGCCTGGCTTATCGCGCGTGCAAGGTGCTACGTAATGTCGATCGAAAGGCAACGGTTGGAATTTCTATACGGTTTTATACAGTAATAGCGTCGGGCGCGATCGTTCCTCGTAGGAATGCATTCCATCTTCTGTTGCCTCCTACTTTGCGCCATTGCGGTCCGAGGATTCTCCTTAGAAGAGGCTTTGCTCATCGCCAATTGCTTGACAGATTGTCGGCACGTGAGTAAAAACTAAAGTAAAGTAAAAGTGCCTACCTTTGGAGGGAGGAGAAGTCTTTCTCGCATCTTTTGGCCCCGATCGTTCCTTCGTGAATTCGGCCTTGCCCCAATCGCAGCGGATCTCCAGCGATCCCCGAACATTCGTACGTTTAGTCTGAACGCGGGAATCTACGCTGCGATTTGCGTCGAAAGTTGGTCGAATTCGAACGAAGAAACTTCATTTCCCGCGCGTCCACAGGCCCCATTTTCGATTTTTTCCGTGGCAACTTTTGCTCGGCCGATGCCAGAATAAGGAGAAATTCCTGAAGTATTCCCGATCGCTGGGAGATACAGACTGCAACGAGTAGTCGCGTAATTTCCATTAAAGAAAGATGGTGGCCCGAGCGTGGCAGAACGAACGAGCGAAGGAAAGAGAGAAAGAAGAAAGGAAAGGATGAGTTATTATTATTATCATTATTATTATTATTGAATTAATTTTCGGCACCGAGAGCTAAAAGGTCATTTAGCCTAGGGCCTGACGCTTAAGGACGGTGCCAAATCACCAGAGCTACTACGGTATACATATCGCATTGAAAGACCAACGGTAGCGATGGGCGGGATTCGAACCCGGATCTCCCGCGTAGAAATTCGCGCTTCTATCCACCGTAGCTTTACGAAATACCGAGTGTGTGGACAAGAAGGGGCGGCTAAGAGGGGCAAGGAAAATTAAGGAAGGAACAGTGCGAACTAGCCAAGGATGCGGGCTCTCGACGAATTCTCTCTCACCTCGAAGGCGAAGGCCCGACATCGGATAACGCGTATAGAGTACACCTGTATCAACATCGAGCAGGGCGCGCGGGCACAGCCTCGGCCAAATTTTTCCCGATTCGCCGCTGGTCGAAACTCGAAGGGGCGTGGAAGGGGGAAGAATAAATGAAGCGCAGATCGAGACGGTGCGCGCGATTTGGCCGATCGGCTGGGAAATTGGAAACACTCAATCTCGAAGGCACGCTTCGTCCGTACCCCGCGCTTAACGATATCGTTCGATGATATCCCACTCGACCTTGGATATCTCGACTGGGAAAACGACTACATCGATACGGAGTAGAAAAACCGGCAAACGTCCTTGTATTCGATATAATCGACTTTGGTAGAAAATGCGCGAATACGCGAAGGTCGTAATGAATGATCGTGCAGCGCTATCGACGTACTTATGCAGCGCGCTAGATAAGTTCTTAACGGTGCGCGTAACTCCATGTTCGGTCAAGAAATAATGTTGACGTATCGAAGCGTAAAGGGAATTTATTCTTTGCCACTGTCGAGCTCGCTCAATATCCGGTACATAGCGCTCACGAACAATCCCAGATCGATCGACGTAAAACGGAAATCGCGAGGCAGAGGCAGAGGCGATACGTATGTACCCTCGGACATTAGCGGATGCAAGCGCCGTTTTTGAGAAACGTCGTTCAAAGGTCGTTTAAGGGAGGCGGACTAGAGAGCGCGTAATCGGCGAAACGGATTACGCTCGAAGGCTAGCTTCGCCTCGACGACTGGTCGTGCGCCTTTCGGCGATTCGGTCGTCGGCCGCCTGCTGGAACGCGCGCCGCGACGCCACATCGATGCCCAAGGTCGAATTGAGATGCATACCGGTCCACGCTCCGCTACAACGTACGCGCGGCCGAGGTCACTCTCTTGCGAGCCCCGAGACGCGCCATCGTCCATAAGAATATATTACATCTTCTTGTAAACACGATGCGAGTTTCAACTATTTGCAGGCCCGCTATCGTAACGGGCATGGGCAGTTGCATCTATTTCACGATGAAAGATAATGAAAAGTAATCGATGGTATGTCCAAAAGAAAACTCCCTCAACTTTGTTTCCCTTTTTTTTTTTTAAACAGCTCGCGCGACCTACCCCGATACCATTTGCGCGCAGAATTTTGCACGCGTGTACTTCGTGAACCACCGTTTTAATCGTACTCACCTGCGTTATTAACTAATTTACTTTCTTCCTAACAAATCTTTCAGAACTCGTGCCAAGACGTTTGCCAACAATCGCCAGCTTCCGTAGACGGTGAGGATTTCGTCGATATTTTAAATAAAGATGGTCGCAGAATGGCGTTGCGTCTTTTACCGTACCTTTACGATTATCGTGCGGATGACGGATATTACGCGTCGAGAACAATGCGTCTCGACGATATTATCGACTCACCGTACTCTATCGATTTCACTCGTTATTTTACACTCTAGCTTTTACGACGTGGAAGTAAAGTTTCTTACTGTCTTTTATTTTTACCTTTATCGCTATAATAACGTTGACGTTCGTTTTCCGGTAGCCCTTCCAAAAACAAACACGGATGCTGCGGCAAACGTGAGCTTACACTGTGTTGGAATGAACGTTATGATGATTAAATACGATCCTGGCATTTTTATCGTTGAACAAAGTAAATCGGAAAACACATGGGCAAAGGGATTTATGGTAGGCAGTTTTAATAGTATTTTCCTGCCATAATTCGTATTTCACGAAGTAGACCAATTTCTGCACGTTTTGCGAATATTCGATGACAATGTCGTAATAATAATCGTAGCCTAACATCCGAATGTTCTTTACAGATTAGCGGAGGTTTAGTGACTTTTCGTAATCTAGTCCCAGGTGCATCGTACAGATATCGCGTATACAGATTCACGAGAAGTGGTGTATCCCGACCTGAAATTTCCGATTGGTTTACCACGTACAAGGGTATTGCATCCGTATAATCGTTGTCCTTCTTCGAAAAGAAGCGTATCTTGATACATAAGTACGCTACCCGATCGCCTAATCACACCCCACTATTACTTACCGATTTGCAGTGAATTACAAACCTGTCGCCGTAAAGAATCTATATTTGTCCAAGCTGGAGGTGGAAGAGCATGACGTATGTTTTCTGCGTGCGGAAATTACATTTCAGCCGGCGGAAGGTAGTAACAAAGTTACCAGTTTCTATCGAACAAAGTGTATCGTGCTTGACTGGAAAGTGACGTTTTACAGATCGGAGTTGCACGTACAACGTACTGTCTTGGTCGGGTGAACATAATTTAGTGCACTTTCAATTGAGAGAGGTAAGGCTACTTGAATTATTCGACGCGAATAATTGTGAAACCACGTCTGCGATTTGCGCTTGTCTTTTGCATATCAGTGTTGCACACTTGTCGACTCGCGGTCGTCGTATGTTTTCACGCTCATCAATATCGCAGGTACCGGAATTTCGATTTTACTTGAAAAATCTAGAGTATCGCCAGAATACTTCAGTGGAGATACTATCGAGCAACGAGGACAATTCAAAAATAAGTGGCCAAACATCGACTATATTTCACACCCCTTCGTGTTTAGAAATGCATAATAATCTTAGCATTTGCGGTGAGTCGACCAAACCTGTTATTACATTCGTGCATGACATCTTACAGGCAATGCATAACTTTGATCTGTATCAAAGCGGTTGTACATAACCCGCACGTCTATGGGTATATCCTATCGGTTTTCATGTGCGACAGCTCCAGAAAGAATAGAGGGGCTACGAGTTGAAAATACCTATACGCATGGAGCATCGAACGAGCTATACATTACTTGGGATAGACCTACGCGGGATCCGGATAACTATACCATACAAATTGAATCGCCACAAATCCAAGACGGCGTTTATTACTTGAACATACCCGGGGTAAGTTTGATGGATGACGTACCTCGTTTCAAATAAATAACGATAGGCCTTTACAGAACCTAACGGAAGTTAGGCTGACAAATGTGAAACTAGGGCATCAATACGAAGTGAGTATCGTCGCCGAGTCTGTTGGCGGAATTAGTCCTACGTCGTATATCGCGAAAAGTGTGACCAAAGAGGACTCAGGTAAAGGATGGGAGAAATATTCAAAGCGGCATACTCAAATAAGTTCCTTAATGGCAATTTGACGCGTAGATCTTTTTTATCGAGATTACCTTCTTTGGCCAATAGATCCCGACTTATCTTACTACCAGATAGGAATCGTATTGCCGACGATCGCTACGATCCTGCTACTGACCGGGATGATTTGCATATGGTATCATAGACAGAAAAGCATGCGCCGAGGTATGGAGTATATTCGTATAGAGGTGAGCGAATCGCGTGGGTAAAGTAATGGCCGCCAATCTAGTTACAGATTTATACCTTCTAGGCGTATGATTGCCGAAATACCGTTTGTTGCGCGCAGTATCCCGTTTTTTGTTTTCTTTCGCGAACGCAGGCTATCGGTCGCAAAGAGACCACGGAGGTGGGCGGCAAATCGCGCTGGCAGAATTACGCGAGCAACAGCCCCGATGTCCCAGCGGCAAGCGACAAATTTGAGCTCGATCCGAGAAGACTGAAGCTCAAAGGAATACTCGGCAGCGGGGCCTGCGGTATCGTCAGACTTGGCTCATTGAAGAACGAGCATGACGAGCCGATGGACGTTGCGGTTAAAATGTTAAAGGGTATGACCGTTTAGAAATTGCCTAAATCCCATTATCGCGGCCAGATGCCAAGAAATACAAAATTGTCCAGCACGAAGGGAAAGGAGCGGTTAAAGTCTTGGGAAGAATGTACGCGACCCTGGTCGTTGCTGCGTTTTCCTCGCTTCGACGATGCTTCTTTTCCTTCTCCACGACCCAAACGCGTTCCACATTTTTCCACAGATAATCCAAATATCGAGGATCTAAAGAATTTCTATCGGGAAATCTCGATTATGAAATCCGCCGGGCAACATTCGAATATAGTATCGCTAATTGGATGCTGTACCCTGAAGACTAAGCCGGTACTGGTCGTGGAATATTGTTCCAAAGGAGATCTACAAAATTATTTACGCACGGTGAGTTTTTCACAGCCGATGTGTACGTAAACGTAAATCGGAAATCGGAAGGCACGTTTCGCGAAAGTTATCCACGACATTGCGGCGTCCATGAAGATGAGAGAAAGCCGCAAGGAGACGTAACTCTCGATGAGTTAAGACGGACACTGGAATGAATGTTTCCAAGTGATTCGATCGGGCCTTCAAGGCCGTCGTCGAGTCTTGGCTCTGTCCGACCTTCCGATCCGTGTCCTCGTCTGCATTTACGTAAGGGACTCTGTTGTGCATTTTCAGATATGGGAAGCCATGGTAAACGCGATGCTCGATCATAGAGCGCGCTATTCGTTCGGCGCAAAACCATTTGGCGAGAACGACGCCAAGCGTTTCTCGAATATCGTTGGTACTTATCCACGCAAGGCGTTATTCGACGCGCGTAACCACTTGACTGGGAACAATATCGGCCAGTCAATTGGTTAAGCACCCGGGTATTCCCTTGCACCGTATAATCGTCATTTTTCATCCCGAGCAGGTAGGGAGGAGCCGAGTTATCAAAACGATCGTACGATCTGCAATCGCTTGTACGACATTCAAAGAGGTAAGGCCTGCTGGAGTTTTAGCGCGAATGCCGATCCACTAGCGTTGCGTCTAAGATGTGAGCGGCGGTACGTACTAGCGATCATTCGAAGTAACTCCTTTCTCCATTGGCAGATGCGATGCAAAGCGCCGAAAGCGTCACGGCTGCCGACTTGTTGAACTTTGCCAGGCAGGTGGCAACGGGAATGGTACTTACTTTGTTCTCTTAAGCGACTCAGTCCCGTAAGCGCGATCGGCTTGCGCGCAATGCCGGTCTCACTCACTCAAGGACGACGCACGGTTTACAGGAATTTTTATCCTCGAACAAAATAGTGCATCGCGATTTGGCAGCGCGTAACGTTCTGGTGTGCGAGGATAAAATAATCAAAATTTCGGATTTTGGGCTTAGCCGAGATATCTATCAGGAAAACGTGTACAAGAAGCAAGGGAACGGGAAATTGCCGCTAAAGTGGATGGCGATCGAAGCTTTGACTCATCAAATCTACACCAGTCGAAGCGACGTGTGAGTTGCAGCGTCGCGTCGCTCATTTCTCTATCGCGTATCCTTTCGGAGTCCCGTTCGGGTACAAACAAAAGCGAGTATCGTTCGTTCGTTCGCAGTTGGTCCTTTGGAATCCTGCTGTGGGAGATCGTTACCATGGGCGCTAGTCCCTATCCGGGCGTAGCTACCGATAAGATTCTGAAGCTTCTCAAGTCGGGATATCGCATGGAGCGGCCTCCAAACTGCGACATCGAACTGTAGGTAGCGCGCGCAGTTACACCTATCTCCGAATTACGCCAAAACCTTTGGCCAATTTTGGCCTGCCAAACAGATACAACGTCATGCTTTCCTGCTGGAACGCCAGGCCGCAGGCTAGGCCCACGTTTGCGCAATTGAAATGCAGCTTGGACAAGCTACTTTGCACTCACTCCGCGAACAAGTACTTGAACGTGTGCGAACTTCTGGGCGATCGCGCCGAATGAAAATGCCCGCCCTCCTCGAAGATGGTCCAAATCGGAAAAGGAAGAAAGGAGGGGCCAGAAGCAGCTAAATCCAAGGTACGCGAACCGCTTGTCGTTGATCGGAAAAAAAAACGTACCACGTGCAAAATCGTTTATTTCCTAATCGCAGGTATAATTGTCTGCGATAGCATTGTTTTCATATACATATGCGTGTATATACAGTATCGTACTCTCGATCTCGTAGAACTCGGCAACTCGTAAACCCGTAAGAATAACCGAAATGCTCCCACATTTGCTCGCAATTGCACAAAGGTCTGCCAGGAGGATCCACGCGCTAGTAACCATGTCGGTAGTAGTAGTAGTAGTAGTAGTAGTAGTAGTAGTAGTAGTAGTAGTAATAATAATAATATGGTAATAATAATAATAATAATAATAATAATAATAATAATCCAGTCCCTTTACGATGGCCCGTGGCCTTAATTTCTCTAAGAACGGCGATTGGCGAGTCGAGGAGCGGAAGCACGAATGGAAGATCGGCCGTCGTGCGCGGCTCGCAGGCCTAAGTCGCTTTGGGAAGGAGAGGGGCCCGCTCGTGCTCGAACCTCTCGCGTGGCGCGGCCGCTCGGCCCTCGCCGGAGGAACTTTAGATTTGCCACTTCTAAGAGCACGGCTCGCGCGACTCGCCGATCAAGAGTAGCGGAACTCTACGACGACTGGTGGATGGCAAGTGAATGGTTACGATCTAATATTTTTCCGAGCTCTTTAAACATCGCTTTATTGGAGTACTAATGATCGATATGAAAAGGAGGATTTCCTACCTATGGAAATTACTCTACTCCGCAGGTCCGTGCACTGCATCACCGAAAAATGTACATACGATCAGAAGCTTTTTTGTACATGTATAATCACAATTGAGAAAATTAGCGACACACACACAGTGGCTAAATATCGAGGAGGAAGGAAGTACGCGTTTACCTATTGAAGCGATACGATATAATCCGAAGCGTAACCGGAAGAATGAGCATCGCGCCGCTGCAATAGGTACGTCCGAGGGGACGTAGAGAAAGTCCGTCGATCGTCGACGATGATTCAAAAGGTTTATCCAGGATCGCTCGTTAAGATTTAGGCTCTATCGGACATTGCGCGAGTGATATTTTCGACCAACGATACGAGTCTATCGTTATACGCTGTTTCTTTGTACCACGCGTACTAAGCGCAATAAAATGGAGCAATGTACAAAAGTATTATTGGCGACGGCAATGGTGACGACGACGACGACGACGACGACGCCGACGACGACGCCGACAGCGGTGGCAACGGTGGTGGTGGTGGTGGTGGTGGTGGTGGTAGTAGTGGTAGTGGTAGTGGTGGTGGTGGTGGTGGTGGTGGTGGTGATGGTGGTAGTGGTGGCAGCGGCGGCGGCGGTGGCGACGACAACGCTAGCGGTGGCGGTAATGGTGGTATTTGTAAGAAAAACTCAAGTTAATTTACATGTATTTACAAAAGATCTCGCGGTGTTGGGGATTCGAATAAAGAACCTTTTGAAAGGTCGCAAAGTCTAATGGATCCGTGTACCGATAGGACGACGAGTGTTTTCCCGCGTACTCGAACGTTATAAAAATAATGAAACGCGTGCATTCTCCCGGGGGAGCATCCTATTAATCTGCCGTGGTCCGTCGTAGAGACCATTGCCGTGCTAGGCGCACGGGCTTGTCGATTCGGTTGCGATCGATGTCGACTAACGGCTCGTCGAGATCTTGCATCTCGTAGCGCAGCGATCCACGTTGTCGAGGGTAACTCGATGATCTCGCAACACCAGGCGCGCTACCTCGCGAGAGAGGGCAAACGGAAAGCTTTCGATCGGAAAGGGGTTTGGCTCGTAGGGAGATTGGATCGGAGCGTGGGTTCGTCGCGGAACGATCTTCTCGCAAGGTACGATCGCCCGAGTTAGTGAGCGTAGAGTGTAGGGAACTGCTTCGATATAAATACAAAGTTACGAAAGACGGCATTCCGGCGATTAATTCCTTTGCCGCAAGAGCATAAAATCACAGAGAGTTTCGGCCTGATATCGATGGACTCTACGATCGGGGATCGCACTGCCGATATCGTTATTGCCTTCTACATCGGTCACGGTGCTACCTGTATCAGATGCTGTCGTTCCTGTTGATCAAGCTGTCCTCCTTGTCGACGGGAGGAGGGCCCGTGGTGATGGCGGAGCTCGGTGCCGCCATGAGGTATCCGGCCGACACCGGTGTTCCCGCTGGAAGAGCGAGAGTAAGAGCTTTCTCGGGGCCAGCGCGCGGCCAAGTCTACCGATAAGTCTTACCGGTAAGGTAGCCAGAACTCGTGGCGTTCGAGATGAAGAGGTCGTGCCGTTGGTCCTTGTATTCGGCCCAGACGCTCGACTTTTCCAGAATGGCGTTAACTTTGTCGCCTAGCAGCAAGCTCCTGGCCATGGCTTTCAAAGCTTTCACGATTTGGGCCTTGGTAGTTGCAGGATTTTCCGTCGCGTCCAGCCGACCTTCCAGTATGTTCAGCAAATAGGGTACCATCTCGGCTTCCAGTGCCTGGACCGAAAGAGGTTTCGGACGAGAGTAGCGACGGCTTTCGCGCGGACGTTGAGAACCGCGTGCTCGACACCTACCTGTCTGACGAGTCTGTCCTCGTTCGTCGAAAAGAGTCTGTTTAAAGTCTCGCACGCGACCGCTATCATGTCTCGTCTAGACTGCATGGCATGCTTCAACGGGCTTATACATTCGGTCTCGCATATCGCGGATATGCATATCTAGGGGGGAGAAATAGGGATGGCCGTGAGAAGATGCGAGTCGGTCGAGGTCGAAGGACCTTTGGCCGAGGACTCACCTCGCTCGTCGCCAGCTGGTGCAATATCAATATCGCCGCCTTATATACCGATGGCTGATTGTTCTGGATCGCCATTTGTCGACAGAGTCTCGGTATGTGTCCCAAAGACGGCACTTGGTCGGCCAAAACTGGTTGCGCCTGCAGCAAGCACACCAGCGCTTGCGTCGTCAGTTCCAACATATCGGACTGGTCAAAGAGAGAGGCAGAGAGAGAGAGAGAGAAAAAGAGAGGTGAACAGAAATGATATGTAAGCGCGTCACGCGCTGTACGTCGTATGTATGTATGTACGTATGTATGTATGCATGTATGCATGCATGCATGCATGCACGCATGCAAGTATGTATGTATGTATGAGAGGAAGAGGGGGTGCGAGGCTCACATCGGTCTTCTCCCTAGACATGAGCGTCAGGGCGGTATCCATCAGCTCGCTGAGGAATTCCTTTGGCTTTCTGAGAGCCCAGGCTGGACTGGCTATGAAGAGCCTCAGATAGACTCCCCCTACGACGGGCTCGCTGGTCGCAATGTCGACGTTGCTCTGCGTATCCGGCAACTTCAACGGAGCATTGGGATTTCTCCTTTGCGAGGCGTAATACCTGAAACATTGCGTCAGGATCCAGTGAATCAGTCAGAATCCAGCGATCGGTCAAAGGGCGAGAGCGGCTCGAGACCGATGAGATTTGACCTACTCGTCCTTCAATTCGCCAACGATCCTCGACACTCTGGCTTTGGCGTCGTCGTCCCAAATCAGCTCCGGATTTTCGTGCTTCGTTTCGAATATGTGCACGCACTGTTTCGGGGCATCGCGAATCGTTTCGCTGAATAATCTTGGCAGGAACTTTGAGAGGTCCAGCTTCACTTTTGGCCCGGCCAGCTTGTCCGAAGACATTTTGGCGAGCAGCTCGGCGGCCGCCTCGCGTACTTGCGTGTTGTTCGAATTGCAAAAGAGATCGAGGACGTATATGACGGCACCTGGAGGCAGAGAGAAATGGGGGAATTCCGAGTACGGCCGACCCGGGGGAAGGTTGCGATTCGCTGACCTTTCGCCAAGGCCTCCTTCACTATCCGCGTCGAGCTCATCAGACCGTACAGAGTTTCCAAGGTCAGCAGCTGCGATTCCTTGAGAGCGTGAAGGGATAGGAGCAGGTGCACCATCACCTCGTTCGCGGCGATGTCGTCGACGCATTCCTGATTCTTGGTCACGTTACTGATCACCTCGAGGGCCCCCTTCTGAATCGATCTGTGGCTGTTGCAACTTAAAAGTCCGAAGAGGAGCTTGAAGTGGCCCATGCACTGTAGTTCTATTCCGGGATTGTTCTTGATGACGTTCTTCAAAGCTTCCAGCGCCATGACGACGTGTTCCAATCTCTCCTGGTCCTTCTTGCCCACGGCGACGCTGCCCAGGGAGGCCAAGTACTCCGAAGAGGTGCTCAAGAACTCGAGCAGGTTGATCGTGAAGCTCTTCGGATTCTGAAAGAGGGGTAAGGAGAGGGGTAAGGTGAGGGTATGCGCCTCGGTTTGGGCGGAAGGAGCTGATCGGCGCGGTTGGCAAGCACGGGGGTGGTACCTCTATCGGATAGACCGGCTGCTGATTGTAGACTTTAACGAATATTTCGCCGATGAGCAGCTCGCCGGAATGGGCGGTGTACTTGAAGTCGGCAAAGTCGTGCTCGAAGTTGCCGCCGGCGTTCGATCTGTCGAGTCGCTTGCCCTCCAAATACTCGTTCAGCTCCGCCCTGGTGCCGTTGTCCCATATCAGGTAGGGATTCGAGCAGTTCGAATTGAGGACCTTCAGTATCTCCTCCGGCTTGTCCCTGGCCAACTGGCGCGCCAGGTAGGGCGTCAGGAGGCTCTCGAGGGCGGCCACGGTGACCGGATTGACGGGCGCCGCGTTCTCCCCGGTCGCGTACCCGCCCAGCCTGGCGCACGCCCTTACCGCCAATTTGGCCAAATTGTTCGCCACTTCCTGCCGATTTTCCTCCTGGTTTCGCTCGACGCCGCCCTCCTCCAGCGTGTAGTCGTAGTTGAACATGAAGAGCAGCAGGTGCCAGAGCGCGCCCGACTGCAGGAGCTGCATCTGCAGAATGCTCTCGGTGGCGAGGGAGGATATGCATTCGGTCGCGACCGAGCATAATTTGGTCAAGTGCTGGAAAGGAGAGAGAAGAGCGTATCGTCGAGACGTCGTCCGGGAAGAAGCCTTCCTCCTCCACCCCTCTAGGATGATTCCTTCCCCAAGGCATTGGCCCTACGAACCTTGAAGTGCAATATTCGGCAGAGGTCCTTCACCAGTTGCGGCAACTCGATGATCTTGTCCCTGCAGCCTCTGAAGGAGCCGGCGACCGCGAAGCACCTGGTAATGTGCATGCAGACCTGCACGGCGATGTCGCCGGGCTTGCTCGACTTGTTCAGGACGGAGACGCACCTCGTGTAGGCTTCCAGGAGAACCTCGAGGCCCCCCTCCCTGCGAAGCTCTTCGGCGTTGAGGGCCGAGCAGTGGACGGTGTGGTAGGCGAGCTCGCTGGCCGCGGCCAGGAGCGGCGCGGACTTTGAGAAGAGCCGCTCGTCGTCGGTCTCCAGCTTTATGGTCTTTATCAGTTGGGGATAGCCGGCGTACTTGTAGGGGCCGAGCTCGAGCGCGTATCTGTGGAAGAGGATGCTCTGCGTCCTCAGTATCAGGACGATGTTGTCGGGATTGGGCCCGTCGGCCGACCAGCAGCTTCTGCTGCACAAAAACTCGTAGGCCTGATTGACGGCCTCGAACTTGTCCTGGGGAATGGAGAAATGCCGAGGATAACGTCCGACAGCGGAGGGATTGTGAGAGAGAGCCCCCTATCCCCACTTACCCTGCCCTGCGGATTCTTGTCCGGGTGATAGATTTGCGCCAGCTTGTAATACGACTTCCTCACGTCGGCCTCGCTGTGTTGCTTTCCGCCGGCCGGCAGCTGCAGCATCCTGTAGGCCTCCTCGACCGTCATCAGCGGTGGCTTCTTCTCCACCTCCTTCTTCCAGGCCTCGAGCACGTCTTTGAGCAATCGCACCTGGAGCGATCGGAGGGGGGGGGTGTCGTTAGCGGGTCCGTGTCTCGAGGGCGGGCAGAGGCGCGCGAGCGAGAGAGAGAGAGAGAGAGAGAGAGAGAGACTTACGGGCTCGGGAATGGGCCACTGCGGAAATTTGACCGTATCGCAGAGGTGCCGCAGATAGAATATCTGGCAAAAGAGTTCCTTCTCGAGCTGCGGATACCTTATGGCCGGAATGGGGATGTACTGATATTTGGCCATGGTGTGGCTCCTGAGCTTCGGGGAAAAATCCGCGATGTGAGCGGCGATCTTCTCGATGAGCATCCTTCGCATCTCGGCGTTCCAGATGGCCTCGGGCGTGTCGAAGTCCCCGAGGAATATCTGCGCGAACCTCTCCGGGCCGTGGTTCTCGAGGTAGCTGACCATCGCGTCGGGCAAGAGCTGGCCCAGAATGCTGCGCTGCATTATGTCCGAGGACGTGCTCTGGAGGAAAGGGGGCAGAGGGTAAGAAGGAGCGGTCTCGAGGGGCTTGCTTGGGCCCAAGCTCTACTCACGTCGTCGTTTCTAAAGGCCTGCTTGGTGTGCGTCAATTGCAAGAACCTTGCTATCGGCAAAACGTTCGAGCCAGTGTACATTAATATAAAGTAGAAGACACCAGTAAGATATATTTTCGAGACGTCTGCATTGTCCCGCATTATCTCGCAGAGTAAAGTAGCTACCCTTTCAACTAAAACCGGGTCAAAGGTTAACAAAAGTTGTACAATGTGAGGTAGGCACTGAAGATCAGATAGTAACCGCTTCACGCGTGGTAAGGGTCTGATTACCGCGTCATCGGCATCTCGGCTCGGGAAGTATTCGCACATTTTAATAAGTATATTCAGAATGAGGGTTGCCAACTCGCTCTCGTTTATCACGGCAGTCCCTTTGGCGACCAGGGTCCACTTTAACTGTGGCACTTGGGAGATCATTCTCCATCCGTCCAATCCCTGCGCCCAAACCTTCGTTTTGTGCGTTACTTGGTTCTTGCCGAACAATTCTCTCAAGTCTCTCAGGCCGATCGGACCCTTCCTCTGATCTCCGTCGTTGTAGTACCACTCCTTCTCCGGCACTCGCTCTTGCTGCGGGCCCGCCTCTATCACGTTGGTCTGCGTCGGCACGACCGCCCGGGCGGTGTGCAGGTGCGCCAGCGTCAGCAGGTCCACCAAGGCCCGCACGCCGCTCTGGTCCATTATGTCCTTGACGTTCCTTCGGTGCGATATAAGCTTCTCGATGAACATGACCAGCCTGTCGCGTTCCATTCTATCCGTGCACCGATCCAGCATTCCTACTATGTATTTCGTATCCGAGAACGGACCTATGTCCTCGTAGTATCGGCCGTACACTATGGTCATGGCTCGCAAACAAAGGCACTTCATTTCGACTTTTGTCGTCAGTAGGAATCTGTGGTATAAGTCATTAAAAAATTCGTACCTATAAAGGAAGCAAAACCGAGGTCGTACCTTCGATTAGCATACCCTCGCTCTCCCTCCGCCTATTACGATAAGGCGCAAGGCCTTACGATAAGTTTGCGACTTATGCGCCAAGGTCTACTCACGACTTTCTTATCGGACTGTCCGGGCTGTCCTTCTCCAAGAGGAGCCTCAGATAGTAATCGCCGATCTTGACCTCGTCCGAGAGGCACTGGTACTGCACCTCGAATTCTCGGTGATTCCAGGCGATCAAGGTGCCGCCCGCCAGGTCCTTGTCGGAGGCGAACGCGCGGATCTCGTTCTCGAGGGCGGTTCTCAGCTCCTCCCTGGTCTTGTGGTTCCAAATCAGGTTCGGCAGCGAGTGATCCTGATTGAACTTGTAGTAAAAGAGCTTCCAGTTCGCCTCCGACTTTATCCTCTCTCTGCGCTTTCTCAGCACTATCGGCCGCTCCTTGATCTTTTCTTTCCTCTCTATGCCGATGCGCGCCCCCCAGTGCTGGAGGGCGTTCTCCACGTGCTTCTCCACCACGCGCATCTGACGCTCTATCGTGATCCACTGCGCGCTCTTCTTGTTTCTCGAGGCGTGGTCTATCGCGATTTTCAAATTGTCGCGATTGTTCAAGCGCTCTTTCTCCAGGAACGAGTCCGGGACCTTTTCGTCGGAGTCTAAGTAATTTAGCAAACCAACAGGCTGTACAAAGATGTAAGGGATAAATATGTAGACGACCGGAGGCGCGGCCGCTAGCCGTCTAGGGCAAGTCGAGCAAAGAACTAGCTAGCGTTCGAGGCGAGGCGCAGTCGCGTGCGTGGCGCCCAGTTGCGAGCGAGGCCCGGCCGGCCCCCCTCGCAACCCGGACGAGCGACTGCGCTCCAACTAACCTAGTCACCCTTCCGCAATCTAGATTTACCATGATCCTTTTGAGCAAGCCCATCGCCGTGGGGTGCCCGGTGACCCACAGTCCTACCAAGTGTCTGCAGAGCTGCCGATGCGTCAGTAGTCTACCGTCGTTGCCCAGTGTGAAGAGGCTGTTGAGCAAGTGCCTGGGCAGGGCGCCCTCCGCGAGCGCCAGCTCCTGCATCTTGGCCGCCACCTCCGGCGCGCCCTCCTCGATGATGGCGCGCATTATTAGGCCCGCGCCTTTGACGATCGCCAGAGAGGGGTGTTGGAACAGCTTGAAGAGGGATCTGCCCCTGGCCGCGACCATTTCCAACAGATTGTCAAAGTGCTTCCCGTCGGTCGTCTCGCTGTACGGCACGCAGAGCGCAAAGGTCAGGAGGTCGAGCATTGCCGAGACCACCAGGGCGCCCGTCCCGTGATTCTGTCGAAGGATCGCCAAGCTCAGCGAAGGCTCCACCCAGCCGCTGTCCCTGCCAATCGGCCGAGACCGGGGCGCTCGCGCGACCTACTTACGATGTGATTCACCCACATTTCGAGCAGGCTCTCCAGAAACTTGTTGCTGCTCAGGAGGCTGCTCTTGTTCAGCTGCTCCTGCCTCAGGTCGCAGTCCTCGTGCATCGGCTGCATGAGGGCGCATATGCAATCAATCGCGGCCTGGGTCACGCCGCAGTCTTGCCTCTTCAAGGCCCTCACCACCGCATTGCCGATGGCCTCTCGGAATCCGGGCAGGATGGTGAACGCCGTGAACCCGATCTTGCTCGCGACCAGCCGCCGCAAACCGTGAAATTGGGCCTCTATCTCCCCGTTTGTCTCTGGGTCTTTGTTTACCAGCGCGTTCAATGCTCCAAGAATTATTTTATCTTTGTTCTCGGTAAAAAGACCCTGTAAGTAGTTATTTGTCATATGATATACTTGAAGTTGTAACGTCGTTACAGTCCATTCAAGCGGTACAATGACCTGGACAAAAAAAAAGGGATATCCTTATTTACCAGAACCGACCTCGCGACTACGGTTAAGGCAAATTCTTTGAAATATAAGTCAGGGGAAAGGTCGATAAAGCGATCCTACGGAAGTGCGGCACGGTCTCTGGTACCGGGCAGAAGCCACCGACCGTTGCCCTTTTGCCCCTTACGGAGCTGTCACGGCTCGATGGCTGCCGCCTGATTTTCGCCTTCCTCGCAGCCACTTTAATGAACCATGCACGATGTTGCAAACGAGCGTGGAGAGAGAGAGAGGGAGAGAGAGAGAGAGAGAGAGGGAGAGAGAGAGAGAGATCCTTGCTATCCGGAGCTTCCCACGATTTACCGAGAGGGCGGAGCTTACGTCTTGGGTAACGGAGTAGTTCAGACCGCTGTAGGGAACGTTGGAGTTGAATCTCTCCAGGACTTCGGCGAACGTGCGCCCCCCGGGTGGCTGTTGGAGGAACTTTACGTGCGACGTTTCGACCTCCTCGTCGACAGGCAAATTGAGCGGCCCGAGCCGCTTTCCTCGAGCTATCGGATACATTCTTACGTGAACGTCTCGATTGCCGGAGGCCCGCACTCCGTCCAACAAGGAGGCGAGCAACGAGTCGCGGTCCGTCGCCGTATAGCTACGCATTTGCCCGTCCAGATACTGTATCGTGAACAATTGAGGATTTGCGTTGTCGCGAATCAAGGCAAAAATGTCCGACAGCGGCCTCAGGGTGCAGATATTGTAAGTTTGGGGATCCCTTTCCAACAAGCACGTATCCGAGAGGCAGAGGGTACGCCTCTGCGGTTCCGAGTGCCTGCTTGAATTTTTCTGAACGGTAAATTCCGACACGCTCGTTATGTGTTCGTCCCCGCTAAATTTGCCCAATCTTTGAGTAATGAAATCGTCCAGCTTTATCGCTTCCTTCAGAACCTTTATGTTGATACCCAAATTGTTCAGGGCCGACTCCAAGAGCTTCTTCTTTATCTCCTCCATGTGTTGGGACGCGAACAGATGTAGGCGGCCGAAACCGCCGCACACGATAACAAATCCATTGGGATAATCTTTCATCGTGGCCAGCCCCTCGAAATCCTTGTAACAATAACTGGCCAGTACCATGTTGGTCGCAGGATCCAGCTGATCCAGGCTGTACGGCGTAACTTCCAATACGACCGGCAATCTCGTATCGGACCAATGGTGCTTATACGCCTGATACCGCTATTGGAATAACGTAAAGGTTCCGTGTAAATATAATATCGACGACGGGAGCCATGCTACGACGCTCGAGGTACGCCCTTCGGGCCGTAATACGACTATAATACTGTTCCATCAGACATCGCGATCTCGTAGGCTCGTAACGTTATACGTAGGTGTTGCGATCTACGGCGAGCATAGATCGTGGCCAGGCTCCGCGATTACTGCGCGAGCGTGGCCACATGGCGCTCGTGATAAGCGAATTCTCGTAATTCGATACCGAACGGACAAGGGTGGAGGGCAAACGCGAGCGTCGCAAAACTTACCAAAATCTCCTTCGGTTTTTCCGCAAATTGATTCCTGTACTTCAGTGCTTCCGTCAATAGGTGGACTTTGTATTCCGAACTAAATTTCATATTATCCACTTTGCGCTCCTTGCGCATCGTTATACTGAATTCGTGCGAACCCACCTGATTTCTATTAATGGGCTGCACGCTTATAAAGTCGGAGTATTCCCATTTATTGGTTACTTCTAAGGTACTAGGATTATACGTAGTTATGCCCATGGACCCGATGGAGAAGATACGCTTGTACCTAGAAGGCGTACACGTACGATTTAGTCGCATCTTTTATTCTGGACGCCGCAAAGGCGAAGCACGCGCGCGGCGTGTCTAAGAACGAAACGACGTCCATAGGCGCAATGAACGCGGGCTTAGGGCATGCGAGGCGGAAGAGGGCTGGTAGTAATTTTTAGCGCGACTTAATTTCCCAACGAGAATCAGTTCCGCAACGACTAGACGATAGCCCGTCGCTTTTCTTTCGGTAAAATCATCCTTGGCCATTAAGAGAGACGCCGTAGACCATCGACGGCGCGTACGTTTGGCGTAAAAACACGCGTGGCTCTTGGCGAAGAGGATCTAACGTCGACTCGCACGTCGATGCCGAGCGGGGAGCACGCCAAGTTGCGTTTCTTAGCCGCCGCCGCGTGCGACAATTTAGGAGCATCGTAAATGGATGGAGGAAGTTGAAAGGAGTAATTGCCCGAAGATTTGGAGGAAGCACAACGCCTAGAGACCGGTACGCGTGTTTCGCCAAGGGATCGACTTACTTCCCCTTCCAGGAGTGTTTGGTGACCAGGAAGCACGCCACGTCCTGGTTGTCCTTTATCGGCATCATTGTATCATGTCCCGACGAATCGGCCGACGAGCTACTTCGAAGAAGATCCGAAGAAAAGGGTGGATACTGGGTGTAAGGGTGATGCGGTGCAGCGGGAACATTCGCCTGCAAAAGAAAACGTAATATGCGCGTCACTTCTTCATAAACTCGAGGCAGCTCGGCGAAGCGATCTGGAGGAGCGTACTCTCTTGGCAAGTCCCGCGCTCAGAGGAGTATACCCGTGTAACCGTTTAATCGCGTCTCACTCGGCAAACGTCATTTTCGAAGCCTCGGCCAGGCTGGGAGCGGCCATCATGCTCGGGGGTGTTAACGAACAGCTGTTTCCAGATGTCGACACCGTCGGCGCGCTACGCATCGAAGAGTTCTTACTGTTTTGATTAGGCGCGCACGGACGTCGGCGGCGCTCGACGTTTGCCTTTGCCGTTCCCTCCTGTCCGTCCGATAGCGCGCAAGATTTTTCCGCGCGTTTCAAACGGGCGATTAGGCAGCGGGCAGATCGAAAGGTAAGGGCGGACCGTCGTTCGCACGTTCGCTATCGGTCATCGGTCAGCGGTTGTTGTCCGTCGGTCGACGACCGCCGACCGTATGTCCATTTTTTATCCTCGATTTATCGAGGGCCCGCGTATAATATACGCGAGAGTGTGTCTCTCGACGCGCAGAGAGGAGGGAGTAACCGATAAGAGCGTGAAACTCCTCTACGAGCTCATCGCTCGTCGGCGCCCCGGCCGAAACTAAAACCGATGCGCGATGCCGCTCTTCGCGTTGTTCTGAGGTTAGATCGAGATTTTGCGCCTACAGCAGTACGAGACGATACTCGTGGAGCACACTTCTCCCCAGGGCCACGCTTACCTTCCTCTTTTCCGCGCTGTCGCAGGAATAATGGCCGAGAGGGACGTAGGCAGCGAGAGCGACGAGGGAGAAGTCAGGTCCGATTACGGGGAGGACCTCGAAGAGGAACTGAGAGCGCTGCCGCATATTTCGAGGATCATAACCAAGTTGCGCGATCACGTCAAAAGGCAGCGAAAGAAAATTAGCAAGCTTAGAAATAAGTTAAGCGAACAGGTACGAGTCTTCTGAGATGCGTTTCTACCATCCGAGATTTCGCCGGATCTCGCACGACGAAAAAAACAAATGTAAACATCCTGCTCGCAGAAAAATCTGTTGGAACGCAAATCCGTCGTCGACTATGGCACTCAGACCGATCCACTGGAGCACGAGAGAAATTTGCGCGACGATCGAGACTGGGGCATCGAGGATGGCGGCGTATCTAATATAGTGGAACGAGTGAAGGAAGCTGCCGAAACGGCGCTTTTGCAGACCGGTTTTGTCTACGAGGAAACCTCGGGAATGTATTACGATTACGGTACCGGATATTACTACGACGCGGTATGTAATTATGCATCGCGCCGTTTGCCTTTGGCCGGTACATAATCCAACGAACCCACGATATCCCGCCGGGGATCATTTTCGAATTCCCAACGTTTGGAAAAAAACTTCAGAAACAAGGGCTCTATTACGACGGCAACTCCGGCACGTACTACTTTTACGACGAATCCAGCCAAACGTATCAATTTCATAGTCAGGCTCAAGTAGTCGCGAACAGAGCGATCGCGCACTCGGAAGAGAAGAAGGAGCGGAGGAGCGGAAAGGCGAATAAGGTTGGAAAAGACGTTTACCGCGGGGCAGATTCTTTGGTCCGCACTCGCGTCGTTCGGCGCGACAAGGCGAGTCACGTCTTAGAGAACGATACGTCCAACGGGACTTTTTTTCTTTCAGGTTTTGGATGAGATACATGAGTTAATAAGTGGCCTTTCGAATCTATCGATCGAACGATACAGACGGCAAGCCATAGGTAATTATATCGTAATTCCGATATGCACGCGTGTCTCTCTTGTAGGATGAGGCGAAAAAACGCAAACTTGATCGAAGGAAAGAGCATTCGGAGGGCGATGAACCCGAGGAAGGCGAATGTTCCGACAGCGATAACGGGAGCAGTTGTCGTGAAATTACTCCGGAATTGTGCGTTAGTAGCGAAAGCGATCGCGAGGACGAGAAAGGTGGATTTTTCAACATCCTTACTACGAAGAACGATCTCGGGCAGGGCCGACAGAAAGCGTAGCGCTCGAAGGGCGAAACTCAAGTCACTCTTTAATAAAATCCCGTAGGATTATTGGGGAAAAGGGGCCGGCGGTTGGGTCGGCCAATCGGCGGGTTTCGATTTTGCAGAGCTACCAAACCAGCGCTCCCACAAACGAGTATTCTATTTCAGATTTGGCAAAGATCTATCCACCTTGTATGAGGATCATCGTAAAGGAGACCAATTTGGCAAAGCTAAAAGCGGGCTCGCTGTTCCTCGTGGCGTACACGGGCGGGTCCATCGGTCGCGAGGGGGATCACTCGGTGCTTATACCCGACATAAACATCAGCAAGGTAAGGGATATCAAAGTGGATATCAAACTCGGCCGGCTAGTTTCCCATCTGCGCCTTCCCTTTCCCGACGAGCCAGCACCACGCCCGGTTTTTGTACGACGAGGAGAGGGGCCACTACCGGATCGTGGACTCTGGCTCGAGGAACGGTACTTTCCTCAATGGCAAGAGGCTGTCGGTAGCCAAGCAGGAATCCGAGCCGCACGAAGTGTCGCACGGCTCTGTCGTCCAGGTGGCCGGCACGAAATTACTTTGCCACGTTCACAACGGCAACGAAACTTGCGGCCACTGCGAGCCGGGGCTCGTACAGCAAACTCTGGCTCCGGACGAGAACAAGACGTCGAAGAAGGAGCTGCACAAGCAGGAACTAAGACGACTCAAGTACAAGTTTGGCGTTGAGAAGGACAATGTCGCCAGCGCGAGTCACGTGGCGTTTGGCTATCGCGACAGGGCGCAAAACAGAAGACAGTGCGTGGGCTCTCTGAATCACCACGCGAAAACTCAGCAAAGCTCGGTCGACACGTGAGTAAGCGACTCTTTCTTTGTCCCGATAGGTTTAGCTCGTGTTCTCCGTAACGAGCCAATTCTCGGTAACCGGCGCAAAGGTCGAGAGAGAGAGAGAGAGAGAAAGGGGAGGGGGCGATCGAGCTACCGTCAGAATGGAAACGAAGGTATTTTTGCAGATCGATAGCAAAGGACAACAGGGGCTTCAAGCTGCTGTCGAAAATGGGCTGGTCCGAGGGTCGTTCCCTGGGCAAGGACGGCGATGGGAGAACCGAGCCCGTGAGTTTTTCAATCCTTCACCCGATCACTTCCGTACGGTTATCGGCCACGAGCCTTTCGCGGGACAGGGAAGCCTTTCCCTCGTCTGGAAAGGGAAGCACAGCCCGAAGGGAGGAACGATCCTCGATCGCTCGTGGCTTCGTCAAAGCGAGTCCTCGAGCTTGCCGGGCGCGCATCTCGTTGCGTTCGAGATGTAGGGGAAAAGAGATGTAGCCGCGGCAGGATTCCGCGGCGAGCGTGGCCGTTGCGCGTCGCGGCGTCGAGGAGAAAATCGGGATGCCCCGGTCGAAGAGCGCTTTGGCCGAAAGAGGATCGAGCGATGGAGAGGCGGAATCGGAGAGACGTAGCCCGAGAGTTCTCGGATCTTCCCTCGGAGGATCGGCCGAGCGAGGATCTTTTCGACCAGTCGAAATCCGGGTTACCGGCTCGCGATGCCGCCGATACTGCCAATACCGGCAATGCCTATAATCACGGCGGGCCGCCAGAACGCGAAATAACGATTTACGTGACCGATTTCCGCGCAGCTGCCGATTACGAGAGGACTCGAAGCCGATCTTGGTCCATTCTTCTCGTCGTTCCCCCCGGCCGAGCGACGATTGCCTTCGCTCGGACTCGGGAGCAAAGGGAGCGTAATCACGATCGAAGCTCCGTGCGTCCTTTCGAGGAGCGCGGCCGTACGCGAAATTGCACGGTGCGCGGCTATACGGATCGGCACGTCCGCGAGTCAATCGGCGTAAACGTCGGCCGCTCGGTCCTTCGAGTCGCAACAATGTACGGCCAAGCCCCCACCCTTCGCCCTCGCCTGGCCCTGCCGCCTCGAGATACGGAAAGGCTCGCAGCCTCGGCGAGAGTCGTTTATTTCTTCGCCGAGGAAAGTCCGCCATGCGGAATACGGCGGGCCGGCGTCGAAAGGCGTCGGAGTAGGCGGAGTGCGGAGTGCGGAGTGCGTCAGGATCGGCCGAAGCGCGTATCGGGGCTATCGAGGGCGGCGGGCGCGGCGCGTAGAGTCGCATCGCGTCGGCGGCGGAAGGGCGGAAGAGCCGACGGAGCGTGGAATAGGCCTCGACGCGACGATCGAACGTGGAATGTCCGCCGGCGTCTGCCGATGGGCGGGGGCCGCTCGCCTCGCGCGCTCCTCGGCCCCTCTCGTCGCCTTTCAGCGCCCTGGAAATCCGCCCGAGCGGCGACGGCGCGGCCGGGACGTTCGCACGATAACGAGCGTAACTGCGCGAAGCGCGAGGGGAAAGGGAGCGGAAGGAGAGGGCTGCCGGCTATCGCGGCCTTACCGAATGTAAATTCATCGAAACCCGAAGGATCGTTTTGTCGAGACTCGTTCGAAAGCGCACGGCCGCCGCCGTCCTTCTCGGGAAGGGCTCCTTCGAACTCGTTTCGCGACCGATGCGGAGGGCGGTGTGTCGGCAGGGCCGAGGGGCGGGGGGCTACGCGTCTCGCCGGCAGCCCTATACCTCTACCTCCGCGCGTTGCCCGATTTTGGCCGATCGATCGCCGAGCGAATCCAGCGGTAATCTCTCCTTGGGCTCGATTCGGCGATGCCGATACTCGCGCGGGGATCTCTCGCGCGAGTGGAGGCGAGGCGGATTCGAGCGGAGCGGAAGGCCGGGGAATCGCGGTTTGGTTTACCGCACGGCTGCGATCGATCGAGAAGCTTCGCGGACGGCAGGATGGAGGAATGCGGAGCGCGTCGGTAAGGGCACGGCTGCAAAGCCGATGCGGTGTAAGCGGATCCCTCTCCTTCCTCGGTCGATCGGTCGCATCTCTCGGTAGCGCGGAGAGCGCCGAGCGTTTCGACTTTACATCGCGGTTGCGCCTTCTCGCGGCTTTACGGCTTTACGGCTTTCCGGCTTTCGGGCTTTACGACTTTACGCGTTTACGCCTTTAGGCTTTTACGCGCGGCCATTCGGTGCAGGGGGCAGGGCCGGGGGCAGGGCCGGGGTAGGCCCGCTCCGCTCGCCAAGGGCTGACCTATATCGTAAACGAGGGGGTGCGAGTATCCCGTTAACGGTTTACGGAAAAGCCCGTAAAGCGAACATTGTAAAGGTCTCGAATGCCGACGGCCGGTCTAATCCTCTCGGACACGATAAAACCGCGCCAAAGTGCCGCTCGTCTTGCCGCTCATCCGGCCGAGTGGCAGCCGTCGGTTAAAGGCGCCTTTGCGCGCACACGGATCTCGGAGGAGGAACGCGGCCGCGGGGCCTCCCCGTGCCGGAGGGTGGCGCTCGGAGGCGGAAAAGAGAGGAAAGGCGAGTCCGATTGCCTCGAGAAGGTCGATACTCGGAGCACGGGCCATCACCGGCGGCGTTACGAGGATCGCCTCCGCCGCTTAGCGCTCTCGAAGCGCATCTGGAAACTCCGCCGATCCCGTTTTATGGACTCGCTCGTATATCGCGCGTCCGTTTCGCCGCTGCAACGCGAACATCTCCGGCGGACCCTTTTACGATTCACGTCCATTTCCATATTGCGCCCGCACGCGCTCCGCGTCTCTCGGAGGAAAAATACGCCCCCCTCCCGATTAATGAGGCGCTAAATTATCCGAAGTAGTTCCATTAAACTTTCCGATGGATCGACCAGTCGCGATCTCTCCGAAGCGGCAGCTGCGGAGGGCCGGGCGCGCGGAGTGGCCGATCGAGGGTGGCGAGGGTGGCGGGGCTCGCGCCGAGCCCTGCATCGCCGCAGCGGCCGCCACTTCTCGTCCCGCTCCTTCTTCCTTCCCCTTCTTTACGCTTTCCGCTTCGGGCTACGTTCTTGCGCGCTTTCGCGCCGCAACGGGCCAAAGGCTTCCGAAACTTTGGCCGGCGATTCGATCGGTGCCCTGGGCCGAGTGGCATACTTCCGAGGGAAACCCGTGTTATCGGGTTGTCGCGGTCGGCAGGGTTGATTCGGCAGCGCCGTCGGTTCGGCGAGAGCCAGCGAGTTCTTGTCGCGGACGGCATTCTCCCGGGCGTACGTCCCGGTGCTGCCTCGAGACTACGCCGACTGTTTTGATTCCGCTCCTCTCGGAGGTCTGGAAAAAAAGGACCGAGAAACGAAGGTGGATCGTAGATCTTGACTCCCGCCTGCCTCCTCCAAAACCTGTTGCCGGCGCTCCGGTCCCGCTCCGTCGGCATTCTACCTTTTATTTGCCGTCGTGCCCTTTTCTTTGGGCGAAAGCAAAAATAGCGGGCAAGGAAAAAAGAAGAACGGCCGGGGAGCTCGCTCGCTCGCTTGCGTGCGTGCGTGCGTGCGTGCGTGCGTGCGTGCCTGCGTGCGTGCCTGCGTGCGTGCCTGCGTGCGTGCGTGGTCGCTCGGCGAGGATCGCGGAGGGCGACGGCGGGGCGGAGGAGGTGCGCGGCGAAGGGCGGGGGGGGGGGGAGGAGGGGTTATCGGGGCGGAGCGGAGCGGAAGTCGAGCAGAGAGGAGCGTACGAGCGCGCGGTCGTGCCGCGGGCGGTACGACGGGACGCAAGGTCGTTTCGATGTTACGCAATGCAGAAGTAGGGGAGAAGCGCGGGGATACGCCGAGAATCGGCGCGGCCTCCTCCGGGGAAGCGCCGAGGGAGAGCCATTGTCCGCGACGCGCGGGCCGATCTCCTGGCCTCGAAGCACTCCTCGGCACTCTCCGAGACGCTCCCAATCTTCAACGTCCTCCTCGTCCTCCGACACCCTGCGCAACCTGGCCCTGCCCGAGCGTTAGCGCAAACTCGCGCTAAAGGCGAAGCGTGCCCGAATCGAGAGCATCGGGAGCGAGGGGCGCGGAGGTTATCCCACGTCGGCGAGCAGAGCGGAGGCTCGGTTGTCTCTTTGGACCGGGAATCGCGGTGAACTTGGCGGCGTACCCTCGAAGAAAGTCCTCCCTTCGAACGTTCGCGACGGCAGGTGCGTCGAATGCGGAAGTAAGGAGCGCGCGGGGAGCGCGTCTCCGCTGCCTCGGGGGCGCTGCGGCGCACGGCTTTTGTTGGCCGACGCGATCGACGAACCTTTATCGGCCACGCTTTATTCGCACGCGTCCCCTTTACCCGCTCAACGCCGATCATCGCTCTCCCCGATCACGCTCGATTCTTCGCCCCCTTTGCCACCGATCGATGGATCGCCAGGAGCGATCGCTCCGATAGGTGGAACCGCAAAAAACCGAATCCTTTTCCTCGCGAACGTGCATCATCGGCCGCGCCGGAGGTTCGCCGCGGCAGGGACGAGATTTCTTGCTTGGCGCGTTGTCGGCTGGAGGGGCAGAGGGACAGCGCGAGTGAGAGAGAGAGAGAGAGAGAGAGAGGGGGGGGGGCGAGAGCGAACGGAAGGGAAGGACGGCGTCAGTATGGAGAACTCTGAGAGTGAATGGAGAACGCGTAGGATTGATGGTAGGCCGGGGACGGAGGCGACTGCGGCGGCGGCGGCGGCGGCGGCGGCGGCGGCGGAGCGCGGGCGAGGGTGGGCGGGAGATGGGGGGAGGAGAGGAGAAGGGGAGGAGGAGGAGGGGGTGGCGAATCGACGCAGACGGAAGGAAAGGAAGAGGGGGTGGGCGGAAAAAGCGAAAGAGAGGAGAAGTTGCAGCGGCGCGTTTCGAAAGGGGGTGCGGGAGGCAACAGGTGGGAATCCACGGTCACAAATAAATCCAACACAAACATTCCTACCGTCTAGACGCCGATCCGCTGACTAACCATGGTTACCAGATTACCGTCTCCCTGCCCGGGCCTCCCCCGGCGGCCCCCGGCGGCCCTCGCGGCGGCCCTCGCGGCGGTCTTCTCCGGTCGAGCGCATCGGCCGGCCGCCGTGGCCGAGGAGGTTGAGAGGGTTGAGAGGTTGGCCGGATCGAGGAAGGAGCCGTCGTAGGAGAGAAAGGGCCGAGGGGGTAGGGTGGGTGGGTGGGTGGGGGGGGGGGGGGCAGGAGCGGAGAGTCCGGTCCGTATCGCGCATCGCGCAGGTGTCGTCGTCGTCGAGCGCGCTCTCGAGCGTAAATGCGCCGCGCGAGGATCGGCATGCGGGCCAGCGCCCTCCGCCCCGAGGAGGCCCCGAGGAGGCCCCGGACGACGTATCGGCCTCTTCGCCGCCAAACGCTTTCCTCTCTCGCGTAGCCGCATACCGCGCGCCGCCTCGCGATGCGGGGACGCGCACCGCGGCCGCCGCGGGCCCTCTCGCTAGACGCCTCCGCGGTCTCCTCGTCGCGGCCGATCGGCCCTTCCGCGCCGCGGGCGCGTTGCTCGAAGGACGAAGGAGGCAGGGCGAAGGACGAGGCAAGACGGCGGCGCGGCGGCGCGGCGGCGCGGCCCGACCGACCGTCTGGCCGGAGGGCGAGGGCGAGGGCGGGGCGGGCGGGGCCGGCGGCAGAGACGAACGAAATTAACCGAGGCTCAGCCAGGAGGAACCGGACGCGAGCGCATAATGCTATGCACACAGGATTGGCGCACACGCGCGCGCTCGGGCCGCTCGTCCGAGCGTACGTGCGCCCACGCGCGTACCCGGCCGTGTGTACGTTGCCGCCGCGCCGGCCGACGTTCCTGTCCGTAACGTTGCCCGACTAGGAATATAATACAATCCCGGCAGGAGCGGTCGATCGGTCTAGACGAGCTGCGCGCGTATGCGAGCGCAACGCGATCGGCCTGCCTCGCGGTGTACAAATATCAACAACCGGAGGTCTATTAATTACGAGCGGCGTCGGCGTATCGACGAGCGGCTATCGGCCGCTCCGCGCCGACCGATATAAGCCAGCCAGACGAACGACGACCTGCCCGCCGACGTCGACGCCGAGGCCAGAGCCGAGGACCGCGTCGGAGCGAGTCCTTTCTTCGCGCCGCTCTTTGCTCGCCCCTCGCCCCTCGCCCCTCGCCCCTCGCCCCTCGACCTTTCCTTCCGTCCGATGCACGGGCCCCGGCAAACGCTCCTTCGAGCTCGCGTCTGCCGACGAGCGTCCCCGACGAAGATGCTCGGCCGCGCGATTCCGCGAAAGGAACGGAACTCGAATTTCCGCGTAACGAATTCGCGAGGAGAGAGAGAGAGAGAGAGAGAGAGAGAGAGAGAGCCGTGGGCAATTTGGAGAAGGAGCCGCCTCGACGCGAAGCGTCCCTCGGCACGGCCGCGCGCGCCAGATTGCGATCGGGAATAATCGGGCGTAAAGTAAAAACCGTCCGACCCCGTTTGTCTTGACGATTATTCCCGGGCAGCGCGTCGTTGACCCGTCCCGTCTGGTCTCGCGTCGTCGGTGTTGGGCCTCTCGTAGAGCCGTCGACACACGAGGCCGCACACACGAGGCGCGACGCGCTCGTCCTATCGCCGGCGCGTCGCCACGTCGCCTCGCCTCGCCTCGCCTCGCCTCGCCTCGCCGGACGACTGCCGTCTGGGTAAACACACGGACGTACCGAGCGGAGTACCTAGCGGGGCTTACCCGGCACCTAGGGACATCCATCATAGGATTATCGCGCGACCACGACTACGAGCGGCGGGCGCGCACGTCGGCTCTCGCCTACGAACTTCGATCCGCGCTTCCGCCTCGATGCGCTACGTTCGATCGAGCCCGAACTCGGATGCGACGCGCGCGCGCGCGCGCGCCTCGAGGATCCTTCGCTCTCGGAGTCGAGGTCCCTTCGAGAGGCGCGCGCGAGCTCGACGAAGAGCGTTCGAGGGAAAAACTGCTCCTTCGCGGGTCGGTCGCGCGCGAGCCTGCTTCCGAGAGCGAGAGAAGGAGAATACCGCTTTTCCGCCCGTTCGACCGCTCTCGATGCTCGCCCTCGCGGCACCGCCTCTAATGGAATGCGCAAAAATAAACGCTCCGTACGTCGAGTAGCGCTCGATGGTAATCGCGTACGCTACGCTTCTGGCGCCACGCACGGAATTAGCGATTGCCGCACTTCCCCCCTTAATAAGCGCTCCGCGAGAATTTATTCTGGGATCGCGCGTCAAATCTCTTCGCAGCACGGACGTCCTTTACCACCGACGTTCGTGCCTCCGATCTCTCTCGGATCTTCGGCCCCCCTTCGCGCGCTAAGCCGTGGGAAAAGACGCGGCAGGTCTTTCCATTCCTGCGAGAGCCTCGATCGCAGCGGCCGCCGGCGGCACTCGGAGACGTGCTCGCGCGCTCCTCCTCCTCGTTTCCTCGATAGCTTTTGCGCGAGGCCAGGGAAATCCAATTTTGCGCGAGCGCCACTGCCCTTGAGACTCGAGACTCGGATTTTTACCTTTCCATTCGACTCGCGTCCATTTTTCTGCTCGTCTCGCCGATGATTCTGGAAGGCCGCGCGTATATTCCAACCGCGCAGACGAGCCCGTGTGTCGGCCGGCGTGTGCGTTCGACGGTACCTGCATCTTGGTCCCTCTAGTTTAGTTTGGCGAGCCGGGAGTCTATAGACGACCATTGGCTAATTAATCCTCTGCAAACATGCGACGATGGTGGCGGCGGCGGCGGCGGCGGCGTGGGTGAGGCGGGCGCGGGGAATGGAGGAGCCGTAGACAGCGCCGGTTATGCTGGAAACGTTTCTCGAAGGAGATCGCCGTACGTCCTCCGGGATCGTGCGACGATTCGACGGCTCTCATTGGCGAGTAAACGCTTCCGCGATTCCTCCCGTTTCCGGCGCTCTCAAGCGAGCCCCCAGGCAGGGGCCGGAAAGTTTGCGAGGAATTTGCGGAAGAGCGGAATGGTTTCCGGCAAGGAGGCCGTGGGCTACTTTAATCGGCGCCGATTCGGTGGAGAATTTGGCGGGCAATTTGGTCGGGAGGAGAGTAGCCGGAAGCCGGCGAGGAGCGAGAGGCTGGAAGGTGGCGGTGGTGGTGGTTTGACCTGGAAGGCGCTGTCGGGGGGCGGGGGCAGGCTCGAAGGTTCGAGTCGTGAGGCGGCCGGGGGTGGGGCTGGGAGCGGTCGGGGCGGGCAGGGCGCGGGGGGAGGGCCTGGCCTGCCGGAGGTCCGCTCGGCGGGCTCGGCGAAGGGCGGCAGCCGCAGCGCCTCGGCGGGTGGAAGTGGGCCGAGGGTGGCGGCGGTAGACGCATCGGCGACTGGTCGCAAACGAGCAAAGTTTCGCACCCAATATGCCGTCCGCGCGCTCCCGAGGCCACATTCAACCTGTCAAGGTGCGGCGCACGTGCTCGCGCTCGCGCTTGTCCGCCTCGGCTACCGGTGTGTGCCAGACGGACAAACCGGGACAAACTTTCGAACTGGCACAGACCGTCTGGCACCCACCACCCTCGGAGAAGCCGCCAATTTCCTTTACCTTGTTCTGCCTCGGCACCGTTTTATCTCGATGTCGGCGGCCCGACCGCTATCGAGCGTCGCGCGCGCCGCGCCGCCTTCCGGAACCGCAGATTTCCTTCCTCGGTAGGCCATTGGGAAAGTTCGGAGTCCCAGTCGCGCGTCTCTGCCCCTCGCCCTCGCCCTCGCCCTCGCCCGCGCCCTCGCCCTCGCCCTCGCCCTCGCCCTCATCCTCGCTCTCGCCCTCCCTCGAGCGGCCCTTCCTCCCGTTTATCGCGCGCCGGCCAGCCGCCCGGAACTCGATACCTCGCGCGCAAGGGCGCATCGGGCGTGCCTGGACGGCGGAGGCTGGCGGAGAAGGGAAGAGCCGGTCGTTTATCCGCTCGCATTTTTCATCCTTCCAACCGCGTCGTCCGACGTCGAGATCGAGATCGAGATCGAGAAGGGAGAGGAGAGAGCGACGAGCGGTCGGCCGATCGAATGGGCATCGCACGAGGCGCGTCTCGGCCGAAGCGAGCCATTCCTATTCCGCGGAGCTTCCCTCCGGAGGACCTTGGAGCGGGGAAGGATGCGCGCTACCTGGCCGCGGTCAGTGGGTTCCGCTCGCGGGCCGACCATCGTCGCCGCCGAAAATATCCTGCGGCCGGCGCTTTCCGCTCCTTTACGGGCCGTCCGCGCGGCCGCCTTAAATCCGTTCTCGATAAATAATCCGGGCGTGAACTCGCTCTTGGAGCATCCGCCGGTCGGGCGTATCGCGGTCGCGACGAGTTTAGACCTCGACGGTCGATGGCCCTATTCGCGGGATATAATCGGATCGCATCGGGAAAGCGATCGACACCTCGGCGAATTCACCATCGGCGAGAGCAGAGCGAGAGCAGAAGCCCTTCCGCATCCGCGCGCCTTCCAGCTCTGCTCGGTCGCGGATCCCGGAAACCCCCCGCCCCGCCCTCCGCGCTCGGATCAGCTTTGCCTCGGGCGCGAGAGGTCTGCGAGATGTCGAGGAAGGAGGAGGAAAGGGGCGCGTCGGTCGGGAGAGACGCGAGCGGTCCGGACAGGCCAGGCGGGGCCCTCGCGATCGAGCCTCTTCCGAGCCGTCGCTCACGCCTCGCGCCTCGCGCCTCGCGAGCTCCGATCGGCCGAGCCAGGACTCTGCCCTCGGCCCTCCTCCTCCAAGTCCCCCGGCGGTTCCTTCGGGACGCTCCGCGCTCCTTTTCGGATTTAGCCCGCATATACGAGGCTCCCGTTCCTCCGCCTCCGTCTTCGCCCTTCTTTCCCCCCTTTTCTCCCTTTTTCTCCCTTTCTCTCCCTTTATCTCCCTTTTTTCCTACCACCGCACACCCACGCTTCCTCCTCCTGCTCTCGACGACGTTTTAGCGCCGCCACGAGATCCGACGCAAATTCGGTGCCTGGCAACCGCGCGAGGAGGCGAACGTTCACCAATTTTCTTACGTAATGCTCAACCGACGGAAAGAAGTCGTCGTCGTCGTCGTCGTCGTCGTTGCATCTCCTCGAGCCTTTCATTCGGAATGCTTTAAAACGCGCCGACGGCCACTTGGCTCGAACATTCTTTTCGCGGCAGCCTACCGGCCAAACTTATTTTCGACTTTACCTCTTTCGCATCCGGTCCCCCTCGTCTCGCTCCTCTCTCTTCCTCATCTGCCGGAGCGCGCCGTGTATACGTCGGGCATACGCCGGGGAAAGACACTTGGCCCACATTCGGCCTGAAAACTATTCGTCCTATTGCGCAATTTGCGCCTCTCGGGGAGCCGAGAGCGAGGCACGCTTCGAGCGGGCAAGCCGAAAGACGACGCGGCTCGAACGCTCGAGAAGAGACGCGGGCGTTTTCTCGGACGGAGCGCGAGTCCGCTCCGCGCTTCTCGCCGAACGCGCGCGGAGAACGCTGCCGAAGGAAAAGGCCGGCGCGTCGAGGAGAAGAGGGAAAGGGCGCGCGGAGGGCCGGGCTGGTTCGCGAAGCGTACGCTCGACTGGCCTCCCTGCCCGGCTCTTTGGCGCTTCCCTTCCCTCGCTTTCGTCTCCTTTCTCGCGAGACAAGTAAGTCGAGTGTCGCGGCAGCGTTGGATGGGGGCCTCATTTACGGCCGAGACGGGACGCGCGGCACTTGGCCCAAATACGCTCGAGAGACGCGCCGCTCGATCCCCCCTCCCGCCCTTTCCGCCACCCTTCGGCCGCCTCGAAACCACCCCGCCGAGCCTCCCTTCCGATGCAATCGCCGCGGCCGCCTCTCCTTCCTTCCTTCCTTCCTTCCGTCCTTCCGTCCTTCCGTCCCTCCTTCCCTCCTTCCCTCCTTCCCTCCTTCCTTCCGAGAGCCTGGCCGCGCGCTCGTTCGGCCCTCCTTTCGAAAGAAAGCCTTCGAGCCAAGGCGGGGAATAGCTGCCTCCCGAGCGGAACTATCGGGGAGCTTTCCGGTCCGCTCCCAATCACATTCCGGCCTCGGACGCGCTAGCTACGCGTAGCCGCGTTTCCCTTGGAAAAAGCTCGTTCACGCCTCCCCTTTCGATTGTCTTCGCAGGTGCCCCTTACGAGCAATCACAGTAAAGTCGGGCTTGGAGCGACCGAGGCGGAATTTCCGAGCGTGGAGCTGGACTCGAGCGCGGAGAAGAAGCAGGCACTCTGGCGGAAAACTCAACGACGTTACAACGAGATCGCCAACTGAGCCCACGCTCTCGATGGCCGTCATCGCGCTCCCTCCGAGTGGCCCTTCGACGCGCGCCATTCGCCCGCGCCTTTCGCAAGGTGCGCGACCACTCTCGAGAGCCCCGCGACGCGCCACCCGAAGACGCGCCTCGTGTCTCCGCGCGAAAAGAGTCGGCGCGACGCCCTCGAAGTTTGCGCCGAGCACGCCAAACGATCGTGCGACGCGTCGATCGACCCTGCGAAACTACGCTATTTATAGGGAGGAAATAAAGAAAAAGCAAAGCAGCGTGTTTGGCTCTTTTACGCTTCAACCGGACCGGCCTTTCTCATCGACCCTCCCAAAGTTCACCTCGGAGAACGATCGACCCACTCGTCTCCCTTCCGCCAGCCTACCCGCCAACCTCTCGGGAATGCGCCGCTGGATTTGTCGATGATACCAGCGCCTGGCGCGGTGTCGTCGGTGGCCCATCGCGGCCTTGGAGCGGCCTGCTCGAGCGGCTCGATCGGCGAGGCAGCCCGAGGATCGGATGGCAGCGTCGGAGGTGAGGCGCGACGGAGTCTTCGCGAGCGCCCGAGGCTCGAAGGCGCGCCGCGGCCAAGGGCGAGGGGCGGAATTGGGTGCCGAGAGGGGCCGGAAGCGGAGCCGCGCGTTGCTCGATCCGAGACGCGCGTTCGGATTCCCTCTAGGCCCTGCGAGCGCCACGGTGATATTTATAAAACGAGCTTCGTGGTGCGACGACCCTACCACCGGCGGCATCGAGTGCGGCGAGTTTGAGTCGAAGGAAAGCACTCCTTCGCCGTGGGCGCGGTTTTCGCAACGATCTCGCACCGCTTTCCCGCTCCCGGAAGGCCTCCTCGCACCCTCAAGCTCGCACAGGAGCTCGAGCGCCTCGGTTGCCCCCGTCGATCCTCCGCGTCCACCAACCCTTCTTGGCTCGACCGCGCCGCGTTAGCCGCGACTCCGCTGGCCCTCGCTCCGGAATCACTTCGATGCGCCGCGCTCCTTACATCTCCTCGAGTCTCAGCCCCGAGAGCGCCTCCTCTCGCGCTCCGTCCAGGCGCCCCCTTCGACCCTTGGCCGGGCCTTCCCGCTCGCGCCACCAGGACACGAGTATCGCGAGGCGTCGAGACGAGGATCGGAGTTGCGGGCAGCTCCGCCACGAGGTGAGCGCGTCGGAGGCTTCCTTCCGGCCGGCCGAGACTCCTCCGCGAGACCGTCGAGCCGAGAATCGGGGACGCGAAGGGCTCTCCCGCATTCCCAAAGCCGCAGAACCGGCCGGAGGGCGACGAGAGGCGCAACCCAAAGGTCTGGCTCGCCACTGCTCGCCGGGAGGCTGTCGAGAGGGGAAAGGGGAAGGGGAAGGGGAAGGTGCAGGGGGGGTGGGGTGGAGGGTAGCGCCGGTTCGGGACACGGCGAGAGCGGGAGAAGGAGGGAGGCGGAGAGAGGCGCGATAAAACGATATTTCGGTTCCCGGCGGAGGCCGAAGAAAGGGAGAGGAAGGAATCCTCGAAAACGTCGTCGAGCAATTTCCAGTCGCGCCGCCCTCCCCGCCCGCGAGTTCCACCGCGACTCCTGGCCCTGGCGCGGGCCCGGGCCTCCCCCTGCCCCGCCGCGCGGAGCCGCGATAAAAAGTCGATTTTATACCGATGGGTACCTGGGGCTAATAGCGTCCGCCCGCCGGACGCCAGGCCGCTCGCGGGGTTTCGGATTATTTTCGGCTCGCTCCTTCGCGAACTTTATGGCTCTCGCGAGAATGGCCTCGCGGCCGGGCAGGGCTGGGGGCGGAGGGCCGGAAGGGGATACGCATCCCGAGAGGGATCGCGGGGCGAAGGAAACCTTCGCGAAGGACCGACCCTCGGGCCGCTTCCTCGAGAGCGCGCCTCATCCTCCCGCGTCCTCCCATCGGCCCGCGGCCGAGCGCTCGCGCACGCGCGATCCTCCGGTCGAGTCGGTCGAGTCGGTCGAGCCGAGTCGGAAGGATCGCGGCTCAAAGTCTCCGGAATGGCGCGGCTCCGCGACTTTGCGGTCGCAACCGGAGACGGGCCTGGCGCGCGAAACGACGAGCCTTGCGGAGCGCTTCGCGATTTCTCCGGTTCAAGGAGGGAGGGAGAGGAGAAGAGAGGGAGAGGAGGCAGGGAGGAAAACGAGGTGCGCGAGAGACGTAGACCCGCGACGGGTACTCGAATCGCATGGCAACGGCGCTCGCTCTTCTCGCTCTTCTCCCTCCCTCCCTCGGTTCCCCGGATCCCCGACTCCCGGGCTGGCCCGGTCCCCTTTCGTCCCCTGCTCCTTTAATCCGCTCTTCTCGCGCCCCCTTTAATCCTCCCCTCGCGGGCCTCCGAGGGTCTCGCCTCGCGGAGGCCGCGCGACGCTGATGCGCGAGCATTAAAGCCGAGCCGGTCGAGGTTGAGTCCCTCGGCAGCGAGGAGGAGCCATCCGGAGCGGGCCGGTCTCGGCGAGCCTTCGAGGGCTCTCGGCTACGACGCTCCTCGGGCCTCGAGGCCCAGCCGGAGGAGGGCCGGGGGACGAGTGGGGAAGAGGCGAGGAGGAGGGAAAGAGATTCCAGGAGCGGGGCTGGTCCGGTGAGAAACGCCCTCGGGTCGAGACCGCTCGCGCATCCTTCCTCGCGCCGCGCCTCGGTTCCCTTCCGCGCCCGGAAATGCATCATTGAAATGCGAGGAGAGTCCGGTAAATAAGCGCGCTAATTATTTCCAGCCTCGCCAATTTCCGGCCTTCCCGCGCGTACGCCCCGCTCCTTCCGTCCGCCGGCGCTTCCTTCTTCTTCTCGCTCCTCGCTCCTTCGTCCGCGCGTCCGCGCGTCCGTCGGACCGGAAGCGACGAAGGGGAAAGGGGGGGGGGCCGAGGGGCAAAATCGAGGGGGGAAGAAGCGGCGGAAGGGACCTTGGCCCGGCCGCTTCCGGCAGAGCGGAGCCGCGGCCAGCGAGGCCCCGCGAGGAATGGCGTTTGCGCTCGCTTTTTCCGCCTCCTCCGGTCGCCGATCTCGAGGCTCGGGTCGGGCGCGGACGCCGGCGGCAGTCGCGGGTGCGCGTTCCCGCGCGCCGAGGGCGGCCCGGCGGATGCGGCAAGAAAGGAGCCTCCTTTGTCCCCGTCGGCCGTTTTTCGGCCCCCTCGCTCCCGCGGCGCTCGAGGAAAGACGGAGAATCGCCCCGCCTACCCTTTTTCCGCCGCTTTCCCGAAACACCCCCGACGCGCTCGCCCGCCGGCCCCGCGGCCCGATTTGTATTCGGGGCTTCTCTCCTTCCTCGAGGAGCGCCTTCTGCGACTGACGTTGCCGGGATTCCTCCTTGCCACCGCCGCCCCTTCGCCGCCGCTCGCCGACGATCGATGCGTTACTTTTTGCTTCCCGCGCGACCATTAGTAGGATCTCGACCCTCTTCCAGGCCGCCTTCCCCTCCTTCCGCTGGCCCGCGCGGGGCGAAAGCGTGAAAGGCCGGGGCGTCGAGGAAAAGCGGGGCCCGAGCCTCGGAGCGAGCCGCGTCGGCGAGTCCGCCAGACCGCGGAGCTGGAGGACGCGCGAGATCGGATCTCTCTTTGGCTCGCAGCCCGGACCGCTCGGGCGGGAGGCCGGGGAGAGGAGAAGCTCCGGCGGAGGGGCGGGGGAGAGGTCGGTAGGGTCTACGGGCCTAAAAGTAGGTTAGCGGCCGTGGTCGAGCGGTCGAAAGGAGGACGCGGGCGGACGACCCTCTCTCTCTCTCTCTCTCTCGTCCATAGGACCAGCGGCGCACCTACGAAAGGGCCGCCCAATCTACGACAAGTGGTTCTTCCTGTTTTGCGCTCGGCCCCCCGATCGATCCTCCTCGAGCGTGGCCAGCCTGCCTCGGAGCCCGGCGCGCGCGGGCATCGATCGTCGATCGGTCGTCTCCGAAGGGTGCGGCGGCGCGCGAGGGGAGGCCGAAAGCCCGAAAGGCAGTCCCTCGCTTCCTCCTCGGCCGAAGCGGGCCGCCCGACTCGGCCCCCCCCCCCCCGAGAATGCCAGGCGCGCGCTATCGGCGCCATCGGCGGATCCCGATTCGAGTCGCGCGATAGTAATATCAGCCGCTCGCGTCTCCGCTGCCGGCCGAGAGACAAAACAAGCGGTCGTTCGGCCGACGCCGCCGATCGCCGGAAGCGATCCCATTACCTCGAGTGGCCGAGGAGCGCCTCTGGGAGGTGCCGACTCGGACGGCGTCACGCCCGGGGCTCGAGCCTCCGAGCTCGCCGAGGCTCCTCGCGCTCTTTCCTCGGATCGCCCTCTCGAGGAAGCGGGAGGCGAGAGCGCGCATCCACGTCGGTAGGACGTGCGCTCGTTCAGCGCCAAACTCGTGGGACGATCTCCGCTCCGGAGTATAAATAGAGCTGCCGCGGCGAACGAGCCCGGTTCCCGGAAGTCGGATGACGGGCCGCGCCGACCGATCTTGGGCCCGATCTCCGGGGAGGAAAGCAAGGCTGCGCAACTCGGGGCTGGTCGGCAAACTCGGAGAGGCAAGGTGGAGAGAAAGGGCTCGAGAGGCGCGGTGGCGCCGGGGGCCGGGGCACCTCGAGCGCCTTGCAGGAGGCGAGAGGCGAAGCCCCTCGCTCCTCTTGGGCCTACCGACGGGGCTTGGGGGAGGTTGGAGAGGTGGGTGGGGTGGTGGGCCGAAGGAGGCGAGAGGAGGCCCCTCGGCGCTCGGACGCCTCGCTCTCCGGGGAAGTAGCCGCGGGCCGGTGGTCGCGCGGTAGGATGCAAATGCGAGCGCCGGCCCTCTCGAAGTCGACTCGCGCCGGAGACGTTGGCTCGGCTCGGCTCGGCTCGGCTCGGCTCGGCTCGGCTCGGCTCGGCTCGGCTCGGCTCGGCAGGTGGGAAGAGATCGTCGCTTCGTCAAAATGATACGTGCGCCGACCTTGCAATCTCGTCCGGCGCGGTAATCGTCGGCCGGTCATTATTGTCGCATTAACCTCGGCCGCGAAGTCCGTCGTCGGAGGGTACGTACGTCGGAGGGTGCCGGTCGAGGGGGAGGGGGGTGGGGGACGAGGAGAGACGCTCGAGAAGGCTTCGCGAGAGAGGGAGGCTGGCCGCTCGAAGCGCGAGGGGGCAGAGCTCCGGGGGGCCCCGAGGATCCTGGCGCGACGCGGGGCCGCCTTCGGATGCGTCTCGCGTATCGGCCCCGCACTTGTCGAGCCCCCCGAAGAGGCTCCCCGCTCGGCATCGAGCCGGTCGCGCTCGCCTACTCGCGGGGGCTGCGGAGGGAGCGGAGGAAGAGCGGAGGGTGTTCTTTGGGCAAGGTCCCTCGAGGGAGGCGCGGCGGCAGCCCTCTCGAGCGGGACTCGCATGCGAGGTGGGACGGAGCCCCTCGCGCGCTGCCCGATCGCGAGTTTGGCTCCGTCGGGCGCATCGAGTGTACTTCTCGTCCGGTCAGGGAGCGCGCCGACGGCGGGCAGCCCGTGCACCCCGTAGGCCAATCATTCCGTCTGAGTGGCAAATTGACCACTAGGGCGCTAAAAACCCGCGGGCAACCGGCGGCCAACGAGGGCGAAGGAGGAGGAGGAGAGAGAGAGAGAGAGAGAGCTCCATTGTCCCTCGACGGACCTTAGCCTTTTTCCTACCTTGCCGGGCTCCTCGAACGACGCTCCACTTCGCGGCTGGCCCCCGCCGGTGGTTTTCCGCAGAGCGAGCAGCGGAAAGGGGGAGGCGACCGCGACGACGGCCTGTCGGCGAAGTCGGCCCCTCTCGAAGCTCTCGAGGGAAGACTCCGCGCGCATCGACGATCCCCGAGGACGATTCGATTCGATCCGATCGTCCTTCGGACGCCTCACATCCCGCCGCACCGCTCGGAACCCACTCGGAACTCCTCCTTATCGCGGCAGCGCGCCTCCGCATCGTTATCGAAGGGAGCCTCGGTCAGATCCGACGGGATCGCGTGATTAATGGCCGGCGGGAGAGATAAAATGCGGGTAATCGAGGTCCAAAGTTGAGCGCGCGGCACACGGTGATGAATAGTCGTGTATCGTACCGTAATTTATGGCCGAGCAGCGCTATATCCGGATAATACGCGCGAGCGTTTAATAATGGACGGGAGCGGCCCGACTTTCTTTCGCCCTCCCCTCAGCCCTCCGCCCTCCCTTCGGACGAGCGGGCTATCGCGGCTCGCACCTCGGCTCCTCGGCTCCCAGGTTCCTCCTCGGTTTATCCAGATAACGCGCCGGCGGCCTCCCCGAGGCTCGATTCCGCACGCCTACCCGCCCGCGGGATTCCCGAGGCGCGCGTTCCTCGGAGTGGGACGCGCCTGCGAGAGTATGCGCGCATCGTTAGAGCCCGGTTGTCAGCTCGCGCGCCCGACGTGGATGGATGGCCTACGCGGCTCGGCCACCGACGAGCAGGGCCCCCCCCCCCTCCCCCCCCGACCAACAAGCCCTCGCGGCCCTCCTCGCGGCCCTCCTTCGACCCGCCAGGCCGCCCGAGCGCCGATGACCGGGCGCGCCTAACCTCCTCTCGGGCTGCTCGGGATACTCGCCCGCTCCCCTCCGAATTTCTGGCGGCAACGACGAGGACGTCGGCGCCGATGGCGAGCCGGAAGGCTCTGCCCTCCCCGAGGCCGGAGGAAGAGCGCGGCGCGGGCGTAGGCAGCGAGGTATCGAGAAGATCTAGGAGAGAGCGGGAAGGCGGTGCGCGATGCGCGCCGCAGGGGGCCGCCGAGTTCTCGGGGTGCTCCAAACGGGGCAGAAACAATGAGGTTCCGAAGGGTTGACTCGGCCGGGCCCGGGGGGATCAAAGGTTGAACGAAGGGCTGCGCGGTTTCAACAGCCTCAGCGAGTGGCTATTAGGCACCCCCGAGCCGAGCGAGAGCAATTTGCTATAATCATTACCATTCAGGATCTCCGAGCCGAGAGGGTCCGTCCGCCGTTTCTCCGCCCTCCCTCTCCCCCTCCCCCCTCTCTCCTTCTCTCTTTCTCTCTCACTCTCTCTCTCGACGAAGAAGTACCACGCGCTAGTAGGCTTCGCTCTCTTTCCCGTCCCGTCCCGTCGCCGCGCCGCGAGGAGTGGCCGCCCGCCTCTCCGCCTCGCCCCTGGCCGCCTCTCCTCGCGTCACTCGACGATCGTCGCGGGAGGCACTCGCACCTTTCGCCGGATCCGCGCTTCTTTTCGCGAGTCGGTCGCCCAAGGAGCGCCGGCGGATCAGCCGGGCTTCGTTACGGAGGGCCATCGCTCGCCCCGGGGCCGGCCATGCCCGTCGCGCTCTCCTTCCCCCTTATCCTCCGCCATCTCCCCCCTTTGCTTTGCCGGCACGCGAGGGCGAGGGCGAGGGCGAGGGCGAGGGCGCGAGCAGCTCGGGAGAATATCGCGAGAGGAAAGCCCGCGATAGGCGGGCTGCCACGCGCGCGATCGCGCCGTTTGCCGATCGGCTTTATCCGCGAGCTCAGTCCCTCTCGTCCCTTTTGGTCTCTCGCCGCTCTCCGCCGCTCTCCGCCGCCCTTCGCCGCCGACCCACGCGTTCTCTGGGCGACGCACGAGAGAGCGGCCGCTCTCGAATCCGCCTCCTACTCGAAGGGATATCGGAGGAACTCGAGCGAAAGCCCGGACACGACCTTTCGATCGAAGTGCGCCGAGAGAGTGAAAAGAGAGGAACGAGAGGCAAGAGAGGGTCGGCTCCGCCCCGAGCGGCGAGGAGGGCGGAAAGAGCGCGAGAGAGGGCTGGCGCGTAAGCGGGAAAAGCGGTGGGCAAAGCTCGGGGGACGATCGCTCGTGGCGAGGCGAGGTGCGCTCTCCCGGAGGTCGCTCGGGGGGGCCCGGAGGAGCCCGGAGGAGCCCGGAGGAGTAGGTGGATCGTCGTCGGGCCGGACGGGCCGGAGGCAGCGGCGCGCGCGAGGAGGCGTCGCGAGCGGGGAAGAGCGCGCTCGGGCCGGCCGAGGCGGTGCTTCGGTGGTGGCTTTGGCCTCGGGGCAGGGCTTCGGCCTCGCGCGGCCCCGCGCGCCGCCGAGAGGGGGTCGGAGCCGCAAAAGCAGTACCCTTTCGCTCGGGAATTCTCCAGCTTCCACCGCGCATCGGAAAGTCGACACCGCGGCAAAGCACCAGCAGCGGCTCCAGCGGAATAGGATCAAGCCGCAAAAGTTGGTCGCGGTGGGACGCTCGTGCGGCGAGTGGATCGAGCGAGAGTGAAAACCGAAGCTCGCGCCAAGAGGGTATCGGCTTTCCTCTCCGAGCCGCCGCCTCGGCCTTTCCTCCCGCCGGGGCTGCCGCCCCTGTCCCCCCCCCCCGGCCTCGCTTCCTCCGCGACCATCCGCGCGGCGCTCGTCGGCTCCCCGACTCTCGCGTCGATTCGAGCGGAGGACTCGGCCCCGGGGAGGCCTCGAAGGGAGGAGCGCTGCCGGACGCGTCCGAGCGGCTCCCAGGCGCGAACCTCGAACCTCGAATCTCCGAGCTCGAGATGCGGCGGGAAGAGCACCGCTCTCCGTCGCCCCCCTTCCAGCAGGCCGACGTGCCGACACGTCGCCGCGCTGGCATCCGGCAGGGGGGCAGGAGGAAGGGGCGCAGCTGCAGCTGCAGCGTACGCGCGCACGGTCCTCTCCCGTGTACCGGTTCGTGCGAGGGCGACGAAGTCTAGGCCGGCGCGTCGCCTAGACTCAGGGCGGCCGGAGTGGGAGCGGCGAGAGCGTGCCTGCCTGCTGCCCCTGCCCGACCGGCCGCGGGAAGCCGCGCGTTCTTACCGAACGCTTCCGTCGCGTAATCGCCCTTTCGGCGACGGCGGCGACACGGAGAGAGATAGAGAGGTTGGGGGGGGGGGGGGTTCGAGGCAAGGCCGTACTCGTGCACGCTCGAGGCCAGGACGGGGGTCCTTTCGATCTCGGTGGGTCCTCTCCGATATCGGAGCATCCGCCGCGATATCCTCCTCCCTCCTCCTCCTCCTCCTCCTCCTCCTTCTGCCGGACTGCCGCTTCCGCTAAATCCTCCGCGAGGATCCCGCCTGGGCCAGAGCCGGAACGGGCATCCGACGAGCGCCCCCGAGGGATGGAGGATCGTCGGCTGGTTCTTGCCCCCCCCCCTCCTCCGCCCCCTCGCCGTTCGAGGCTCGCCCCGCGCCGCTCCGCCAGACGCTCGTGGCACTGATCGATGCGCCGCGATGGGCGAGCGCGTACTCGCGAGCACCTTACCTCGCCCACGGACTTCCTCGAAGAGGCCGGCCCTGCCCCGAGCAGGTTGGCCGCCGATCGGCCAATTTCGGTCGCCGCGGCGCTCCGGCGACGAGAACGCGGCCGGCCCTTTCCTTCTCGTGCCGCCAACATCGAGAAGCGCTCGCGCCGGCCCATCGGAACCGGTAGGACGCCTTTCGTTTTATCCCGATGTCCCAAGGTCGACTCGAGAAAGAAACGGCCGCTTCCGAGCCGATCTCCGGCCGAGGAGCGAATTTCGGACGGTGCGTTTTCGGAGAGTGCGAGAGCGAGCGAGCCGGGGGACGACGGAGGGCGGCGCGCGGAAGGGCGAGGCGAGGTTGCAGCGGCGGTCTCTTATCGCGGCGGCGGCGGCGGCGGCGGCGGCCGAGCGTCCCGAGCCGAGGGCGAAGAACGGTTCGCCTCGCGGAGGGTGTAGCGGAAGCGGCAAGGCCGGCAGGAGGTGGAGGTGGAGGTGGAGGTGGAGGTGGAGGCGGGGTAGGGGGAGGGGGAGGGGGAGGGGGAGGGGCTGGCTCGGGAGACGGCGGAGCGTTGCGGGGATGCGCCGAAAGTAACGGTAGGTGGCTCCGCGGCAGAGATATCGTCACGTGCTCTCGGGAAGGGGCGAGGGGCGCGGGGCGCGGGGCGAGCGGACGGGGGCCGAGGGGCGAGCGGCGGCGCGCCGAGGGGTGCCGTCGCCGCCGCGGGCCGCGGTATAAAAGGCAGGCGCGGGACCGGTGCACCCGCCAATTACGATCGCACCTCGCTACCGGTACGAGGCGCATCCTCTCGCGTCCTCCGTCGGACGAAACCTCGGTTTCGGTGCGCGCCTCGCCGCACTCTCGTCCGAGTCGCTCCTCGCTCTCGCGACCCTCCGCGACCACCTTTTGCGCTCGGTCTCCGCCGCGACTCCTCCGAAACCCTTCCGAATCTCCTCCGAATCTCCTCCGAAACTCCTCCGAAACTCCTTCGAGATTCCTCCGGTTCCCGCCTCCCTCGGCGGGCCCCCGCATAATAAGCGGGTCAAAGTCCGCTCGATCGGCCTGCCCTTCCTTCCCTCTTCCCCCGCCCCGCCTGGCCGGCCGGCCGACCGACCGACCGGCCCTTTCTCCGGCACCGCGACATCGCGCGCGCGAGAGACCGAGAGAGGGCCGGAGGAGGGAGGCGATCAAATTTTCCCAGCCTCGTCGTTTCGACCGACTCGGGAAAGGGGAGAATTTCGAACGTCGATCACGTTTCCGCCTCCGTGGGCCGCGGGAGGGGCGGAGAGGTCGGGGGTAAAGGTCGAAATACGTTCGCGACCCATGATCGCCGCTATGGAAATCGAGAGACTCCGATGCCCGTCTCTTTTCTCCTGCGCTCGTCTTTGCGCTTTTCGCTCGGTCCCGAGACTTCGCGCGTCCAGCGACCAGCGGCTCGTTTCCCCGAAGGTCGAAATTTTGAGAGGAAAGGCGGACCGCCTCCGTGTTCGCCGGATAGTCCAAAGACGGGAGGAGGAGGAGGGCGGGAGGGAAGCGTAGGAGGAACTGGACGAGAGGACGAGAAAGTCGAGAGGCACGAGGCTGCAGCGGGGGCAGGGATAGAGCAGGGGAGTTGCGGGGATAGGGGGAGAGCGAGACCGAAAAAGCCGGCGGTAGCGGCAGAGAGGAAGGAGAGGAAGGAAAGGAAGGAGGAGAGGAAGGAGAGGAAGGAGGAGAAGGAGAGGTAAAAATAAGCGGCCGGATGCGCGCTCGTGGAAAGACACGAAGCTCGGACGCGGGACTCGGGGGTATCTCTGGCGGCACTCGGGAGGCCCGCGACTCGCGAACATGAGAGCTCGCGAGAGTGCCGGACGCGATCCGGCGCGCAGGTAGCTTCGAGGGATCGTCCTGGCGAGTAGGAGGTAGGCTCGCGCTTCCCTCGCCGTCGCCGCCTCCACCGGCTCCTCGACGCTCACCGTCCTTGCCATCGACATCCTCTCCGTCACTATCGCATTTAGCGCTATCGTCACTTCCACTGGCACAACCACCACCGGCTCCGCCACCGCCACCGCCACTACCACCACCACCGTCACCACCACCACCGTCACCACCACCACCACCACCACCACCACCACCACCACCACCACCACCACCACCACCAGCATCACCAGCACGATCGGCACCCCCATCACCACAGCAACCGCCAGCGGCATCGTAGGCCTTACCACCGCGATCCGTCGTCATTATTGTCGTCGTCGTCGTCGTCGTCGTCGTCGTCATCGTCGTCGCCGTCGTCGTCGTCGCTGTCGTCATCGTCGTCGTCGTCGTCGTCGTCGTCGTCGTCGTCATCCTCGCTGGCACTACCGGTAGAGTGGCGGTCGCGCGCTCGAAGGAAGAAAGTGGGGACGGAGGAGAGAGCGCGGCCGCGGGTGCGGGGCGCCTTTACGGAGCTTCGCTCGGGATACGGCAAAACGCTTCGCCTCGTGCTTCTGCTGCTGCTGCTGCTGCTGCTGCTGCTGCTGCTGCTGCCGTCGCCGTTGCCGCTGGCCGTCTATCGGCATCCGCCGGCTGGCCGCACCTCTCAGTCTGCCGGGTGGCCTCGCGCGCGCTTGGTTTCCACCGGTGAACGCGCGTCTCGCCAAAATACCGGCGGTGCTGGAGATCGCTGGACCGCGCCTATCCGACCGATTCGCCAAAATTGGACCGAACATCATCGAGGACTGTCCGTTCGAAAGATCCTCTGGCAGGTAGCTTCGCGAAGGACGAGGCCCGGCTCGTCCCGACGACTTCCCGCACCACCTCCTCCTGCTCCTCCTTCTCTCGATCTCGACTTTCCTCTCCCTACCGCCTTTCCTGCTCTCCGCTCTTTTTACTCTTCCGCCCTCCCCCGAGCCCCCAGCCCGCACTCTCTCTCCCTCTCTCGCGCGCGCTCTCTCTCTCTCTCTCTCTCTCTCTCTCTCTCTCTCTCTCTCTCTCTCTCTCTCCCTCCCTCTCCCTCTCTCCCTCTTCCTCTCCTCCACCCTCCGGCCCCCACCCAGGCCGCCGGCCACCGTCCGGCCCTCTCCCCGGCTCGCTGCCTCCCGAGACCGCGGTAGTTGTCACGAGTTCGCGCTCGACCTAGAAATCGCGCAGGAACGGGAGTACGTTGGTTCGATCGCAGCGAGCAAGACGCGTGGTCGCGCGCGATGCATCGGCAGTGTCGGGCCGGCCCGGCGAGGCGGCGAGTCAGCGGATGGATCGACTGACTCGGAGCGGAACTCGAAGCGGAGTGTCGGAGCCGCCGGAAGGGCAGCGCCGAGGAGGGCATCGCTCCTCGAATCCTCGAATCCTCGAAAGGGCGCCGCTCGTGCCGGCCAGGCCACAGGTGTTTGCATCGATCTCCCGCGCCACGAGGCCTCCTCCCGCGTGCGCCCCGCGACTCTTCGACTCTCTTCGACTCTCTTCGACTCTTCGACTCTTCGACTCTCCTTCGACCATCCGACTCTCCGATCGGCGGAGCTCGGCCGAGCGCGGCCCGCTCGCGGTTCTCGCGGTCGGCTTTCGCTCGATGTCTCTCGCCGAGAGCGCGCCCGACTCCCCTCGGGAATCCTCGAGGAGCGGCCTTCCGTGAAAGGTGGAAGGAGGCGGGAAAGAGGTCGGCGCGGAAAGGTGGACGAGGCCCGATGAGCGGACGATGAAGAGGGAACGCCGGGCCAGAAGGCAGGCCGGCCGCCGGTGGTAGGCCTCGGGAAGATGGAAGGCGCGCTTCGAGGGACGAGCGAGGAGCGAGAGCGAGGTACGTCTCCGGTCGACGGCGGCGGCTGCGGCTGCGGCAGTGGCGGCAGTGGCGGCAGTGGCGGCAGTGGCGGCGGTGGCGGCGGTGGCGGTTGCGGCCGCCTTTGCTGGTCGGCGGCGGGAAGGCGGAAGAGACTGCTCTCCCCCGCGACGCGCCGGGCCGGCAGAAGGTCTCGGGAGAAGGAGTTTCGTCCGAGCGATAAACGAAGTTTCCGAAGGGTATTCGGGAATTCGCGCCGATTAGAGAGAGGGGCGGGAGGGGGGTGGGTCGGGGAGGGAGGGAGGTCGAAAGCGAAAAGTGCGGAAGAGGGACACGGCCGGCGCGGCGTCTGCGTCTGCGTCTGCGGCTGCGGCTGCGGCTGAGGCTGCGGCTGAGGCCGAGGCCGAGGCTGAGGCTGCGGCCGAGGCTGAGGCCGAGGCGGCGGCAGGAGCGGGGAGGGCGGGGAGCGGGGAGCGGGCGTGGGGAGCGGCGTGGGGAGGGGCCGGGGGGGGTGGAGGGAGCGCGAAGAATCGGTCGCGGTCGAGCAAACGAGACGCGTAGCGCACGGCGTAGAACGAGCCCGCCGCTGTAAAAGTTAAATCGGGCCGTAGGACGAGAGCGCGTACGAGAGCGGAGAGCGTGCGCCGAGTGAGAGGGATAACAACGACGAGAGCGGCCTGCCACCGTCGCGGCCGGGCGCGGGATTTTTGGTGGCTCGAGCCTCGAGAGCAGGGCGCAGGCGAGAGCGAGGCGGACGCTGAAGCCGACGGGCGAGGACTCGGCCCGGCGGTGTTGGCCGTCGAGCGCGCGAGGACCGGCGCAGGAGGGCAGGCGGCCAGGCGGCCAGGAGGCCGGGAGGCCGGGAGGCCGCCGGGAGGCGGGAAGGCGGGAAGAGGAGAAGACGGGAAGAAGGCGCCAGGAGGAAAAGGGCCCCGCGAGAGCAAAGACTCGGGAGAGCGCGGGGCGAGCGGCGAGGCGGATGCGATGTGAAGAGGAGGCAGCGGCGGCAAGGGGAGGAGTGCCAGGACGAAGAGGGCACCGCGAGTCGAAGGCGGAAGCGGGGAGGAGCGGAGCGGAGGAGGAAGTCGACCGGAGGCGGGCAAAGGCGCCCCGCTCTCGAGGGGCTCCGCCCGAGATGAGGGCTCAGCGAGGGGGTAGCGCGCCGGCACCCCGACACCGCGGATACTTCCCGGTCCTGCTGCTCGGCCTCTTGCTCCAGACGCACTCGGCGACGGGTGAGTTTCGCTTCTCGTTTCTCTCGGAGGCGCGCCGTCGCGCCGTCGCACCGTCGCACCGTCGGCCTGTCCGCCAGCGAGCGCGCTCGAGCCGCCCCGGGCGGCCTCGGCCGACGGCTCGGGAAGGGCCGCTGGAGGGCCAGGCCGGCCTGACGGCGGGGAGGAATCGGGCCGGTCGGCGGGCTCCGTCGCGATGCTCGAGCCACGCCGGCCCGAAGGGTCCCCCCCCGCGAGTCGTCCATCCCCCGGCGCGACGCGCACGCCCCGATCCGAGGCCCTCTTCGGGGCGACGCGCCCGCTCGCTCGGCCCGCAGTCCTCCCCGAGGCCACCTCGCGTGGGCGCGCCGCGAGATTCCGCGGCTCGGCACCTCCGCGCGGGGGCAATACGCGTCGTCCGGCCGTGGCTCGTGCCACTTGGGAGGCCGGTTCCCGGACGACCAAAGTCCCGGCCCGACGGCGCCGCCTCCGCTTCCTCGGGTAAAGGCCCCTCTCGGCAGGGCGCCCCGTTCGAGCTGCGCGATTGGCGCGACGCGCCCGGAATCGCGATCGAGCCTTGTCCTCGATCGTTACGCAAGCGCCGATTATCGCCGGCCGAACGAGCAACGCTACCGGGGCCGCGGCTGCACCCAGCGCGCGACTCTCCATCGTCCTTTCCGCGAACGATGCTCGAGCGCGCGGCCCGTCTTTCCGCCCTCCCCCGCGCACCCCCGCCTCCTTCCTCGATCCCTCTACCGATGTATACCCGCGTACATTCCGCCCGCGGAAGGAGGGGCGAGCCAGAGTCGCGCGCGCGCGCGCGCGGGGGGGGGCGGGGGGGGGCGGGGGAGGGAGATCGGCTGGGTCTCGTCCGCGATCCGGCGGTAGACGGCTAGAGACGCGTGGGTACGCACCCGCCGAATGCCTCGGCGAGAGGAGGGCGAGGAGGGCGAGGAGGCTCGAGGAAGCGCGCGTAGCCACTCACCGGTAGCTGCTGGACGTTCGAGGGCCAGGGAGGAATTTAAAAGTCGATCGGCGGGCCGAGGCCTCGCGGCCATCGCTTCGGTCCCGGCGGGCCGCTCGCGGCGGAGGTGGCTGCCCGCGGGATTTCGAGCGTTCGAGCGCACCGGCTTTCCGCTCCGTTACCCGCTCCATCTCCCGATCTCTCGATCCTCGCTCCGCCGGAGCGCACGTGTGGGGCCGGCCGCAGCCACGCCGCCTCGGCCCCGAATCCTCTCCTCGTCCGCCATCCCCCGGTTCCTCGTCCGTTGGCCGCGCGGAAAGACGTCGGCGCAGAGGCGGCTCGCCGACCACTCGGGGAGGAGCGTCGTACGTCGATCGAGCGATTGGAAAGGCCGATCGACTTTGGCCCTTCGGCCGGATTCGAGGGATCGCCGAGTCCGCGGTCCCCGGCCCGAGCGGCGAGGGATGCCACTCGTGGCGGCGGCCGCGAGCGGGCCGTGGCCCGGCCGGGGGAGACGCGATTGCGGCCCAGGGGCCGCGGGAGGGGGGAGGGGCGACGTCGCGACGGCGGTGCCGGTGGTTGATGCGCCGGTGGTTGTTGTGGCGGTGGCCGTTGTTGCGGCGGCGCTGCCGCCGAGGCGAGGGAAGGGGCGGAGGGGGAGGGCCGGTCGGCGGGAGAGGGGGAGAAAGCCCGATGTAATGGAGGAACCAGTTTGTTGCGGGTCAGTGCTCCGCATCGGCGAGGAGAAGCTTCGGCGCGTAGACGCGCGGACGATGCCACCGGCGGCGGAGCAGGCGGCGGGGGGCGATGAGGCGGCGGGGAGGGGCGCGAGGGGCGCGAGGGGCGGGAGGGGCCGAGGAGGGGGGGGGCGGAACCCCGTGGCTCGGCGGTGCGGGCCGCGGGCCACGGGGCCCGGGCGGGGAGTGGGGGGCGAGCGCGGGGGGCGGAAGGGCCCCGGGAGCCTCGCGGCTCGTCCAGCTCGGCAGGGCGCGAGTGGCCACGGTGCGGACGCACGCTCGGCGCGGTCGCATCGCGATGGCGCCATCCTCGGAGCGGGAAACGCGATCGGGACGGCCGGACCTCGCGGGTGCGTCCGCTCCGGAGACCGCGTCGCCGGCGCCAACCTCCGGCCTCCTCCATCCGCTGGCCGCCCCTTCTGCCGCGAGAAGTGCAGGGGGAGGGAGGCAAGTCGGGCGAGCAGCTGGCGATAAAATCGGTGAGACCGGCAAGGCGACGGCGGCAGGTCAATCGCCGCCGACGAGGGGGGAGCGCGACCGAACCTCGGCTCGTTGCGGCGGCCGCGATCGCCTCGCCCTCGAAAAGCCCCCCGCCGCGATTCCGTTCACCGCGGAGACAGGCCGAGCACGCTAGGTCGACGGGGAGAGCGATCGTGGGAGAGAGGGAGACGTGGAAGGAGGAGGAGGAGGAGGAGGAGGAGGGGGGGGGGGAGGTGTTTTGAGGCAACGAAGCTCGCGCGGGAACTGGCGGATTCGCCCCCCGACAAGGATTCGGACCTTCGGGGAGAAGCGAGCCCTCTCTCGGGTCCTGCGCCCCCTCGGCAGCTCGCGAGCCGCGGACTCGAGAGCACGACCGTGCCCCCCCCGACGGACCGTCTTTTCGCGATTCACCCTCCCGCCGGCCGTCTCTCGCCTCTCGCACCCTCCCCCTGCCCCCGTCCCCGTCTCGCGACCGACCTTGCCCCTCCGCGAAGACCTTCCCGGCCTCCCATCTCGGTGCCCGCTCTTTTGCCTCCTCGAGTGCCGCCGCCGCCGCCGCCGCCGCCGCCGCGTGACTCATCCCCCGAGAAACGCCGTCGGTCCAGTTCACCCGGCGACGACGATCGATCGACTCTGCCCGAGTCGCGGGGCTCTCCAAGATCGCTCGATCCGGATCTCGATGGCGCGGAGAGCGGGTGGGACGCGGCCGAGGGGTTTTTGGATGACGTGGCCGCAGTAGGTAGGCGGGGGCGGGGGGCGGCCGCGGTTCGGTCGAGCCGCTGGCTCGAGGCTAGTCGAGGGAGACGAGCGTCCGCGGGGCCGCGATGACTAACCCAGCGGCTCCCCTCTGCGGGACGCACCCGTGGACGCCTTTTCCGTGCATCGGGGAGGCCTTTTAACGTCCTTCCCGCTCGAACGTCCACGGAGAGTCACGTGGCCGGCCGCCTCCGACCTCCTTAAAGCCACCTTAAAGCGGCAGCTTCGGTCCGTCGCGCGCCGCACGGAGCCTGCTCGCGGCTTACCGAGCTTCGAGAGTCGGCGCGCGCCTTCGCCTCCGAGGGCGCGAGCAAGTTCGCGCCCAGGGCCGAGGGCCGGTGGGTGCAGGGGCCGAGCTCGAAGCGGAAGGCGAATAAAAAGCGGGCCGGCGTCTCGCGGCGGTTGGTGGACCGCCAAAGGGACCGAGAGGGCCGGCTCCTCGCGGGGCCCCGAGTGTCGGCGAGTGGGCCCGACGAGGGTCGGAAGAGGGTCGGAAGAGGGTCGGGATTCGGGCCAAACGGCGGTCGTAGCCGCGTCCTAGACGCGCCGCGCTTCTGGCCATTAATCCCGCTGGTTTGCCGGTCTTTCCCTCTCGGCGCCTCTCCCGGAGCTCGAATCTCCCGCGGCGGGCGAGGCGCGCGACTCCTCGAGCCTTCTTGCCGTCGCCTATCGACGCCACTCGGCCCTCCCTCCCTCTTCCCTCTCGCGAAGCCCCGGCGGCCTGCGCGGAAGGCGCGAAAGGCGATCGGGATGGAGGCTCCACGAGGGGAATGCTCCGAGGCCGAGATCGGTCCTCGGGGCTCGGGGCTTGGGATCGGAAAGGGCGGAGAGGACGGAGGAGGGGGCGGGACGATGGCATTGTCGCGCGACGACCGATCGCGGCCTTCGCGCTCCTCTCAGCCGTCCCCGAGGAACCTCCGAGCTTTTTGCCATGCCGGGCAAAACCGCGTCGCAAACTTCCCCACCGATTCTCCGATCGCGATCGACGCTCGAGCTCGCGCCGATCTCCCTTCCATCGCCACTTCCGTGGGCCCGCGCGGCGCTCTCGCGAAGGCCGAGCGCGAGATAACGGCGCGTATCCGCTCGCGCGATCCTTCGGCCGGAGCCTGGGGCGTGGAGGAGCTGCCGGGCGTGCTCGTCGAGGGCCGCCGATCTACGCGGCGCGCCAAAGGAAACGTCGGCGCAGCCGCGCACCGTCTCCGTCGTGCGCGTCATTTCGCGCTCGTATAGCGCGCGACAGAGGATCGAATCTGGCTACCACGCTCGGCGAGGCCTTCTCCTCCGCCCCACGGCGCGTACCAGGAATCCCAGCGACCTCGCGCGGGCACGCCTCGCGATTATTACGCGCCGATCGGCACATCGCCCAAGGAGCTCGTCCAGCTCCGCGCCCTCCGCCCCTCTCCCCGCCGCCGCGGCCTTTCTGCCGGATCGGCTCGAGGGAGCCGGCGATGCGCGCGGCCGTTGACCCCCGGAAGGCGGGAAATCGGAAAATCCGAAAGGTGCGCCGGCCGGCGCCGGCCTCCTCGCCGCTCGGCCCGGCCGGACCTTCTCCTCGGCGAGGCCCGCGCCGCCGGGGGAGAGGCGAGCATTGGCGCTCGGAAGAACGTCAGCGTCCTCGTTTCCGCGCTGCACTTTGCGCCGCGGACGATCGTGGGCGCGCCCGCCTAGCTATCCCACTAGCTCGCGAGCGCGGGAACACAAACGTACGTGGAGTGCGAGGAAAACCGCCGCGGCGAAGGAGGGAGGGAGGGGAGAGGCGGCTCGCCTTCTCCGCGCCGGCCCCACAACTCGTACAGGGTTAACTACCGCGCACCGAGTCGCCGGCGGACCTTAAGGCTGCCAAAGTAGCCACGCGAAAGCACGGTTGGTCGAGCGCGTTGGATCTGGATGGCGGCCAAGCGCACCGAGGACGAGTCGCGGCCCGATGCTCGATGAAAAATCCTCGCCTCGAGGGATCTTCCCACCCTTCGAGCTCCCCTCGAAGGCGATCCTACCGTCCACCCTGGTCCCGCTCGCAGTCCCGCTCGCAGTCCCGCTCAGTGGCGAGCGGTGTCCCGAGGCCCTCGCCTCGAGCTTCCGGGAAAGGCGCCGATGGCGATCGGCCTACTCTCGTCGTCGCGATCGCGCCGCGAAGGGGGAAGGGGGGCGATGCTTCTCGCGGCCTCCCTTCCGCGGAGTGCGCAAAGAGAGGAAAAGGGACCTCGCTTCGTTCGACGCGGCGCAGGTAGCGTGGCCGGCGGAGTCACGCGATCGTGCCGCGTCGCCGGAGAGAGGCTCTTCCGACAAACTCTAAATCGAGGCGTACGCTGCACGCAGGCGGTATATGCTGGTCGTCCATCAGCAACGGCCGCTGCAAGGAACTGCTGTCGCAAGGGGTGACGAGGGAGGACTGTTGCGCCTCGAACGCGGCGGCCGCGACGGCCTACTCCGAGGAGGACCTCGACAGCGGCAGCCTCTTCTTCTGGCGGGTGCTCGGCGGCGGCGTGCAGTGTCGTCCCTGCAGAGGTAAGCTCGAAACACCCGCGAACCGGGAGGGGGGGGGGCGAGCAAGGTTCGTCCGTGGCAAATAAGGATTGGCGTGGTCGATCGGCGCAGAGAGCTGCACGGAGGTCCTGTGCGAGGAGGGTAAGAAGTGCGTGATCCGCCGAGGGAGGCCGAGGTGCGTCTGCAGCCCCGAGTGCAAAGCGCCCAGAGGCGGCGGTGGCGGCCCGGTCTGCGGGACGGACGGAAGGAGTTACAAAAACTTGTGCAGACTGAAAAAGCGCGCCTGCAAGAAGGGGAGCCGCGAACTCGCCGTCGCTTACAACGGCCACTGTCAAAGTGAGTACCTAGGCATAGAACCCCCGTCTCCCTTCCGTCCCCGTCGTCCCGTTCGTCCCTTCCGCCCCCCCCCCCCCACCCCACTCCACCCCGCGGCCCCTGCATCCCGAAGTTGGCCCGGAGCTGGCCCGGAGCTGGCCCGGAGTTGGCCAGAGCTGGCCCGAGGGGCCGCGGTACCGAGCTCCTTGCCTCGCCGACGGGCCTTTGCCGTCTGCACGACGCGCTCCGTACGCTCCACAGACGGCTACGCCCGCGTCCACGTCGGTGTCCGTATCCGCATCCACGTCTGCATCGTTCGACCGATCGGACCGATTGGTCGGATTGGCCCTAATTCGCGAGGCGCGTCCGGCGGAATGGCGATGCCGTGGCGAGGCGAGGCGGGACGAGGCGAGGCGAGGCTCGAGTGTGGCCGGGACCAGGGCCGGGGCTGGGGGGCGAGTCTCCCCCGGCCGTCGTCGTCGTCGTCGTCGTCGTCGTCGTCGTCGTCGGCACGGACGAAGGCGGAGACGAGGAGGAAGACGGCGACGGCTCGGGGCCGTGCGTAATAACGTGTAAAGTGTCGAGCAGGTTCGTGCGCACGGGTGAGGTGTGGCCAAGGCCGGAGCTGCCTGCTGGACCAGAACCTGAGTCCGCACTGCGTCAAGTGCGCCCGCAGGTGCCCCCAGGCGCCCCCGCACCATCGCATCGCCGGCGCGCGGCCAGTCTGCGGGGCCGACGGAAACACCTACAAGAGTGCCTGCCACCTGCGACTCGCCGCCTGCCGCGCGGGCCGCGCCATTCCCGTCGCCTATAAGGGCCACTGCAAACGTGAGTCTCTCTCTCTCTCTCTCTCTCTCTCTCTCTCTCATTCTCTCTCTCGCCCCCTCTCCTCCTCTCTCCCCCCTTGGTCGGCGAGGAACTCTCCGCGAGGTTTATCCTTTCCGATCGTCCACGTGCGCGCATCTTTCCGCCCGAGAGCTTCCACCCACGGCCCGTCCCCGTGCGCTCCTCGTCCTCCTTTCCGCATTCCCGCCATCCTGGTCATTCCACGGCTCTCGCCGGGCCAGCCCTCCCTCCCTTTCCGGCCGAATCGGATCCGGTCGAGGGCCTCCGCACGGCCGGCCACGCCGCTCGGCCGCCGCTCTCTTCGTCGAATGGCGCGACGAGTCGCCTCGTGGACTTTCTCGCTCGGCCGAGACTTCTGCCCCCCTTCCCCCCTCCCCCCCCCGTTCCTGCCCTCGGCCGCGGGAATCGCCTAAGAGAAGGCTCGCCGCTCGCTTCGCGCCTCGGAATGGTCCTCATTGTATTTAAATGGCGAGCCGGTGGAAGGCAGCGTCGTCGAGACTGGAAGACGACGTCTCCCCTCGTCGCGCTCGACCGCTCCGCGTCCCGCGCTTCCAGCTTTCCGAGACCCGACGCTTTCTCCGCGGAGCGCCGGCTTCGCCTCCGATCCACGCCCGCATCGGCGCGGCCTCCGCGCGTTCGGCGCTCCTTCCGTCCCGTCATCCTTGCCGGCACGGAGCTCGGATAGGAGGAGGAGGAGACGGGCATCGGCTCGGCGAACGTGAAAAGGGACGAAAGCGCGGACTCTGCCCGGCGTGAAAGTCTCCTGGCGCGGGTGGCCGCGGAAGGGCGTGTCCTTGCGACGTCCTTGCCCTCCGGTCGTTCACCGTCCGCGCGCACGTACGCGCCTCGCGGCCAGGAGGGCGGCGGCGGGCGGCGGCGGGCGGCGGCGGGCGGCCGAGCGGCCCGCCGAGCAGGCACTCGCACACCCACGCGCCGCCAACCTCGGGCCGCGCCCACGCGGACCGCGCGCTGCTTCACCTTTGCCACCTCCGAGCTCCCCTTCTCCGCGCTCTCGAGCAAAAATAACGGTTACCGCTCGGGGATTTTGGTGCGCATATCGCGCTCGCCGGCAATTTCGCGCGAAGAAAAGGCTCGATTCCCCGGGGCGATGTCGGCGAGCCTCCAAAGGAAGGACCTCGCGCGCCGGAAGGGCCGCCGATTCTCATTCGCGCGGCAACCGAGCTGCCCCGGCCGGTCTTTCTCTCTCCTCGCGATGGCCTCTCCAACGCCGGAGGAGGAAGGAGCTCGAGGGTCGAGCCAACCGCTCGGGTGACGCGCGAGCCTCGACAGCCCCTACGCGCGCCACCGACCTCCTTGGCCCTTCTGCCCGCCGAGGAATCGGCTTTTCCAGATGGGAGAGCGCTTCGAGATCGGGAGCGGCGAGGTTCCTTCGAGGAAGCAGGTGGATCGCGCGATACCAAAGGGTCACCCACCGGGTCGCGCACGTTTATCTGCCTGGCGCGGCTCGAAGGTGGCCCTTGGCCGCGGCCGCGGCCGGGAGGGGGGCGATCGCGGTGAGGCAAACAACGGAGGGTTCAGCGCCTCCTCCGAGAGATCACTCGTGGAGGGGCAGCGAGTGCGAAGGAAGCGCACGAGGAGATTCCAGGCGTCCCGAGGCTCCAGGCACGAGGCACGTGGCGCGAGGCACGAGGAACGAGGAACGATGCACGAAACACGAAGTACGAAGTGCCGAGCGGCTGCGCCAGAGGAGGAGGAGGAGGAGGAGGAGGGGGGGGGGCGGGGGGGCGCGTCGACGGTAGGGAATCTAAAAGAGACTCTGCGGTATAACCTATAGAGCGGAAGAGAGAAGAAGGGAAGGGAGAGAAGAGGAGTCGGGGCAGAGAGGGGAGGCTTATCCAAGATTCCACGCGCGCAAAGTGCATCCTCGGCAAGCCCCCCCCCCCCCCCCCCCGGCCAGGCCCCGCTTCGAGCCCATCCTGCTCGAGTGGCCACGAAAATCCCGACAAGATCGCGTACACCGGCTCGCGGCGGCAACCCGGCGGTGCCCTCCGTCGACAGCCCGCCCTTGCCCCGCGCCCTTCCCGAACGGCCAGAGCAGACTCTCTCGCCAGCTCCGCTCTCCCCGTTCCTCCCAAACTCCGCACCTTTCGACCTTCGGCTCTGCCGGGATCGGGGGTGATCGAGGGCGATCGAGGATGCGCGACGGGAGGGTGCGCACCGTCGAGCTGACGCTCCAACGCGGCCCTGGCAACTCCGGCTTTAGCTTTACCTTTAGGCTCGCCTCGCGCTCCGATGCCGGACCGTGCCCTCCCTCGCGGCCCCTCCTCCCCTCATCCCGCCCTATACAGCCCCTTCGAGCGCCTTCGATCCCGCCCACGACTCGCGATCCCGCAAACTGCCGGCGAAAGGAGCCCGTGGCCGTATGCAAATGACACGGACGCGTCGGTCCGCGGGCGCGCTTTGGGTATTCTCCTGGTAACGGTCCTGGTCCGCTGGCCAACCGTGCCAGCCCGACCGGGGCGCGTCGACCGGCCGACGGGCTTCCCGCTATCCTCGGCATCTCGCAAGTTCGCTCCCGACTCTCCTACCGGCGCATGGCGGCGCTCGTGGCCTCTTCTCGCGGCGCTCCAACGAGAGGCTTCCTTCTCTCGGCGCGATCTTGCCCAGCACCCCGTCCCGGCTCTCTCCGACGCCTGCGCCGACGCTCGTTCCCACGTCCGTTCCGCGATGGTCGGAGCTCAAGATAGATATCGTGAGAGCCCCCGGTTTGGCCAACATTTTCTCATATCTCTAATTGCAGGAGGGAACGGAGCTGATGGAAAGATTGCGTCTAATTAGTTTCTTCCGCGTTGTGCGGCGCAAGTGCGCAAGTGCGCCGGTGCGCTGGTGCGCTGGTGCGCTGGTGCGCTGGTGCGCGAGTACGCCTGGCTCGCCGGGGGAGGGCGAGGGGAAGTCGGCCAATGCGCTACGCGGCCGCTCCTCGCTTCCCCCCGAGGGTGCGCGCCGTCTTCGGCCCCTCGACCCCCGGGGCTCGACGTCGATCACCTTCGAGGCCAATTTCCCCGAGCCGCGTCTAGGGGGATACGCGTCGAGGGGGCGGCGCGGGGTTGCTGTTGGGGGGGACGCGGAGGCCGGCGGTGAGGGCTAAGTAAATAAGCAAATAATCCAACCGGTTCGGCGACGAGGTGTCGCGATGCAAATAATCTCGAGTCTTCCTCGAGGATCCGAGACGCGAGAGTGCACTTGTCCGTAAATATGCACAGGCCCCGAGGTACCGCAGCCGCCGCGGCGCCCCCATCCCCCCGGCCGTTCGGCCCTCGCGAACGCCTCGACTTATCCTGCCCCCGGCCCCCGACCCTCGGGCCGGAGGCGTTAAGTAATTCGCCCCTCTCCCCCTCGGCCCCTTCGGGAGAGCTCGCGCATACATTAGCGCCGCCTCTCCTTTTTCCCCGCGGCCGGCGAATCCCGAGGGTGGCGAGGAGGCGGAAGCGCCCGACCCGGCGAAGGCCGAGGAGCGCCTCTCCTGGTCGTCCCCTGCCTCGCGCTCCCTCCGTCCTCTCCGCCCTCGAAGGAGTCATCCTCGCCGCCCTCGAAGTTCCCGCGAGGAGGCCGGCCGACGCCTGGACGGCTCGGGCTCCGATATAGCCAGGGATGGAGATTAGCGCTCCGGGAGCTCTCCGAGGGGAGAGGGAGGAGGAAGGCTCGCCTTTGTCGGAGACGGATCTTATTTTGACGCGGGCGCCCATACAACGCTCGAGATAATCCGCTCGGCCGTTAAACGTACCAGAATAAGCGGTAGCTGCGAATCGATGAGCCGATATATACACATATATATATATATATATATATATATATATATATCGGATAGAGGAATCGCTAAACCGGCCACGTGGATTTCTTGAGGCTTCCGCCTGGAGTAGATTTAGAGAACTCCCTCCCAAAGAGTACCCAAGACGAAGAGCCTCCGCGTTCTTCGGCTGCCGTCTTACAAAGATCCGCGAAACATCCTTCGAAATCGTCCCCCCGGAGGCCCTCGCCAAAATCCGGATATCTCGAGAGCGTAAATTACGCGGAGCACGCGAGTCGCGCCGGTTTGCGCGCACTCGCGACGTTGCTCGAGCGACCCGGCGCGTTCCTATTACTCTCATCAGCGTCGACAATGGCGTTGTGTCAATGCCACGCGAGGTTGAACGACCACCGTCCCTCGCGCATCGCCGCTTACGTAACGTTACGCACCGATCCTTAGTCATCTCGCGCGTAGGACGATGCGGCGAACTCGAGCGATCGGCGCGAACGCCCGCGTGGCTCGGCCACCGTCCCCTCGCCAGCGTCCCCCGACGGACGAAAGAGGCCGGCCGAGGCGACGACAGGCGCGAGCTTTTCCGAGCGCTCCAACGGCCGAGAGCCTTGAACCGAGTCGAAACCTGCCCCGCTCCCCCTCGGCGCGGCCCTCCTTCGAGGGCGCGCCTTCGAGGGTGAGAAGCGGCGGCGGAAGCCCGATACGACCTTGGACTGGAAAAGCTCGAGCCGCGGACGGGGCGCGGATGGCGGGACGCTCTCCCGAGCCGGTCTCCCGTCGGAGAAGGATCTTTCAGGCGCGCCAGGCCCGTTCCCGTTCCCGTTTGCGCGGCGCGTCTCTCGATGCCTATCCAGGATAGGGGAAAAAGCAGCCCCGGGCGCGCGCGCCCAAGAGTTTGTCGGCGAATAGGCGCGAGCGCGTAAAGAAGGCACTCGCGTCGCGTTTTTCTCGCGCGCCGCACCGCAGCTGCCGAGGCCGAGGGTGGGAATCGAGGGCGGAGGGAGGGAGGGAGGCCTAAGGGGTCGAGAAGGGTTCCGAGAAGCAGCGCTCCTCTCCCTCTGACGACCGATCCCGCGACCGAACGGGAACGTCGAGCGAGTTTGGCCGCGGCGCGAGCTCCTTTCCCCGAGCCTTTCCCCGAGCCTTTCCCCGAGCCTTTCCCCGGCCGTGCTCTTGGAATTCCGTCGCTCGTCTCGGGCCGCGACCGTCGAAAGCTCGGGCCGTTGTTCGGCGTCGTCCGAGCCTCCGCGCGGCCTTTGACGCGGTCTTTGACGCGGCGCGCGAGTGCGTGGATTGCGTAACGCCTCGTGCGTCGGCTCGCGCGTCGGCGGTCGCCGGAGTGAAAAAGGAGCAGCGGGCTCCGTGAGAAGTGGGCCATTGACCCAAGTAGGGCTAACGACGCGTCATTGCGGTAATCGCGTTCACCGCCGATTGGATACATCTAGGGGGCCCGCGGCACGTTGGACTCTCGCGCAGCGCGCCTCCCTTTCCTCGCGCTCGAGACCCCCTCGTGGGACGGCCGCCAGAGTGCCGAAGAGCCAAAGAGTCCTCCCCTCCCCGCCCCGATGCTTAGGGCCGCGAGCCCGTCTCTCCGCTTCGCGCGACCCTATTCCTCTCTCGACGGCCTATTCCCTTTCCTCCGGAGCTGCGGAATCAGCCTCGGACGCGAAGCTCCTCTCTCGAGGCCGGGGGCGCCAACCGAGAGTTTGCTCCGATTTTGATTCGCAGAGAACGCCGACTGCACGACGATTCGCTGCCGCGAAGGGCAGACTTGCCTCTCGGAGATCAAGTCCGGACGGCCACGCTGCGTGACCTGCACCTACCGCTGTCCACGGAAACGAGAGCGGATTCGGATCCGGGCGCATCGCGATCGAGACCGGGACCGAGACCCCTCGATGACGATGCTCTGCGCGAGCAACAATATCACCTACCCGAGCTGGTGTCACATCGTCAAGGACGCCTGCGTGACCGGCTACGTTCTCGAGACGCGGCACGCCGGCCCCTGCAACGCCTTCGACGCCTCGCCCCTTTATATCGGTGAGTCCTCGCCAATCCGCGGCGTTCCCCTCTATCGTGGGCCCCGGCCCTGAGGTCCCGGGCCCTCGACGTCTCCTCGGATGCCGAGCCAGCCGAGCCCCGGGCGCGTCCCAGCGAGGACGGGATAACGGGGAGGAGGGCGGGGCGCTCGCGAGACGACGCGCTGCGGCGGCAGCTCCGGGCCCATCGGGAGGTCGGGCTTTAACGCGGATCTCGCTCTGTTGCAGAAGGGGAGAGCACCTCGGGTAATTACGGCGTGGACTTGGCGGACGAAAAGGCAAAGGGCGAGGACGCCGGTCCAGAGACGTCCGCGTACGGCGAGCAAACGCGACGCTCTCTAACCTTCTCGTAGCGCGTCTCGGCCGACGGACTCTTTCGACGACGAGCCTCGGGCCGGAGGGTGGAGGGCGGAGATGGTGGAGGAGGTGGAGCAGGAGGAGGAGGAGGAGGAGGAGGAGAAGCTCGCGACCAAACCTGTCGACCCTTGGCGAGGGCCGCGCCCGGCGGGAAACGTTCGCCTCCGAGGGGAATCGACTCCGCGGTATCGCGAGTGGGCGGACGGGCCGGAGAGGAGGGAAGAGAGCTCGCGGGTCCTCGCGCCAAAGTTGCGCGGCCTTCCCGTCCTTCGGGCTTCCGGAAGAGCGGCGGCCCTTCTCTCTCCTGCGTCCAAGATACCGAGGAGCGACGCCCGATGGTGCAGCGAATCGGGAACGTAATTCTCGTACCAGTAGACTCTCGTAACTTGGCTATCCGTACAGTTTTCTATTCTAGGAGAGGCGAAGGAAGGAAGGAGGGGGAAGGGGGCGGGGGCCGAGAGTCGTCTTTCGGCCGAGAACACGGGTTCGAGCTTCGGTGTCGGGGAGCCGGCCCCACCCGCGGTCGTTCGCCCATCCATCCTTCTCTTCCTCGAGGAGGTAGAGCGGTAGATCAACGTACAATCCTGCACGAATCAGTATTATTCCCAACTCTGCGTCCTTTCGCGGATACGGCCAATGGACGATCGAAGGGAGAGGCGGCGCGTCCGGAACGCTCCAGATCGTCCTTCTCGCTTTCTCCGCGTCCAAAGCTCGGAGACTCGGGCACTCGGCCACTCCGCCAACCGGGATGCCTCTGCGCGTCAGCCACGCGGATGAGGCAAATATCGTCCTTGTCCTTTCGAAGCCCGCGCTCCATTTCGATCGACCTCTTCGATCATCCTGATGCCCTACCTCGCGGTCAAATCTACGCCATATTCGTACTTAACTTATTATAGTTTTACGAATTTACCGATGCTCGTTCCGCCGGTTTCGAGAGAGCGCCCCGCGAGAGCCCGCGCTCCGCGTCGCTCCGTTTCCTCCGTTTCGGCATTCGAGAGCCGCGCTCCAGGATGGGAGCGACAAACCTCGAGGACGATCTAGGACTCCGAGGACGGGGGAGGAAAGTGCTCGAGCCATTCCCGGTTCGTGGATGCTCTTGCCCGTCGGCCGCTTTTCGAGTTCAAAAGTAAAAACCTTTCCCGAGAAGGAGTAGCCTCGAGCGATCGCGAAGTTCGTCTCTGCAGCTTCTCGCGCTGTTACGCGGATCCGCGGGGGACGCGCGACGAGCCGATGATCGTCGTGGGAAGAATTTCTTTAAAGCAAAGCGCCTACCGCGTATCGCGACTCCGGCAAACTTCATCGTGGCCGTTCTACCCGAAGGAGGAGTATCCGCACCGAGCCATCGATCGACGATCGCGCGGTGCGAGAGGCGCGTTTAAAGGGACGAGGGATTAACGGAATGCGCTATCGCCAGGCAAGTATCGCAGGAGCGACGAGCGAGGTCGAGAGAGCCAGCCGCGGACCTTTGTTCGAGGCCGGAGCCCGGCTCTTTGCTCGGTCCCTCGCGGCGGGATCCTCGCGAGTACGCGCTCGCGGCCTGGCTCCTGGTTTCCTTCGGAACGCAGCGAGGCTGGAAGGAAAGTCGAGGCGCGAGGTCCGATCGAATATCCGCGGGGAATGCGCCTCGTGGCGCGAATCTTTCAAGAGATCGCTCCAGTCGGGAAGCGCGCCCGGACGATGTCCCGAGTGTGCTCCTTGCCCCGGCAAGCGAGACCCCGCTGAATGGACGCAGTCGTCCAACGAGTTTCTCGAACGTTATCGTTTCACCGTTCAACATTGCTCGCATGCCCAACGCGTTAGGCGTTTGGCCGTGGCCGCGTTCGAGCACGGTCTTTCGTTCGGCCGTACCTCGCGTATATCGAGCGGCCGGACGAGCAAGGATATAGGCGGCCGCACCGTAAACGTTCTCCTTTAAGGCAAACGTACTCGCGATCGCGAATAGGAGGATCGAACGCCTCGCACGAGTCCCACCCGCCGCCTACTCTCCGCGGGGACGCGTCAGAGGGGAGAGTGTGCTTGCACGGAGGGAAGGATAAAAGGGCACGGCCGCGCGTAGCGTGCGGGGAGACAGGCGGGAAAAGAAGGCAATGGCATTCCTGCAGGACGCGACGGTCAGTGGAGTAAACCGCATGGCATTAACTCTGCCGTCGCTAGCAATAATATCCGTCGCGAATCAAATCTCCCGCGCCCTACGATCCTTTGACGCGCGTCACGTCGTCGACTGGCCACCGCCGAGGTCGCTCGGTCGCTTCTACGCTACTCTGGCCGGCCAAACCTCCGACGTGCATCCGAGACTGCCGGTAAATCCGACCGACCCCCGGTAAATCGAGCCCGAAGGGAGCCCCTGCCCTGCCGGATGGACGGTCCGCATTGGCATCGATCGCGCATCGATCGTGCACCGCTGGCTGGCACCGGAGGGCAAGGGAGAAACGTGGCCAAGAGCGGAAGGCACGATTTCCATAGCTTCCACGTCCGTGCAGGAGGCCAGGGAGAAGGGCCCGACCATTCGGAAGGGCGCAACACGCCCGGTTTGCTCCTCCTTACCGATGAACGCTTCTTGCTCGGATCGGACCGCTTCCTCCACTCCGACTTTCCTTTTTTTTCCCCTTTCTTTGCGGCGACTTTCGAAGCCACGGTGGAAGGCGAGATGGCTCTTTGTCGATCGATTTGCCCGCGCTCGTGACGCATCTTTCCTTCGAAATAGCACGCCGCGAGTGAATCTCGATGCGATAAACCTGCCCGTTCTTTCCTCGTCTCCTCTCTTAGAGTTCGCGTTAGAGGCACCTTAGGCCCGAGAGTACGAGGACGATCGTGGAAACGCGCGACGGCGATACGAATCGAACCCTCTTCCGCTTCTCCTTCTTCTCCTCCTCCTCCTCCTCCTCCTCCTCCTCCCTCTCCTCCCCCCCCCCTCCTCTTCTCCCTCTTTGCACGACTCGAGACTCGAGAGGGACGATCGTGAAGCGCAAAAGGGCAAGGCACGGGTGAAGGACGAAGGAGATAAGGAGCAATAATAGGACACGTATCCAGAGGCGACCGTCGTAAAGTGCGTACATCAAAGCGGTAGAGCCGAGAAGGTACGGGCCCACGAGCGGTAGAATTTCGCGAGCAGGATTGGCCGAACCGAATTGATTTCTAGGTTTGTAAACGCTTTACTTAGGCGATAACGTTAGACGAATTAACTTATAAATAAAAGGAGGAATAAACATTAAACGCAGAAGCACGCATGCACGTATACGCGTTCCATGCATCCGCCAAAACGTCGATGTATTCGAGGTGCGAGCGTGCACGCATGCCCTCATCCGTCGCGTGCGCGCGGCCCACCACTTTCAAGACTGTGGACACATCATAGGTGTATAAATGTTCAAATAAATTATTATAACGTGGCAACCAATTCCCGATTCGTCAGGATTCCTCTCCATCCTCGGCGCGCAACTCCGCCGCTCCAAGCGACCCCTCGAGCCAGACCGGCACCGAGGCCGCCCAAGCGCGTACCTTTGCGCGTCTGCGTGCGCTCCAAAGGAAGCCGCAGCGGGGACGACGCTCCTGGATCCGTTACTTACCCCGATCAATGCTCCGCGAGCTCGAGAAGGAGGGACCTGGCCGAATGGACGGAGCCGTGGATTCCGACGCGCGCGTCTATAGGGAGCACTCCGGCCTCGCGTAGCGCGCAACTTTCGAAAAATGCTGGAATTCGGCCGCGGGCATGCCAAGGATGGCGGCGTAGCGTAAATGCGGTAAATGCGGTAAACGAGGTAAAGGCGGTAAAGGCAGATGGCGGGTCGAGTCGCGGCGGGATCGTTGGCCGCGGGCAGCGCCGGACGGCCGCGCACCGGCCACGAGGGACATCTGTCCTTCCGCGGGCCAAACTCTGTCCCCTCGCGCGCTTGCCGACCGCGCCACTCTCTGCTTTCGTCCGTCGCCGCTTCGCCGGTCTACGGCGCAGTCCTAGCACGACGCCCGGCCCTCGAGGCCGGAGGATGGGAAGGATACGCGCGACCAGAGGCGGCCTCGGAAACTGGCTGACACGATGGGCTTCGCGGCTCTTACTCTTTTGCTTCTCCTACGAGTCGGCTGGAGCTGTTCCTCGGAGGTTTGCATCCTTCGTACGGCCCTATTCTGGCCGTAATGCCAGAAGAGACTTTCATCCTATTCGATTTCAGATTCCCCAAGATTTCGCAAAAACTGGCCACTCGAACAATTGGGCCGTTCTGGTCGACACCTCGCGCTTCTGGTTCAATTACAGGCACGTCGCCAACGTTCTTTCGATTTATAGAAGTGTCAAACGATTGGGCATTCCCGACTCTCGGATTATCCTCATGATCGCGGACGACATGGCCTGCAATCCCAGGAATCCCAGACCGGGCACGGTTTTTAACAATATCAAACAGCACATTAACGTCTACGGAGACGACGTAGAGGTCGACTACAGGGGCTACGAAGTGACGGTCGAAAACTTTGTGAGGCTCTTGACCGGTAGATTGGCGCCCGAAACGCCCAGATCCAAAAAGTTGTTGACCGACGAGGGCTCCAATATACTGATTTATCTGACCGGCCATGGCGGAAACGGCTTCCTCAAATTCCAAGACTCGGAGGAGATCACCAGTCAGGAGTTGGGAGACGCGTTGGAGCAAATGTGGCAAAAGAGGCGGTACCACGAAATCTTGTTCGTCGTGGATACGTGTCAGGCCAGTTCCATGTACGAGAAGTTTTATTCGCCCAATATCTTGGCGGTCGCTTCCAGTCTGGTAGGAGAAGATTCCCTCTCGGTGAGCCCCCTTTTAATCCACCTCCCGATTCGATAATCCCCGCAAACTTTTCGAGCCGGCCCGCGTTACTTCATTTTCCAGCATCACGTGGATCCCGCGATAGGCGTCTACATTATAGATCGATACACTTATTACGCCTTGGATTTCTTGGAAAAGGTCGAGCCGTCCAGTACCAAAACCTTGGCGGAATTCGTAAGCGATCCTTTTTCTCGTTTCTCGATCTCGGAGCAAAGCGAAACGAGCGCGTACAAACCGCTTTCCTTACTTTGCAGCTAAAGGTATGTCCGAAGCATTATTGCTTGTCGACCGTTGGCGTGAGAAGAGATCTTTTTAGGAGAGATCCCAGCAAGGTGCCGGTCACGGACTTCTTTGGCTCCTTGAGGCCCGTCGAGCTAACGACGCGCATAGCGAACGTTTTACCGGCAAAGGTCAATCGAACGACCGGTGCACGGGTGCAAAGAAGATGCGATTACGGTTGGAAATATTCCGACAAGTGCGCGTTACCCGTAGAGCGATCCGCGTGTACAAAGTGAGAGAATAAAGGTTCGGTCGATCAGAGCGGTCGTATTTGTTGTACCGTTGTCGATCGACGACGTCCGAGAGTATTTCCGTCGGAGGATGTAGAGCGAGAATACGTCTGGTAGAAGCTTCCCAGAAGGAAGGGGATTGCCCCTTATCGGAGGGTCGGCTATCGATGGAGAGAGAGAGCCGGAGAGAATAAGAAGCCGGCAACTCTGGTGACTGCGCGCGGTCGCCAGTCGGTTATGGAGCGCGCGGAAAAAAGGCCGATTACGCAAGCCGTCGATGTCCGTGCACGCGTACCGCGTAAAAATCTCCGTATCTCGTTTACATTCCGGCATTAATCACCGGAACTCGACACGAAAGTGACGAGCGATGTTTCGAAAGCGTTTTTACAGGCTTGCGCAATCGGGTCGTCCGAGATACGCTCGGAAGGGGCCCGTTCGCCTCGCATCCTCGCCCCTTTCGATCGATCCGCAAGGGCCTCTAGCTGCCCAGCCGCGTCGTAATCGGCTTTGCCTTGTCCCGAATTGGCGGCGTCGCGAGCTCCAGTGGTCAGGGTCGATCTCGTCTTTTCCACCATTATCTCCCTCGCCTTCCCCGGGCATGACGAAGGCCAGGTTGCGGAACCGAAAAATGTAGCTTCCGCAATGTAAGCAATAAACATTTGTTCGTATCGCGACGAGAGATGCGCGTCGGGCGCGTACAGCCGTCGTCGGACGGCCAGCAAAGTTGCCGGGTCGAGCGGTGAGAACGCATCGCGCTCTATATAAGCGTAGCGTGCACGTCATCGAGAAGGCCAGTCCGCGAAACGTAGCCGGGGATATACCGTCGGCGAGCTTTTGTCCGTTGCGCCGATGGGAAGCGAATCGAGGACGGAGAAGAACGGGCCGAGTACTTGCGTAAGGGGACCACCTTGCCGCGGCATCGATATCGTCCAGACGGAGCTAGCCTCGCGCGGATCACCCGTCGCCCCCTTTCCGTCCTTCGACGGAGCTACTTGACCGGCTAGAGGGCCACTGGCAAAGTTGGGAGGATCGTCGAGGTAAGGCCGCGGACGATCGGGCACGTTCGCGCTTCTCGCGTCCACCCTTTTTTCTCCCCCTCGGGCCGCGTCCGTGCCCCTTTCAAAGCTGAAGGAGGACCTTCCCGAGAAACCGAGAGAAATCGAGCGCTCAACGTAGCACCTCGACAGCCCCCCAGATGTGCGGCCACGAGTGCACTCGTTGCCCAGGCTCGTTCCTGCCACCGCACTTGCCGTTGCTGTTCCTATTGCTGCTGCTGCTGCTGCTGCTGCCAGCTAGGAGCACCTTGGCCGCCACCTACGCGCCAAACCCCAAGTTCGTCGAAGTTCACGAGATGGATCGGATGGGCCAGGAAATGTCGCCGATGGACCGCTTGCCGCCGCAAGATCCCGCCGTACACTCCTTCCCGACAGTGCCAACGGTTCCGCTCATTCCGACCTGCATGCGCCAAGGTTACTTCAGGGATCCCTTCAACTGTGGGAAATTTTACCTCTGCGAGTACGAGTACGCGGTGCCGACAACCTTCTACTGCCAATCCGGCTTGATCTTTAGCGTGACTGGCGAATCATGCGAGCGGCCCGAATACGTCGACTGTTGACGCCTGGTGAAGAGGGAGGGCCGGGGTGGGGGGGGGGGGGAGGCGGCCGAGGGTTATCCGGCGAGAGATGGAGGGAGTTTCCTCGAGCAAGAGCGGAGGCCGCGTCCGGTAGGTAGCTCGGTCGTGTGGCAGGATGGCGTGGATGGCGTGTCTTCTAGCCTCGACGCGATGGATAGTGCCAAGAGTCGGCGTACCTGACGCTGCTCTTCGCAATCGACGGGTAAATTATAATAACGCCTTTTGTAATTTTCTCTATTCGTGTATTATTTTAAAATACAGCCGTAGAAAGCGTAGAAAGCGTATGAAGCGCGCGCGTGTAGACCTTGGGGCATCGGGCATGGGCTCGTTCTAAGGGGGGACTGTAACTTTCCGCAACGCGTCAGCAGCCAGCGACCAAGTTCCTGTAGTTGCAAGCGTCGATGTTCGGATCGAAGGCGAGTCCATCGGAGCAGGTGAAGGAAGACACCTTGTAGTCACCGTCGACGAGTTGGCAGTTGTAGAATTTCGCGCAGTTGCTCTTGTCGCGGACGTAGCCGACCTTGGAGCAGAGCTTGCTCGTCGAAACGGGTGGCCGTTGGGAAGGCTTGTTGGGCGGTGCGATCGGCCGCGGCGCGCTCGGTGCCACAGGCGCTCCGTTCCTCAGCACGTGGTTCAGCGTCTTCAGGAGCGGGTACTTGCTGCCGCAGATTCCGCGAAAGTCGTCGGTCTCGATGCTCCACACCATCGCGCCTCCGAGTCCCAAGGACTTGGCGAACTTGGCTTTCTCGGCGATGGACCTGCGCGCGAGAGGGGCGGATGAGTGCTGCTCGGAGGGGAGCGCGTTTGGATGGGGGGCGGGGGTACTCACTCAACGTCGTCGTAGCCGACCCACTGGTTGCCCTTGACGGCGTAGGGCGCGCGTTGTGCCGGTTCGCGGTACTGGCTCCAGGCGTCGGTTGCGAAGAACTCGCACAACTCATTGTAGCCGAGCATGCCCGCCTCACGAGTGTAAGGGCCGGCCAATCCGCCGTCGGTCGCCGGGGCGTTCACTCCGTAATCCCTGGTGTCGGCCAGGGTGAAGGAGCGTCCGTAGAAGGGCACACCGAGGATCAATTTCTCAGCCGGGGCACCGCTTCGTAGCCAATAGTGGACCGATGCGTTCTTCGAGAAAAGTTAAGCGCTGCATAAGGGGGGGGGGGGGGGTCGGTGCGAGCGTTCGCGTCGTTCTCCGATCGTCGAGGGAAGCGAGGGGCAGGGGGAAGTCGGAGAGGAAAGTTAGGGGCGAAAGCGCGTGGTTCGGGCCGCCTCGGAGAGGCTTCCGAAGGACGATCCGCGCGAAGGTAAAGAGTACGCTACTCACGACGTTCAATCGTAGACTGGCCCCCGTCTCGTCGGCTCTGGCGTACAAGGGGGCGTTCAGTCCCGTTCTCTTCTCCCACTTGCCGTGAAGGTCGTAGGCCATCAGGTTGATAAAGTCTAGGTGCTTGGACATCTCGGGGATGTTGTAGGACAAGCTGGCCGAGGTCTCGGCGGCTGCCACGGCCGCGCTCAGGATGTAGCCCTTCGATCTGAATTTCTCCTTGAGCTCCTTGACCAGGAGACCGTAGTTTCGGACGTCCGCCGGGGCTCCGCCACGTTGATTCGGGTACTCCCAGTCGAGATCGAAACCGTCGAAATCGTGCTTCTCGAGGAAGTCGAAGACGCTCCGGACGAAGGTGGCGCGAAGCGCCGAGTTGGCAACGACCTTGGAGTACTTGACGGAACCCTCGTTCCAACCGCCCATCGCGACCATGGTCTTCGTCCCGGGGCTCTGCCGTCGGAGCGCGTTGAAGCGACCGAAGCCGTCCTTTCCGTCGGGCAGGTCTTGCCAGCCGTCCAGTACTCTCACCGTGCCATCGGCGTTGAGTCCGATGAAAGTGTAAATCAAGTGGCTGCAGAGGCTCGGATCGATGTACGATATGTCGAACTTGCCGGCGTCCGGCCGGTAGACGGACCAGCTGCCAAAGTAGCAGACGATCTTGTCTGCGGAACCGGAGGAGAACGTTTCTTTATTTCACCTCCTTCGACCCTTATCCGTTATCCTGTCTTAGCGATTCGGCCCCTCGGCGTGCCGGCAGGAGCGCAAAGGAGCCTCGCGAGGATCCTCGAGCGGCCATTGCGATCTCCCCTGCTCGGTCGGCCGATTCACCGAGATAAGAAGAGGGTGGTGCAGGTACTTACTCTGCTCGGCGGCCGCCGCGGCAGCAGCCAGGAGGGCCACCAACGATGCTGTCCAGGCTTTCATCTAGTGGCAAAGAGGTATTTCCGCGTTAGTGCCCGGCGACACGACCACGAGGCTGGCAGAAGGGGGCAAGGAGGGGGGACTGGGAGAGGGTGCGACGCCAACCTTAAGGCCCGAGGGATGCCCGCGGTCCGGTCCGCACGGGAGCTCGTAAACCGAGAAGACCCCTTGGTATACTCGAAGAACCTTGTCTTACCTTCGAATCCTATGCTCGTACTTGACAGTTTAACGATCAAACCCATCGGTCGTTCGTATTTATACCCGAAAAGTCCAAGAGCTATGTAAACGACGTTTACAAACGACGCACGCACCGCCCCGGGCATATTTTTATTTGAACACTTGAGCCTACATCGATTCGCCGCTAGACCGCACCTGTGCCCCTTATCTCCTTTGATAGGCCTCGCCAATTCCCGCGCCTGGCTACCCCCTGCCAGGGAGTGCCAGGAGGAGTGCCGCGAGAAGCGCCCTTTTCGGAGCTACCACCCGCGACTCAGCCCCGATCCTTGGACCTTGCAATATACCGATACGACATTTCCTCTCCCATTACGTTAGCATGGACGTGTGCGAAAATTTCTGAATATGCCCCCTCCGAAGAACCACACGGGGGGTCCATTTGGTATTTCTTCTTGCGCTATGCCTGCCGTATCGTAAAGGACCGATAAGATAGCGAGAACGCGAGTAGGCCGCTCTCGCATCTGATTTGCAAATGGCTAGCCGGCAATTCCAATTCGGAGAAACCCAATCGGGTGCATCGAAGCTTGTGCGAATGTAGGCGCAAAGGTAAAGGAAGTCGCGAGCTGGTTTTGCGAGGGGCCATACGATTTTCGACCGCAGGATCCACCCCTCGGAGCTGCCGCACAATCGGCCATTAGCGGCCAGAATCCAGTTTGCTAGATCGAGGGGCAAAGTACGATATTATTTTGCGTCTTTCCGCCGCAAACTGAACTCGATATTTGCGGCCGTCCCCGAATCGAGGGAGATCGAAGGTGTATTCGGCTCTTTTCACCCTTTAACCCTCCGCCTTGGTTTCCTTTCACCCCAAACGACGATCGTGGAGAAGGGCGGGCCAAATAGCGGTATCTCCCCCGCACATGAACAATGTGTGCGGGACGTTGGCACGAGGCGTAATCTTTGCCAACACCGTCAATATTTTGTCGTAGAAAAATGTTCTATCGTCGTCACGCCGACCGTGAACGACATCGATCGCGATTAATAGGCCAAGGGTAAACGATCGAGGCGAATTGATCTATCGTTTTGAGAATTACGTCAGAATGATTCGTTCCGCTTGGCCGACGAACCGCGCGGAAACAATGTTAACTTTTAACGAAAATACGATTCGATAAGAGGGAGCAGCAGGTTCTTTTATCGTTCGACGCTGGCGATCGCGCGTAAAGCGGAAGAAGGTGTGCCCTTCCAAGCGCCAAAGCTGTTTGGCAGCTAAGTTTCGACATCTTTCGTACTCTGCGCGAAAAGCCGTCCGTTTAGAGCCCATCGGAAGGGAGGGAGGAATCGAGCCGGGCGTGGGCTGCTGGCGAGCCTGCACCGAGGAGAATTCGCCGAATTTCCCGAGTGTACGGTATACCTTGCACAACTATGGCTTTGCGCACGATAGACAACGTGTTTGAATAAATTTGAATCCTTCGTCGCTATTATTTACACGACACGCCCGCTCTGACGTCTCCTTATCCGTCCGTGTTATCCATTTCGATATTTGCGCCTAATCTTTACCTCTTGTCTCATCGCGCGTTTCTTCGAAGCGAAGCCGTCCATGTAAATTATCGCCGTTATCTATGATAAGTTAACGAGCTGCAAAATTATTACGCCTCGAACAAAATTAGTTTCCGTAATCGATCGACACGAAAGAAGAAACTATTGAGCAATGTGGTATTGTGCTATTGGAAGACGCGAATACGGCAGAATTGTCTTTGTCAGGGAAACACCTTTAGCCGGGCAAGAACTCTGTACCTCGTCCGAGAATTACCCTCTTTCTCTCTCTCTCTCTCTCTCTCTCTCTCTCTCTCTCTCTCTCTCTCTCTCTCTCTCCCTTCTGAACGTGGGACCCGCGAAAGGGTCTTGTCGGGTCACGCCGATCTGCGCAAGCCGATGCGAGTGAAAAGCGTAGGCGAGGCTTTTCGTACACTATCCAGATAGCAACCACTTTGGGTAGCCTCTGGTCCTCCTTTGGCCAGGAGCGAGTATCGACGGCGAGAGAGCGCGCGGTTCGCGAAGAAGCGGTAACGGGAGCGATTACCTTGGACGATCGATCCGGAAAGCGAGAGAGAGACCTCTTGGCCGAGCGTCGAGCACCGGACACCGAGTCGCCGATCTTTGACGGAGGTCTTTATCCGGGTCTCAGGAACTCTTCGCCGACTCGAACACCTTCATCGGCTTGTCCCGATTAGATTAAAGAGACTCGAAGCCGATCCCTTTATAGAGGCGCCGAACGCTTCGAAATCTATGGCAAACAACCCGGATCGGGAAAAGGATTTTCATATCGGCCGCATAATCCATTCCTCTCTTCCTTTTGCGCGATAGTCGGGGTAACGCCCAATTTATGATATCGGATGCGAATCGATTTTTCTGCGGCAAACGGTCGATTGGAGCATAGCGGCGTACTTTGGACGTCTCCGGCCAAAGATAGGCGGCCAAATCTCCGAACGACGGCCGGCAAGGTAAGCGCGATGTGCGCGACAAAAGAGCAGGCTCGTGGCAAGGCGAGGCAACGGTTTCCCTCGAACCCTGGACGCGGATCCGGGGCCCTCTGGAGAAGGGCCGGAGCGAGTCGGAGGACCGAGCGCGCGCGACCTTGCACATTGGACTCCAGGACGGCACGCCGCTGGAGACGCCTAATATTGTCCTTGCGAGAACAAAGTCGCATGCTCGCTCCGGCTTCGGCGAAGATAACGCTATCGATATTTTGCAAAAGAAATCGAAAGGCGATCGAGAGAATCGATAGGGCCGCGTAGAAAGGGAGAGGCGAGACGGTACGTCGTCTGCGGCTTTATCGCGCCGAAACTCGATCCTTCGCTCGCCTCCTCCGTAAGCGCTGCACCGTCTCCGGCAGCGTACTCCTTTGGCGGCCAAGAAGGGAGAGTAGTAGGGCTTGAGAGAGAAGGAGCGGGGCAAAAGATACGAAAGAGAGGAGAAAGTTTATTCAAAGGGGCTCGTCGTGAATCGTGGCCAGTTCCGCAACGGAGAGCGAGTTCGGCTCTGCGAGCGCGACCGTGACCGTGGCCGCGACTGCGCCCTTCGACCGGTTACTGCTTCGTCCCTTCCCTCTGCCGGTTCTTCCTGCGCAACGCCTCTTTTCGCACGAATCTCCAATATTCCTTGGTATCTGGATCCAGGTCCTCCAGCCGACGCTTTTCCGTCCGAATGCTCCAGAGCCACTCGGGATATTCGGAATCTGGCTTTAATTTCACGTCCTCCCCATCTTTGCAGATATTCGAGCCACAGACGTAAGCGAGCAGCTTGTGGACGTCTTTCTCGACCGGCAACACCTTCTTCTCCATCGTGATCCCCTGCTTCTTGCCCGGTTTCTTCATCGATCCTCTCGTCGTACCTGTTTTGAAAACAGACGCTTTCACAATTCGAAGGATACGCGCTCTACTACCGGTCGGAATATCCCGCTGTTCGCGAAGGAACGTGTATTCGGGAGCGTTATCCTCGCCGATCTGAGGAAAGAAGGACGAGCGCAAGTGCGCGCCTTCCGCGATGCGGAAACGGACCGATTTCGAGCAATATCCCCGAGGAGCTTTGAATTATCCCACTTTGGAAGCAGGGATAGAGGCGCGCGGATTTCTTAACCTATAAATACTGCCATAGAGATGGATGTATCGCGATGTCGATCGAGAGTTTGCCGGCAAGCGTGGCTTCGACCGTTACCTGTAGCGTAGTTATTCGCCTCGAGGGCATTTTGCAGAGATAGAAGCAAACCCCCTCGCAATTGGAGCGATCGAGAAGTCAGGATCCGACTCATCTTTGCCTCTTCCTCGGCACGAGCAGACTGTCCAACCTGAGCGCGCCTCCTCCGAAAGAAAGAAAATACCGCGCCCTGTGCACGAATCTAGGGAGAGGAGAGATCAAGTTGACGAAGAGGCCGTTATCCGACTATTGGATAAACATAATTATGGCCAGAGCGGGTGGACGAGCGCCGGAAAATGGAGAAGTATTAACCGCGAAAGAGCCGAAGCGAGCCCGAGAAAACCGCACAGCCGCACCGAATCTTATATAGGATGCGATGGGTCGGCTGCGAATCGTAGGAGCGGAAGATGCGAGTCGAGAAACGATTCTATCGAAGGCCGGACCAGCGACGAGACAATGCGAAACGCGCAGTGACAAACAAGGAACGAGCCGCAAGACGGCGGTGCCTCGCAAATGATCCGCCAAGAATCGTTCCCCGAGAATCCGGCACGCCTGCCTGCTTCTACCTCCATGCTTTGGTTATGTAATGCCAGTAAGCAACGATACGACTGTACGGGTATGTTTCGTGGATTTATGGTGTTCCTTCTCAATAGCCTACGTTATCGTACGAGCAGTATCCCGAATGAATGAGCGACATACGCCAAATCTCTCCCCGCCTCTTTTCCGGTGAAATCTCCGGATCCCTGTATTTTCTTTTCTCCCCGTTTGCCTTTGAACCGTGCTCACAGAGAAACCGTAACTCGCTCGCAGGCAAAGAAGGTAATCTTCGGTGTCGAAGGAAGGTCGGCGCGTTGCGCAGAAGCAGGGCAGAACGATCGCTTCCTGACGATAGGCCCCGCCTTACCTGCGTTACCCGGAGCATCCGTACCGCCAAAGCTGTCCAAGCGAGCGCTCAATGCGTTTAGGTATCGTTACTCGAAAAACCCTTCTTCGCGGATCGTCCATTGCGCGTTAGGGTACGCCCTCTGACGAGCCTGCTTTTCGTGCAGTCCAACGGGCACCGTGTCGGACGTCCAAGATGCGGATATCAAAGATTGCGATGCGATTACGTTACGATGGGCGGCGGAAGGGAGGACAGTGCTGGCGACCAGGAACGAAGGGGAGCGTGAAAAGAATCCCGACAGAATATGTCTGGATAGACGAGGCTTGACGACATTTCCGACTATAGTCGGAGAACCAAAATTACGATTGCTGTCTCTTCAGCACAATCTTCTGGCAAAACTAGACGGCGGTAGCTTTTCTCGGTTAACCAAATTGGTGTTTCTCGACTTGTACGACAATCAAATCGAGAAGGTATCGAGTCTGGAGCCGCTGGAAAGTCTGAGAGTACTGCTCATAGGGAAAAATCGGATAAAACGGATCGAGGGTCTGAAGCGTTTGTCCAAGCTGGAGGTGCTAGACTTGCACGGCAATCAGATCGCTCAGATTACCGGCTTGGAGGATCTTGCCTCGTTGAAAGTGCTCAATTTAGCTGGAAATAACGTTAGGGCGATAAATTGCAACGATTTCCAGGGTTTGACGTCGCTCAAAGAGCTCAATCTTAGGCGTAACAGAATCAAAAGTTTGCACGGTTTTGGGGAGACGCCCCAATTGCAAAAATTGTATTTGAGCAACAACGATGTTCGCAAGTGAGCACCGTAAATACGGTTTTTGGCTCGAGGAGACCGGCACATTTTTTAAGATGTCGGTTGTTTCAGGATCGAGGACATGGGTAGCATTGCCAAAGCCCTACAGATCAGAGAGATAACGATCGACGGAAATCCGGTGAGCCTGAGCGCGGATTACGCGTCCTTTCTGGTGTCGTACCTGCCGAACTTGCAACTTTTGTCCGGTATGCAAATAACTGAGCAGATTCGAAGGACGGCCGCTGCCTGGAGAACGAGCAAGGAGCAGTGCAACTCCGCATTTCTAGATCTTAGCGCGCAAGTGTGCAGGAACACGCGGCGGGAGGAGGTAATATCGAACGCAAAGACAAACTGGGAACTCCTGAGATACCAGAGCAGGTTTCCTCCCGACAACGGCCGCAGGCTCGCCGAGGGTAAGGGTTATAACGTTAACGCGCTCCACGTACAGAGGGCGAGTAAGTTTAATGGGTCGAAGGCGAAGAGCTTGGAAAGGACGAAATCGAAGGGCTTCGGTGGAAGTCTGGGCTCCATCAACGAACACGTGGAGGCCAAGAGGATGGAGATCAAGAGGCGAAGCAACTCGAGCGAGAGTCTGTTAAAGTTGGACGACAACGCCAGGGCGTATCGACTGGAGTTTAAGCTGCCGCCAATCGTGGGCTCCATCGTCGACAATCTAACACGGGAGAGACTCGCGAGGGAGGGGCTGTCCGAGGATGGGAAAGGAGGGTTCGTATTCGAGGGAGGAAGGGCAGCGGCGAGCGACAGCGGCGCAGACTCGGAGAGTTCGGAAAGTCACGAGAGTCTAAAGACCGGCTTGAGATCGAATCTCCGGAGCGGCCGGCCCGGGCAGGCCGCGGGAGCTCGCAGCAGGGAGGGGACGCCGCTGGCGCGGGCTCGGCGCGGGGAGCGACAGGAGCGTTACCCGCCGGCGGATGTCCGTCGGCGCGGCTCGTCCTTCCCGAAAGGCCCGGTGGCCAGAGTCGAGCTCGAGTCTGGCCCTTCCGACGCGACGCTTCGGCGGGCGGGGGAGGAGCGGAGGAGGTTGCCGCGGAGAGGCTCGCGAGAGGCGCGAAGGTCGGACAACGAGGAGGGAGAGCTCGAGCCGGCGGCCAAGTCCAACGAGAGCTCCTCCGGGTATTGCAGTTTCGGCTCGAAGACCGGCAGCTTGGACAGCTGCAAGTCCTTGCCGAGCGATGCCAGCGGTCCCCCCTGGGGGCCCGAAGCGGGGCCTGGCGGCTCGGGCGAGCAGGAGGGGGCCAAGACGAGGCTGAGGAGCGCTCAGCCGAGGAAAGTGCTCTGCTACAAGAGCAACAGGGCCGCCACCGCGCGCGCCAAATACGCGGCCTTGCCGGCGCCCCCCAGCCCGCCTCCCCTCCAGAAGCCACCCTCCAAAGAGAGGGAGCAAGGTGAGTTGGGTAGGTTGGCCGCTCCTTCTTTCGGCCACTCGAACAGTCCCTTTTCGTTCGCCCCGCAGGCGGAGATTACCTGATAGAAATAGTCGGGCGATGCTTGAACGTCTACGGGCAAGGCGCCTTGCGCTTCATCGATCGCCCCTGGGACTGCTCCAAGTCGCTGGACGTCAACGCCGTAAAGTTCAATTACGTGCAGTTCAACGAGGTGGCCAAACTCTTGAGCAAGCTCAAAAGCAGATTTCCCAACGCGGAGCACTTTAGCTTCAAAGAGACGAACGTCGCCCACCTCGGCCAGCTGAACGCTTTGGCCGAGGTCCAAGGACTGAGGAGCCTCAGCCTAGAAGCCGGCAATCCCATCGTGTCCAAGAACTGGAAGACCTACGCGATATTTCGGTTGGCGCATTGGGGCTTGGCGAGCATCAACGGTAAAGAGGTACGCCCGCCGAGGCTCGGCTCCGAATCACCCCCGCCCCCTCCCACCTCCTTACTTACTTACTTACATCCCACGTTTCGAAGCGCAGATCACGAAGGAGGAGATGGAATCGGCGAATCGGGAGTACGCCGGTCTCGTAGACATAGTCATGTCCTGCCTACCAGAATCCTTGCTGCAACCTCTGCTGCACAGGTTACATTTGGAGAAAGCGCAGAGACAAAGCGGGGAGCGAATCACTGCCAAGGAATTTTTATTTAAGAGCGATCCGGCGCTTCGAAGCGTCGTGGCTAAAGAAGCACTACAGTGGAGGAAGGGCAACGTGAGTCAGGTATCGAAAACGTCGCTCCTCCCTACCGATCGTCGCTCGTATTTGCACCATTGCCATAAATACCATTGCACTACCGCTCCTCCAAAGGCTCCCTTCGAAGCTAACGATCGTCTTTAGGAGGACCTGATTTGGAGGCACAAGGGGAAGGTACACCTGCTGGATATAATCAACCACACCGTAGAGGCGATACAAAAGTTGGAAAGGCTGCGAAAGGAATGGCCAAGTATCTTGCGCGAATTGATTCGCGACACGCTGTTTGATTTTTCCGAGATGGACGAATATATGAAGCGGTGTACGAAAAGGATCGAAATGGACAAATGACGCGCGGCCGCCCGTACCGCACGGAGAGAGCAGCGGAGTTCGGTGTAAACAATGTTAGCCGAATCGTCGACCGTCTCTCGCACTTCTCACCGCGAGATCGTTTTGTGCGGCCAAACTCGTAGCGCTTTACTTTCACCACCACCACCACCACCACTGTTGATGCCTTTCTATACATAGTAAATGAATTTATTACAACGTTAATACACGTCTATTCGCACTTTAGAGAGCCTCGAGCAGCGTTCGAGGGAATACACAGAGTTGGATGGTAATTTTGCAAAGCAACCGACCTTTCTAGCGCTGCTCTCCCCTATTCGCATCATCGACACGATCGAAAGGTACCGACGGGAGGAGAACGCGCACCGCTCGTAGGGCAAGTTTCTCGCATTTCGCGTCGAATAGATCGAGCGGAAGTAGCGGTAATGGAGGAGCGATCGAGTTGCGAAGCATAGGCGTACGCCGGAGGCTCGAAAGGCCGGCCAGCCGATCGCGGTGGCGATACGGAGCTGGGAGCGAAGGAGAGCGAAGAGAATACGCGGCCGATGCCGAAAGGGCCAGGCCAGGTCATCGGTTCGTTCCGATGATGGACTCCACGCTAAACGATATCGCCGCTTTCCTTTCCAAACAAGAGTCCTTCGCGGCCGTGGTCGTTAGGCGCTCGCTGGCCTCCTCCGTCGCGGAGAGCCCGGCCTGGGGGCCCTCCCCGGGTCTCCACGGATGGCACAGGCTCCCGACGTGTTGCAGCCAGGGCAGCGCGGGGTAGGTCGGTCGGAGGGACTCCTCGGCGTGGCGGAGGCGGTGCCGGTGTCCGAGGGCCGAGAAGGTGCAGGCCGGTAAGGGCGCCGTGGCCGCGTCGACTGCAAAGTAGAAAACCGGGAATGCGCTTGCCGGGGAAGGCCGATCGGGAAGGGAAAGGGAATGGCGAAGGGGGAGGGCGGAAGAGGCGCTCTTACCCGTGGGGGGTAGCCCATAGAAGGCCCGCATAACGGCGATGCTGCTGCGCGCGAGCTGCAATCGCGGCCGATCGAGAGGCCTCTCCGTCTTCCTCGAGGAGGGAGTCGCTCGCTTGGCCGCTCGATCCCCCGGGCAGCCCGGACCGGCGTCCAGCCGCGTCGTCGGCTCCCTCGGGCCCGGCCCGCCGCTCGGTTCGCTCGCCAGACCCTCGCAGAGGAGGCCGGAATGGGCCTGCTGCTGTCTGCGCAGGGCGACCTGCGCCGCCATCACCCGCTGCCTCTCGACGACGAGAAGGCAGCAGGCGCACCGACAGTCCTTCCACGCGCAGATCCTCTTGTGTCCCTTCAGCCCGGAGATCAGGCCGTGGTTTCGACATCGGGCGCACTTCGGACTCCTCAGTCGCTGCTCGACCGCGCAGCCCTGCTGCTGCTGTTGCTGCTGCTGCTGCTGCTGCTGGCCAGGATTGGCCGCGTCCGTCTTCATCTCGGGCCAGCCGCGAACCCTCTCGGCCGTCGAGAGGTGTGCGTGACCGATCGAAAGCAGCCGACGCGTCGCGCAAAACGAGGGCCACGCGAGTACGATGCGCGTAGGCTAAATTGCCACTAGGAATGTACCTTAAGGAGCTAGAGGTCCGGGCCCGACGGCGGAGGGTAAAGACGGAGCCGATGAAAGCCAGCAGGAGTAGCCCAGGCTCCGCGCACTTGCCCGAGACTCGCTCAATGGATCGAGGAGCGTCGAGCTCGATTTGGTGCCCTTTCTCGCATTTCGCCCTTGGCGGGCCAATCCGTCGTCGAAGGAGGGCCGAATTCGAAGCGAGACCGCTCGGAGAAGTAACTCTGGCGCTGATCTACGAGAATCCGAGAGTGGCTCCGCGCCCGATGCCCGATGAATTATGCGCTTCCAAGTGTATCTTTGTCGAGAGCGAGCTCGCGAGGGAGGTGTCTCCTCATCTCCTCCTACCGATTTAAAACGTATTTTTAGAGAAGCAGGATCTCATTGGCTCGGAACGTCAAGAAACTCCGCCAGTTTCGTTAGCCGAGAGCCAATCGTCCGCTGCTGCCGCGTCGCTTTTCTTATTGCACTCCGCTCCCATCTTCTCGGGAAAATGGTAAACGCTCTCGGCGCGTAAGCCCCCAAGGACGTTCTCTTTGAGCGACTCTGCGGAGAGTTCGCGGAAGGTTTCTCGAGCCAATCGCGCCGGCGGTCGGCGTACGGAAATCTCGCTTTTTCCTCGAGGGCTGCGCCCCGTTCCTCTCTTCTCGAGTGCGGAGCTCCGTCCGCGGACAAGGGGGGAGGGGCCTTTGGCGTGGCGCGTCGGAAGGCGAGTCCGCGGCGCCCCGAGAGCACTCGTGCGTTAAGAAAACACGGTTCAAACTAATATTAACTGCGCGTTGGCAACATACGAGAGGATCGTATTAACGAGCTCTTAGAGGTCCGGATCAGAGAAAGAATGCCATGTGGCCACAGCTGCCGGCGCGGCGGTATACCGTTGTTGCGGCGGAACGAGATTGGCCGTCTTCTATTTTGGAGGCGCGCGGTGCCTCGGGGCGGCGCGGGG